>JAOQMS010000005.1:38511946-38536354 GCA_027563885.1 Erythroxylum longipes | reverse complement strand
GGTCTGTCAGCTGACTCCCGAAGGAAAATAGTCGTTGTCATTTTGAAACTCTGTTAGAACCTGTATAGAGTTTTGTCCAAGAAGAACAATATATGTTTATCAATGAATGAAGTGAATGTTTTATTAAGAAAATGATAACGATTTCGAGTATGTTAGATGATGCCATGTGCAAGTTAAATATGTGTTCTTACTCTAGCATACCATTATCATCGGTTATGTTCCTAAAAGCTTAGGAACGTAACCTATGGTAGTGGGATGCTTCAGATATAAACTAGCAATATCATACTAAATTAAAGATAATTGCCTATATATCTAATACTATATCTATCCAGTGTTTATCGTGTCTCTTTTGATATAGCAATTTAATGAAAGGGTTAGTAAGATTCTCTTCAGTGGATACTCACTTTAGTGTCATGTATTTTCACTCCACTATCTATATGATTAAGGGGAAACTTCTTTAGTACATGCTTGAATTATTGATGAGAATTAGGTTAAGAGTTGACAATCAAGCCTGGGCTTGGCTCGATCCAACTCAAAGTCAACAGGCTAGCCCCAATTTGGTCTAGGTTCGAGTTCTAGTCCAAGCTCATCCTGAGGCCTAATAACTATAAGAAAAATGATGTCGTTTTATAGAAAATGACATCTAGGTTTGATTGGGCCTGGGCTCGGGCTCGAGCAGGCAAAAGAGTTAGAGAATTACTCTAAAGGCAATCACCTTTAGCACTTATTATACAAATCATTTTATGATTAATAAAGGTATTTTCATTATTTCGATGGTCATACGTTTATGGATTTGATGTTGATCTTAAATTGATTTAATAAAGTCCTTGATACAAAACATAGCATGGAGAAAAACATTATGAGATCATTATAATAAGATTCCTATCATGTGTAATTATGTTAGTATCTAAACTTTCCTTAGTCATAGGATTAATGAGATGAGATATCATTAATCTGAATAGACTAGCGTATGTTATACTCCTTGATTAGATCAAGCAGTACATCTCATAAGCTGTAGATATGGGTTGTTTAGAGTTAACATGTGGATGCTTACTAAGGGCAGTAAGTACATTGGATTGATGTACTACGAGACAATCATATGGATATTCTATTCCAATGTCAATGATATTCTCATCATAGCAATGGGGCAAGTATCCTTTGACTTGAGGTGCTTAAGGATATCTTAGATACTGATCCTGTGTTTTGACTCCATTCATTGGTGCCTTTCAGGGGTTACTCATAGGGTGGTGATTAGGTATAGCTTGAGGTATTTAGAGGTAATTAAGTAGCCAATAAATGATGCACCACTCCTAATAGAAGGAGATGATACACACGACCTCTTAATAGGGTCATTACTTAGGAGTCTCTGGTCAGAGCATATATGTGTCATGAAGAGAGTCTTCAATGATACATAAA
Organism: Erythroxylum longipes; assembly: GCA_027563885.1. NCBI lineage: Eukaryota > Viridiplantae > Streptophyta > Magnoliopsida > Malpighiales > Erythroxylaceae > Erythroxylum > Erythroxylum longipes. Next base: position 38,534,938 of record JAOQMS010000005.1, on the reverse strand, counting down.
GTAATGAGATCCTCAGGACAAGATTTAATAACACTTGGACTAGATGTGACATAGTCAGTCTAGTACGTGTAGACACTTTGACCATACTTTGAACCAAGTGGGGTATAGATGATGAAAGGACAAATTACATAGCGACATTATGTATAAAAGGATTCGTAGTCAAACCACTGACTTGTCGGTCAATTGGGGGTCATGACGTGTTGCTAGATACCACTTTTGACTTACTTGAATTAAATGTTAATTCAAGTGGTCAACATAATTGGGAACGTAATAGGTCACACACATAGGAGATCTGAATGATGAGTAAAATGGTCTTGAATGGTGATTCAAGATATGAGAGAGTGTTTTAGGATTGATCGTGATGTGATCGTGGTAGAATACGTTGCATGGAATGGATTAGAAACAAGTGTTGTTGGCTTCCATTAATGCATTCTATTCATGGTCATTAACTTCCCATAACTTTCATTAATACATGCTATTCATGAACATTAACTTCCCATAACTTTCCATTAGTGATGGGGGTTATAGAAGGCCAAATGGTTCAGAAAATTGAGATGATTTTTATGTATCTTGTGTAAGACACAAATGAAAAAGGAAAAGTTCTTTTTCTTACACACATACTTTTTCTCTAACTCTCTCAAGAGTTCTTATCTTTGCTAGCATAAAGAAAGAATTCTAGCCATCTCCTAGTGAGGTTTCATCCTTCTATCTTCGTGTGAACTGTCATTAGAGATGCTCAGATTAAGAATGAAGGAGATCATCATAAAGGTATGTAAACATCTTACATTTCATGTTTTTGGTTGTTCTATATCTATATGCATGAGTAGATCGAGTTTTTAAGGTTCTGTTTATTTCCACTGCGTATATTTGATATATATTATATATGAGATGCATGATCGGAACCTAACAGTAGTATCATAGACATCTTGTGCCTTGTTAGATGTAGAATACATGACATGTGAAAATTGTTTTTATAGTTGTGATAACTTAGGGTCCTGTAATGTTTTGTTCGAATTATTATTTGATGTTCTGAAAATTTTGAAAAAAATATAGGAGTTAATTTTGAATTAATTTTAGTAAAGCAATAGATTTTCTAGTAAGACTAGAAAAATTGGCACGTATAACAAAATTGAAGTTGTTTAATTTTAGACATCAAATAATTATGTTAAGATAAATTAATTATGAATTGACTTCTGGAACTAGGAATTCATGTTAATTAGATTAATATTAATTCCAATCGAAATAACATACAATAGTAATTTTAGCCAAGTTAGTAAAAGGAAGATAGTAAATCTAAGTATTGGATTAGGTTTAGATCTAAGAATTAGATTGGGTTTCCATCTTAGGATCCATAAACTGTCATAACCAAAATGATGTGTTTACATATATGCATTAAAGAATGCATGGTTAGGAGAATGTGTGGGCTTGCATGATGGATGGTTATGGGCTTATATATATGCCCAATTTGATTGGGTAGTCCATATATAGTTACTATATATATGGGCTTAAGCCCATAAGTTAGATGAGACCTTAGTCAAACCCTTCACTTAGAATATTAAAACTAACGCCTTCCTTTAATGGGGTGAGAATCAGAGTCCTTTCAAAGTTAGGATTGTTAGGCAAACCCAAGCCTGCTCTACACAGATATGTTCGAACCATGGAAATAGGATTTCCAAATTAATGGGTCGATTTTAACTAAAAGCGTTAGTTTGTTGGACAAACCCAAGTTCAATATGGATAGAGGCGAAGTTGGGTATTGTACATTAGATGTACACGTGCCAAGAGTTGATAGCCTAATGAGTGTGGATACATTAACAGTTGATAGCACTAGATTTGATAGTTGCATTGGAGATGTAATTGGTATGATCGATACCTACAGGTTAAACTAAGATGGCTTGTTGGGCAAACCCAAGGTCATTCTTAAGGATATTGGATATCGACCTACTAAGAGAATTGCTCTACGAGTTCTCTCAGATTTATATTAAGGGTTATTAATTTGTGAAAATAGTGGGAGCCATAATGCGTGTCATTAAAGTCCTTATAGACATGCATTTAAGTACATTCTAATTTTTCTCTATATGACGATAGGTTGCTATTGCACGAGTCAACACCGTAAGTACTAGTATGAATCTAAGATCATTGATGGAAGCTACAAGTTGACTGGACCAAACTTCCTTGACTGGCTTAGGAACTTAAGAATAATTCTCAAGTCCTAGAAGCTTGGTTATATCTTGGAAGAACCACTTCTCAATCCCCCTATTGCTGATGCTTCTGATGATGATCAGAGGGCATATAGGAAGCATCTCGATGATAGCGAGATGACTAGTTGTATTATGCTAGCCACTATGTCACCGAACCTGCAAAAACAACATGAGGCTATGGATGCTCATACCATAGTCTATCATATTAGGGAGCATTTTGATGAGCAAGAAAGGTCTAAAAGGTTTGAGACTTCGCGATCACTTTTGCACTCCAAGATGGTTGAGGGGACATCTCCAATGCAGTACGCATTGAAGATGAATGGCTACATCAAGCGATTGGCCTCCTTGGGTTTTCTTTTGGATCATGAATTAAGTATTGACTTAATTCTAGCGGGTTTAACTGATAGTTACTCATAATTTGTGCTTAATTATTGGATGAACAATATATCCAGCACAATTCCCGAGCTGGTCAACATGCTTAAAGCAGTTGAGCCCTCTGTCTGTAAGGACAACGTTGTGATGCTGGGGACTCTTCTGGTTCGAAGAAATAGATCCAAAAGAAGAAGAAGTTCACATGGCCTAACGGAGGTGTCAAGAAAGCAAAGAAGACTTCCTGGAAGGGCACTTGCTTCCACTGTGGCAAGGATGGCCACTGGAAGAGAAACAACAAGGCCTATCTGGAGTCCTTGAAGCAGAAAAAGGCATCGATGCCCCGTCTACTTCAGGTATTTATGTTATTGATATTCATACTGTTTCTGATAACAACATATGGGTATTAGATACCAGTTGTGGCTCACACATTTGTACTGACATGAAGGGCCTCAGGAATAGTAGACAACTCAACAAGGAAGAGTCAGACCTGCTAGTGGGCAATGGAGTAAGAGTTGCTGCAATAGCTATAGGCACATATGTATTGATGCTCGCTAGTAAGCTTGTACTAGAATTAGACAATTGTTTTTACGTTCCTGCTTTGACTAAAAATGTAATGTCTGTTTCTAGTCTTAATAAAGTTCGATTCCATTTAAATGTCAATAGCAATGGTTGTTCAATTTATTTGAATGGAATGTTATATCTTTGCGTACATTGTGCAATGGTATATACATATTAGATATGTCTAACATGGTTCTAAATTTCAATAATAACAAAAGAATAAAACGAGATAATGTGAAATTGTCTTACTTATGGAATTGTCACCTTGACTATATAAGTGAGAGACGCATGTCTAAACTACACAAGTGTGGTAGTTTAAGGTCATTTGGTTATGAATCATATGAAACACGCGAATCTTGCTTATTAGACAAGATGACTAAGTTACCGTTTAAGGGAAAGGGTGAAAGAACTAGTGGACTTTTATACCTAATACATACTGATATATATGGTCCGATTTCCATACATGCCAAAGGTGGTTTCATATACTTCAGTACCTTTATCGATGATCATTCTTGATATGGGTATATGTATCTTATAAGAAACAAGTCTGAAGCCTTTTATAGGTTCAAAGAATTCAGAAATGAAGTTGAGAAACAACTTGGGAGAAGTATTAAATCACTTTGATCGAATCGAGGTGGTGTATACTTAAACCAAGAGTTTTTGGATTATCTCAGGGATAATGGAATATTGTCCTAGTGAACTCCACCTTACACACCACAACACAATGGTATGGCTGAGAGGAGAATCTAAACTTTGTTAAACATGGTGAGGTCTATGATAGGTTGAGCAAATTTACCAGAATCCTTTTGGGGGTATGCACTCGAAACTTTTGTTTATGTATTAAACAGAGTTTGATCCAAGTCAGTTGATGTTACTCCATATAAGATATAGACTAACAATAAACTCTATCTTTCTCATATGAAAGTTTGGGGTTGTCCTGCTTATGTAAAGCGGATTCAATCAGATAAGCTTGAAGCTAAATTTGACAAGTGTTTGTTTGTAGGATATCCTAAGGAAACTATAGGATATCAGTTCTAGTATGTTTCGGAATAAAAGGTGTTTGTTTCAAAACATGCTGTCTTTTTAGAGAAAGAGTTTCTTCTAAGAGAAGACAGTAGGAGCAAAATTGAACTTGTGAAAGTTCAAGATGCTCAAACAGACGCAAATCAATTTCTTGGACTTGAGACTATTATTCATGAATATGAAACAATAGTTCAACCTTCTGACACACAAGAAGTTCGTAGGTCAGACCTGAGAGATACGGATTTCTCATAAGTGAACTTAATGATGTATTGCTTATAGAAGATGATGAGCCTAATAACTATGAAGAGGTTCTGAAGAGTTCAGAATATGATAAATGGCTTTAAGCTATGAAATCTGAAATGGATTCCATGTATGAAAATCAAGTATGGAATTTGGTTGACCCACCCGAAGGGATAAAACCCATAAGGTGCAAATGGGTTTTCAAGAAGAAAACTGAGATGGAGGGTAATGTAGTTACCCATAAAGCTAGGCTTGTAGATAAAGATTATCATCAAATGCAAGGTGTTGACTATGATTAAACGTTTAAATTTATATGAAGACAGCTTTCCTTAATGGAAACCTAACTGAGGATGTGTATATGATATAACCTGATGGTTTCATATCCATGAATGGAGAAAAGATATGCAAGCTTCAAAAATCCATTTATGGATTGAAGCAAGCATCCAGGAGTTGGAATATCCAATTTGATGAGACAATAAAAAAGTTTGTTTTCTCACAAAATTTGGATGAGTTGTATGTGTATAAGAAGGTTAGGGGGAGTACAATTGTGTTCCTTGAACTGTATGTAGATGACATATTGCTAATAGGAAACGATGTCTCAGCTTTGCAATAAGTAAAAATTTGGTTAGCTAAAAACTTCTCTATGAAAGACCTTGGAGAAACAACTTACATTTTAGGGATAAGGATCTATAAAGATAGAACTAAGAGGTTGCTTGGTCTTTATCAGTTTACATACATAGACAAGATGCTAAAGAGGTTTAGCATGGAGTAGTCTAAGAGAGGTTATCTTCCTGTAGTACATGGGATTACACTCTCTAAATCTATGTGTCCAAAGACATAAGATAAGAGGACTCACATGAGTTTGATTCCTTATGCTTCGACTATAGGATCAATCATGTACGCTATGTTATGTACTAGACCCGATATATCGTATGCTCAAAGTAGTACGAGTAGATATCAGTCAGACCTTAGTGAAGGTCATTAGGTGGCTGTCAAAAATATCCTTAAGTACTTGAGAAGAACTAAAGATGTAATTTTCGTATATGGAGAAGGTGATCTTGTGGTTAGCGGGTATACTGATACCAACTTCTAATCCTATAGGGATGACTCCAGATCTCAGTTTGGATATGTATTCATACTGAATGGTGGTGCAGTCAGTTGGAAAAGTTCCAAACAAGAGACAACTGCTAATTTGGCGATAGAGGTGGAGTACATTGTAGCTTCAGAAGCGGCAAAGGAAGCGGTTTGGATCAAGAAGTTCATTATGGAACTTGATGTGGTTCCGAGCATCGCTGACCCAGTTTAGTTATATTATGACAAAAACGGGGCTATATCGCAGGCAAAAGAACCGAGGTCTCATAAGAAGTGCAAACAAGTACTCAGGTGCTACCATTTGATTAGAGAGATAATTAGTAGAAATGATGTCAAGATAGAGAGAGTTCCCAACGATCAGAATATAGCTGATCCATTGACTAAACCTATTTCCGAAAAGAGTTTTATGTCAATATACATGCTTATGGTATTAGATATCAAGGCGATTGGCTTTAGTGCAAGTGGGAGTTTGTTAGAGAAGTGCTTTAAAGACAATCACCTTTAGCACTTATTGTATAAATCATTTTATGATTAATAAACGCATTTTTCATTATTTCGATATTCATATGTTTATGGATTTGATGTTGATCTTAAATTGATTTAATGAAGTCCTTGATAAAAAACATAGCATGGAGGAAATCATTATAAGATCATGATAATAAGATTCCTATCATGTGTAATTATGTTAGTATCTAAACTTTCCTTAGTCATAGGATTAACGAGATGGGATATCATTAATCTGTATAGACTAGCACATGTTACACTCTTTGATTAGATCAAGTAGTAGATCTCATAAGCTGTAGACATGAGTTGTTTAAAGTTAACATGTGGATGCTTACTAAGGGTAGTAAGTACATTGGATTGACCTAATATGAGAAAATCATATGGATATTCTATTCTAGTGTCAATGATAGTCTCATCATAGCAATAGTGCAAGTATCCTTTGACTTGAGATGCTCAAGGATATCTCAGATACTGATCCTGTGTTTTGACTCCATTCATCGGTGCTTTTTAGGGGTTACTCATAGGGTGGTGATTAGGTACAACTTATGGTATTAAGAGGTAATTGAGTAACCAATAAAGGATTCACCACTCCTGATAGAAGGAGATGATACCTACAGCCTCTTGAGGGTCATTACTCGGGAGTCTCTAGCCAGAGCAAATATGTGTCATGAAGAGAGTCTTCAATGATATATAAAGTAATGAGATCCTCAGGATAAGATCTAATAACACTTGGACTAGATGTGACGTAGTCAGTGGGAGTTGACACTTTAACCATACTCTGAACCAAGTGGGGTATAGATGGTGAAAGGAAAATTTGAATGGTAACATTGCGTATGGAAGGGTTCATAGTCAAACCACTGACTTTCCGATCAATTGGGGGTCATGACGTGTTGATAGATACCACTCTTGACTTGAATTAAGTGTTAATTCAAGTGGCCAACATAACCGGGAACCAAATGGGTCATATGTATAGGAGATATGAAAGATGAGTAAAATGGTCTTAAATGGTGATTCAAGATATGAGAGAGTGTTTTGGGATTGGATCGCGATGTGATCGTGGTAGAAAACGTTGCATGGAATGGATTAGAAACAAGTGTTGTTGGCTTCCATTAATGCATTCTGTTCATGGTTATTAACTTCCCATAACTTCCATTAATGCATGCTATTCATGACCATTAACTTCCCATAACTTTCCATTAGTGATGGAGGTTATAGAAGGCTAAATGGTGCAAAAAATTGAGATGATTTTCGTGCATATTGTGTAAGACACAAATTAAAAAGGAAAGGTTTTTCTCTTACACACACACTTTTTCTCTCTAACTCTCTCAAGAGTTCTTGTCTTTACTAGCACAAAGAAAGAATTCTAGCCATCTCCTAGTGAGGTTTCATCCTTATATCTTTGTGTGGACTATCATTAGAGACGGTCTACATTAATCGTTATGGTTTATGACAACCCAACTTGGAGAAGATTAAAGAACGAAGGAGATCGTTAGAAAGGTATGTAAACATCTTACATTTCATGTTTTTTGTTTTTCTATATCTTTATGTATGAGTAGATTTGGTTTTTAAGGTTTTGTTTTATTTCCGTTGCATATATTTGATATATATTATGTATGAGATGCATGATCGGAACCTAATAGGAAGTTGTTGGGCCAAGCTAGGGCCTAGGTAGGCCCGTCCTAACTTGACCCATTGCCACCCCTACCTAGGTTCCTTTGCATGTGCTATAGAGTCATTGTTGTTATAATACAATACTATTGACTTAACAATATTAGGAACAACTTCAACTTCAATGTTTAACTTCTTAATCTAAATGACTTCCATTGCTACCTCTTACATTGAACCATATTCGACCTTAGTCAGAGTTAGAGAATCAAATTTTCGTCGTTCAAGAATTAGATTTTCAATTAATTTATGCTTTTGCCCAAACCCAATATCCTTAGGTGTTGCACTAAAAAGAATAACATTTGTTTAACTTGTATTAATGCAACATCTGAAATAATTATTGTAACAAATTTAGGGTAAATGAGTAATTTAATTTAATTTCTTTTCTTTTTCTTTTTCTTTTAAAAATTTATTTTAGTTAGTCTTAAATCAATGTATGTTAATTAATAATTAAAAGAATACACATAGATTAACTATAATTTTAGTATTATAAAATTCTTATACTTATAAATTCTAGATTTTAATTTCAATTAATTTAATTTTTACTTTCAAACTTCTAATAAATTATTTTAAAAGTAAGAAATTAATTTAAAGCATCACATAAAACCTATTAAAGATATCAAAATGAATATTTATATACTTAAAGAGAATAAAAATATTAAAATAAAGAAAAGGAATAATTAAATTACTAAGATTTCTTTAGATATTTTAAAATTCTTTTATAAAAATGTAAACCATAAAGCTCAATTCATATTTACCCATTGTTTACATAAGCTCATTTCAGTTAACTAATGATACAATAAACCCAACAATTTTTCAAGTTTTAATTTTAAATTCAATCAAAACCAATTATACATTTTCGTTAGAAATCCAAAACACATTATAATTATTGAATAATTTAGAAATCTACTGGCACCTATATTTGTGATTATCTTTTGATGTGTTTGAATTGGTCATATGATTAGTTGGGAGTATCTTGGAATCTTATTTGTTTAAATAAGATATTATCTATAGATATATTTGAATTGGTGTAAATAGTTAGTAGAGAGTATCTTAGAGTCTATTATTATGAGCTAATTGAAAAACCACTTACTTTATTTATGTAAGTTTCAAAGTCTTCTTCAACTATAAAAGGAAATGTTAGCTATTGATTTTTTAATGGTAAATAAAATTTTCATTCATCAAAATCACTTAAAAGTTCATTATTTTTTTGGTCTCTTTTGTTTTCTTTTTGTTGCATATTTTTTTACAATAATATTATGGTATTAGAGCAAGGATGACCACCGTTCTAACTGTAAGTTCAAAACAAAACCTACTTGTATTTATAGGCTTAAACTATTAGTTTTAGTAAATTAATATGAGGATTGTATTTATCTCTCATGATCTGTGGGACTTAATAAAGAATAAATATAAAGTTCCAAAAGAATAGGAAGGTATAAGGTTCACAATAATAAAACGAAATGATTTAAAAGAAAAACAGAAGAAAGATGCCAAAGATCTCTCCTTTATTCAATAGTCTATCGATGAAAATTTCTTTTAATTTTATGTATCTAAAAATAGTAAAGGAGACTTAGGATGGACTTCAAAAAGTGTATCAAAGAGAAAATAACTCTAAGTGAAGTTGCATGACTTTTCGTTGAGAGTTTAAGAGCTTAAACATGAAGGAATCTAAATCAATCAAAGAATTCTTTTTAAGGAAATCCTAGTCATCACTCAAATAAGATCCCTTAGAGAAGATTTGCTAGAATAAAAGATTGTGGAGAGAACACTTTAAATTTTGTCTAGGAAGTATAATCATATGCTATGAACCATTAAAGAGAAGGATTTGTATAATTATATCTTTTATAAATTGATGGGTTGACTTAAAGAACATGAGCAAGGATTAAATAGACTAACTGAAACTCCAATTCAACAAGCATTCAAGTTAGAATCCAAGAGATAGAAAAATTAAAGATGATGGAGTTAATGGTTATTATAACCATAGTTAATGGAAGATTAGCATATGGTAAAGGAAGAGGACAAGGTCAAGGTTAAGGCTATAGAAGGACTAACCATAAAGATAAGCATAGTCGGTACAAAGATGATTTAGGTGCTAGCAAGGCTAATTAATGCTATTATTACAAGAAATGTGATCATATTAAGAAGAAATGTTATAAGAGAGGAAATGTTATAAGAGAGTTGATGATCAGTTAAACTTCCATAAGGAAATAATGGTGAAGAGAACTTATTTCTTAGTTCTTTTGTTACTTATACTAATGCCATATAGGATGTTTATTATCTTAACAATGAGTGTAGCTATCATTTGACTAAAAATAAATATTTCTTTGCTGCTTTTGATGAATTAATATTAATACAAGTGAGATTAGATGAAAATAACTATGTTTAGGTATGTGGTATAGGGACTATCGCAGTAATGTCAAGTTTTGGAAAGAAGCTCATTTATAATGTCATATATGATGATGGATTAGCTCAAAATTTTCTTAACATGGTGAAAAGAGGGTATTATATGGTGTTTGGTACTGATGAATATAAACTTTTTTTGGAAAAGAAGAATGAATTTGTTTTGCTCAGTTAAAATGACCGAAAACGAGATGTTTCCTTTTAAAAAAATTGATTATTTATGAATTTACTATATCATCTGATGATTCTATGGTTTGACATAAAGGATTTGGTTATCTTAACCTTGGGGACTTGAATTTGTTGCAAAAAAGGGGGATGGTTTTTTGTTGTCCAATTTTAAAGGGTGATAAGGAATTATATAAAGCACGTTGTCATAGAAAATATCCTCGAGATAAATTTGCTATAGATGAAGAAAAAAGCCCACAAGGCCATTGATCTTAGTTCACATTGGTATATATGAGCCTATGCAAACTTCTTCCTTAAATATAAATAAGTATTTTTAAAAATTAAATAAAATTTCATTGACTATAGTTGAACTATTACAACATTACAAATTAATCACCCCAAAGGAACTATTTAACTAATTATACAACTTAAAACAATAAGATCAAGGAGTTACAAGTTCCATCTTCTCTTCGTTCCTATTGACAGATAATTGTGTATTGATTTAGCAAAAGCAAGAGCTCTGATTTCTTTGATAATGTCCTCTGCCAGAAGCTGTTTGCTTATTTCATTCTCCTTATAAATTCTTTTGTTTCTTTCTTTCTACAGGTTATAGATTGTAATAGTGAAAGCTAATTTATACAAGATCCCATTCTTCTTCCATTGTTTAGAAGAACTTATAATCCAGCTCAGTGCTGCATTTCATTAGTATGAATTGCAAAAGTTTGCTAGCTTATGCATGATTTGACTCCATACAGATTTTAAATATACACAGTGGAAGTAGAGATGATTTATGTCCTCTGATATTTGTTTACACAATATGCAAATTGGATCTTAATGGCCATACCATCTGTTTTTTATGCTAAGTCGATCTTTGATTGCTAACCAAGTGATCATTAATGCTTTAAAGCTTAAGTTGTTCTTCCATAGAAGTTTGAACCATAACATATCTTCTCTTCCAACTTAGAGAATTTTGTAGTAGGATTTGTTAGTAAAGGAGCCACCAGAATTTGGTTTCCATATAAACTTGTCCTCTGTATAGCTTTGGTTGATCTGGAGAAAGTATTGAATAAGCTGATTGAAGCCTAAAAAATTGCCTGACCATCTACCTTCATGTAAGCATGAAGAGACTCTTACATTAAGAGGTACTTTATTCTCTATAAGTACAATCTCTCCCCTCTGAATTAATGGATTAGAATCTATCCAATTCTTATGCCACAACTAGATGTTGTCTCCCTTCCCCAATATGTAGAAAATCTATAGATAAATCAACTCTCTCCAATGTAGCATGTGAGTAAAAATCCAAGGATACTCCCCGGTTATTGCCAGCTGCTAGAAACATTAATTTCTAAGGTAGATTTCATGAATCCACTTAATCCATATAGTAGTTATGTTAACATAACGTATCCAGATGTTTTTTACAAAGCAGTGCCTTCTGTATAAGTGAGGTAGAGATTGGGATGTTCCCAATCCTCCATGTCTTTTCAGAATTGTAACTTCACTCCACTTAACTTTAGCCTTTTTAGTATTGTCAATTGAGCCTGACCATACGAAAACTTTGACAGTTTGAGCCATTTCCTTGATAATCCTCTTAGGTAATATCAGATGGGTGATCTAGTGGAGATGTAAATTGCTAAGTACAGAAGCAATCAATGTTACTCAAGCTGCAAGTGATAAAAATCTATTTTTCTAGGCATTTATTTTTATTTATATTTCTCCAAAAGAGGAATGCATTCTTCATACTTAAGTTTTGCTTGAGAAATTGGAACATTAAGATACTTAAAAAGTAATGAGTGTAACTCTATACCTAGAATCCTGGAAAAATTAAGGAGATTGCTTACATCCTTAAAGCAGTACATGCTACTCTTCTGACTATTAACTCTCAGCCCTGAAACCATTATGAAAATATGTTCAGTATATCATGCAAAATGTTGATAGAAAATGTAGTAGAACCAGATAGGAGAAGAAGATCGTATGCAAACATCAAGTGAGTAAGTTTGTATTCTTTGAATTTGTAATGAAATTGTAACCTTCCATTGCATGCTACTAGCTTGTTGATTATTTTGAACAATCCCTCCATCACTAATGTGAAAATATAAGGTGATAGAGAGTCTCCTTACCTTATAACCCTTATACAATTCCAAGGTTTTTTGGGCACTCCATCCACAAGAATGTTGATAGAAGAAGATTGAATGCAAATCATAATCCAATTCTTTAAGTTATCTAGAAATTCTAAAGCTTCTAAGCAATCTTAAATAAAATGCCAACTCACGATGTCAAAAGCCTTGTAGAAGTCAATTTTCCAAATCAACTTTTTATGTTTCTCCCTGAGCCATATTATTTCGTAAGTTCTTACATGAGAATAATGTTGTCTTTGATGGATCTTCTAGCTATAAAGCCTATTTGATTTGGGGTAACCAAATCCTTCAAGGCCATTTTTAGTTTATTTTGGCTATTACTTTATAAATGGTATTACATCACAAAATAGGCTTGTAATCTATAAGTGAGGAAGGTAGTCTTCTTAGGAATTAAGTAAATGTAGGTATGATTTACTTCCCTTAACATTATGCAAGAAGATAGGTATTATTGGATAGCTTGAATGAATAGCCCCCTTGTGCTATCCTAGCTCGTAGTAAACCCATCTGGCCCTGGTGCCTTTGATGGATTCAAGTTGAACATAAACTCTTTGATGTCATGCTCAGAGAAGGGAACAAACAGGGAGTTCTTAATATTCTAGTTCAATGCACAATCAAAGAATCTCTTTATATCATAAACTAAGGGAGAGTCAGCTATTGTTCCCATCTGTTGTATAAAAAATTTCTTTAGTGAGTTTTAGTAAAGAGGGCTAGTCTAAGTAAGGAACTGCCCAATTACCTCTAAGCTTCACTATCTTGTTGCTATTTCTCCTAGCTAAAAGAGAGGCATAAAAGAATTTTGTGCCAAAGTCACCATCCTTTAACCACTCCACTCTAGCCTTTTGTTTTAGAATTGAATTGTGCAATATTAATGCCTCCTGTTACTCTTGATCTAAGAACTTTAGTATTCTTTATATGAATGTCATTTAGGTGATTGTAGCAGTCAGTTTGAGCTTCTTTGAGCTTAAGTTTAATGTATCATATTTGCCTAGCATTAGAATTTGTGAATAATTTAAGAACAACTTTCACCTTTTTCAATTTTTGCATTAGTTGAAAAGATTTGAATCCTTCAACATTTTGACTCCAACAAGTTCTTACCGGTTTGAAGAATCCACTTTGCTATGATAATCTATTAAAAAATATGAATGGGACACCCCTGTAGCTCATAGCAAATTGATTCTGAATGAAGATATAGGAGTGGTTCGATAAGGAATTTTCCCTGAAATGAGTAGAGGATTGAGGATATGCATGTAACCAGGCTTGATTGACCATAGCTCAATCAAGTTTCCTCTTTATCATAAACTGACTTATTGCTTAGTTGACCAAGTAAAGAGTCTCCCATTAAAACTTAATTTTGTCAGTTGTACCTTCCGGAGTAAGTTTTCCAGTTCCCTCCCTAATGTTAAATTAAATGCTCTTCCTCCTTTAGATTTAGTCTTCATAGATGATTTTTGAAATCTTTATAATTATCTTCTGACACTTCGAAATGATCTTCAAGGTGAATTTTCATTAAGTGAGTTTAGAAATTTCTATGACAATCATGGTATTAAATGAAAAAGAACAAACAATTACACTTCATAACAAACTAGACTGACGAAGTGCAAGAATAAAACCATTGATTAAGCGACAAGGAGTATGTTGAATGAGAAAAGACTTTTGAAAATTTCTTTTAGATAAAAGAAGTATTCCTAACATATATGAATTAACTTACCATACATCAAACAACTAAGTTATTATGTAGGAAAGGTGAGATAAGCTTTAAGTGTTGGGTGTATTTATTCCTCTATGTTTGTGTTCAACCCGTTTGTGTTGTAGCTTATATTAATGCGGTGAATGTGTGTAGTGATGGTAATGAATACTTAGATATGGGTAATGTGTGTAGAATCGGTTGATTGAAGTTGAATATGGGTTAGTAACTTTGTTTTACTACTTCCTATAACATGTTTGACTATAGTTCACTTTGAATCTCTAATGTCAGTCTCAGATTATACTCCTCTCACTTCTCACTCTCTGTCTAAGTTTTCATCACTCATTAACTATCATCAGCCAATCACTGCCACAAGTCGTTAAAATTTTATTAAGGGTAAACTACTGGTTATATGATTTAGATATCAATCTAGTGTTTTGTTTATATTACATTATTATTAACACATCTTCTTTCTCTTTACGTCTATTCTTTTTTGTTCAGTCATAACATTGGTTGTTTTGATTAGATGGAAATGTTTGTTCTTACTATGTTTTTTCTTTTAATCTATTGGTTTTTAACTTGCATGTGTTGTATGAATTTGGGGAGTATAAGAAATTAGAGGAATTTACAAAAGAAACAAAAAGAGAGAGAAAGATAGAATATAAAAGTCATCATCAGTTAATATGGTTGTGCCATACTTATATACAAGTAAAACCTCCTTATTATGAGTTAATATAATTGTACCATCATTAGTTGGGTTTTTTCTTCTTTCATTGTTGGTGTCTAATGCTTTAATGTTGGACATTTTTTGGATGTTTTTTTGAGTTGTTTGTGTTTATTTGGATTGTCAATAGTTGAATTTTAGTTTCAATGTATTAATGTTTGACAAACAATAACAATAACACCCAGTATAAATTCTGCTGACACGCAGGGCTTGGGAAGGTCTAGTAATACATAGCCTTACCCCTAATTAGTAGAGAGGTTGTTTCCAAATGACCCACAGAAGCAGAAGCAAGAAAAAAAGAAAAAGAAAATAGATAAATAAATATAATGATAGTAATAATGATAAAAATAAAAAAATAAATAGTTAGTAGATAAAATATGTTTGTGAAAGAAAGCGACAATTTGCTTTATGAAACAATTTGTTTTCTGAGTCAAGTAAGAACTAAGAACTAAAATTTTGAATTTTTTTCATGCTAGAACTGATGTTTTCAAAACTCCATTATGAACATCCTTTATTTCAATTGGTAAAATTGTCTAGTGAGTTGGGGGTAATTGTCAGAACTGAATTGTCTTGCCTTAAGCATGCCAAATAGTTGAAGGAAAACAACTTGCTATAGAATGCTTTAGACAAAGTTTTAGTAAAATTTTAATTTATTTAATTATATGCAATATTGTTTTACTTGTGTAAAAGATTCATTACACTTTTACTTGTTCTAGATGAAGCTCAATATCATTAATATAGACAACCCCTGATGTTTCAAACTATGTCACTTCACTTTTGAAACAAAAGATCAAGGATCTCCGTTATCAACTAGATAAATATTACAAATCTTTTCTTTTGGATGAGGAGGCAAGGAGACATGTTCTAGAATGAATGTCTTTAGAAAATTGAAACAATTTTTGTGATTATTAGACCTCTCCTAATGTTTGGGTCGTTTTCTTTCCCTTCATATTTGCTTCCATTCATCTTGTTACACAATGACTATTTTTTCTTTATTTAGGAAAAGTGTGAGAAGGTCAAGGTTAACAGAGGAAAAATGAAAACTCCTTACAACCAATGTTTCGAATCATTTGTTGTCTTGCGAAATGAATCTATAAATTCTTTATTTACTAGTTATAATTATATCAGTAAATACAATATTATTTATTATGTTTTGAATTTTTTCAATAAAACAGAGTCAGAAGGAATTACATGGAGAAGAGTGTGATAGGATTACACTCTACAAACTAACACACTATAAGGAAAGTGAAGGTTGTATGCCTGAAGAAGCCCATAATAATTATATAAGTATAAAAACTTGTTTAAATTTTAAGTTTATTTATTTATGTAGTACTAACTAATAATATTTGAATTTAATATTATTTTTTTATATTTTAGAATAAGATTATGTAGTACTAACTAATAATATTCGAATTTAATATTGATTTTGTTTTTTATATTTTAAAATAAAATGCAGTTGTTGTTGCAAACGTCAATGTTTGAGGGAAATGAGCTAAATGTAGATGGCATTTGCAGTAAGATATTTGGTACAAGATTCGACTACATCAAAGGTCTTGAGTTTAGGCCTAAGCTAATTGCTTCATCCTTATCAAAATCATCATATGTTAACCATCTTCAAGAGGAGAACCAATCACTTAAGGCTAAATTAGAACGTAATGAAAAAAAGTTAGAACATACTGAACAAAAGTTGGCCAAGCTTGAAAAATATGTCAAAAAATTAATTGGCCCAGATTATGTAATTAACATTTAATTATATTTTAATGTTTATATACAATGCTTTTAATTTCCAATTATTTTTATTATAATTTTTATAATTAATTATAAAAGAAAAAATTTAAATATTACGTACAATAACATGGATTAAAAATGTCACCAATAATTATAATTAATATGATAAAATATTTAGTAATGATGTGTATAAAAATTTCAAAATGTAGCTAAAAACATTTGGCTATGTTTTTAAAATCGTCGCCAATAAATTTTGGCTACATTTTAAAAAACGTTGCTAAATAAATTTAGCTACACTTCTCAAATTTTCGCTAATAAGTTTTAGCCATGTTTCAAATTTTTCACTAAAAACTATTAGCTACATTCTTGAAAACGTTGCTAAAAATTTTTATCTACATTCTAGATATTTAGCCACGAAAATGAAACGTAGCAAAAATATATTGGCAATGTTTTCACCAAATCATCGCTTATCCCTTTTCGCTACGTAAATAGCTCGTAATAAAAAGAAATTAGCGATGATTTGGAGAAAATGTTGCCTATAGTTTTTTCCTATCGAGTTTTCACGACTATTTTAGCTACGATTGTAAATCATCCCTAATCAGTTGGTAATTATGAATAGAGATGCTTTTTGGACTTTTAGCGACAAACCATTCTATTGTAGTGATGAGAGCTCAACTTTTAGAACAATAATGTACATAACTTAAGAAAAATAATGCATTCATCCAATTTGTCTTATTGTGTGAGAAGTTGATTATGAAAGATGAATTGAATAGTAAATAAGTAAATTCAAGATAGGTATTGAATATGACTATCATCTATACAATTTTACGAGATAAGACATATGCTTTAATGAAAAAGTGTTGATACTGTATCATGTGAATCATACCAAATGTGCATAGTTGACTAATAAAGATAATATGAGTAATAATGTTGACTTATGTTATGTGAGAATCCTTTAATTTTTGTGAACCTTACATTAAAAGAATCTTTTTACTTAGATTCTAATTATAGATAATTGAGTTAATATTCACTATCTTAGAATTTTACTAGAAGATTGATCATTAGTGATTCAATTTAATGAGACATTTTAGAAAAGTGAGTTAATTTCATTCAAATAGTTGGGAAATAGAGAAGACCATTATAGATCTAAATTTGGATCAAGAAATATTCAAAATGGCCCATCTTCTTTATAAAGGTAGTACGAATATGAAACCATTTATATCATAACATTGAGATGAAAATTGATGCAAAAATAATCTAGAATATGCATATATACCATTAGATCTCTCAAAATATTTTGATCGCATGAATTATTTGTGAAGTACAAAAGTTAGAAACGTAAAATCTATTGACCTCATCATATGTGAGTGAAAGATGTTAGGTTAATCTTATAATACACATGATGAGTCTTACACAATATGTTTTAAATTAAATACCTTAGTATACATCAATCTTTCTTCAAAAATTTCCAATGGATTAAATATAAGAAAAATATTTGTTAAAACATGAGAGATAAATGTCTAATTAGTATGGTTTATTAGACTTTTGAAGAGAACAACAACTGAAAATTCCTATAGAAGAAAATAACATTATTTAAAGAAGGGATAACATAGCCTAAAGTGCCCAAATTTTTTAGATTTTCCAATGTAGTGTCTAAGTTTTTTTTATAAAATTTGAATTAAATGACCAAACTTTTATAATCTTAATAATTCAATTCAAACGTTCGTTTTGATAGTATTTTGTTGATTTATCTAACGAAATCTTATTTGTTTATGAGGTGTAGGCATCCACACGAAAAATTAATTACAAACTAATCATTTAAATGGTCTAAAACACCCAAGTTATAACCTATTTCATATATTAGATTGAGTGTTTTAGCCTACATGAATGATTGGTTAGCAATTACTTTTTTACATGGACACTTAGATGTCATGAACGAAAGAGATTCTATTAGCCAAATTAAAAAAAATATTAAAGAGAATTAACAATTTGAACTGAGTTGTTAAAGTTATAAAAGGTTGGTCATTTAATTGAAAATTTTAAAATCTTGAATACTAAATTGAAAAAATCTAAAAAAAGTTGAGTACTTTAAAATCTATTAATCCTTTAAAGAAAGAAATATACAAGAAGGTTCTTTTAGGAAAAAAAATAGAAGAATTATCACCAAATAGATTTTTAATATGTAACTTATATGTAGGTATTTTTTAAATAATTTTCCGACAAGTGATATATATCTATTTTTATTAATATAATTTATGTTTAAAAATATAATTTTATACATAAATTAACTCCACACTTCACTTTATTTTCTATTATTTTTAATTCCCATCAGCATTGTTCAACATTTTCTTGATCCAAGTCTGTCATATTGTAATTAATTATATTTTAATTAATTGTATTTAATTATTTAGTATTAAAAATATTTTTAAAAAAAGAGTCACTACTAAGAAATGAGTTTCATTCAGCTACTAAATGGAGGGTATGGAGGATTCCCCAAAAGTGGGATATCAAACAATTGCCCCTATAATGATAATTAACAACTAACCACTTACTTTGCATTCCTTACCCGTTAACCTCTTCCCAAACTCATCAACCAAGCATCCCCTTAGTTCTTTACGAACTCCACTTTCAAAGGGCCACACGGCCACTTGATTTTAATCAAAAGGATTGAAATTAATTAGGAATGCTCTTACACCAAAAGGATAGTGAACTTATTTTTCTTTAGTAAATTTGTTCTTCTCTTTGTGAAGTAGGCTTGTCTTGTGGTCAGATTTTGGATCAATTGAAGCTTCGTTGTCCTTCTAGTGAATTATAATTTCCAACAACATAGATTGTTTTTACTATTTCCCTTCTAAAGCCAAAAGCGAGTTAAAATATGAAGTCCAAAACATTATGGATTGGTTAATTAATTTCATTGGCAAAAAATTAGAAAAGAGGAAATTTACAGTTCAGTTTCAACTTCTCTTTTATTCTTTTCGTCCACATTATCACAATTCTACGAATGGGTAAAGTAAACTAAATTATAACTTTTATTAATTTGTTGGTGCACTTATGTTTATATATATATATTGGTAATGTCTAATAAGAAAAAAATGGCAATAGTTGGTTTTAATTGTTTTTCTATTTATTTAACAGTAATGATATTTAGAAGGAACAAACCTATAACTATTAATGATTACCAACATATGCTAATTATCAAATTAATTGTATGGTCCTACTAACATTCTAAGAAATAAATAGTCAATTGTTTTTATGCAAATAGTAATTTCATTTACTTGATTTGTTGTTTCATGAACCAATCAACAAGATTAAGTCAAGTGTCAAACTTATTTTGCCTAGTTGTTTAATTAAAAATTGTTTATGTCAACTATTCTTCAATCATAAGGGTGATTTGCTTGTAACAAATTAAGATACAATATCATGTACCTTAATCATGTCGATTATGTACCTTAATCATGTTGATCAGAACTAAACTCAAATTTTCGTAATTATTTAGTCAACTTTTTTTCTTGTTAATTTATTTATTCATAATAGGCCTCTTTCTTACTATATAAACCAGTATAATTAAGTGTTCTTTTCTTTCTCTCCTTAGTTGGCTTTCAATTATGTTGTTCATCATATTCAACATTCACATTGATCAAAATTATATTTTTTAAAATATATTTCATATAAGAAAAAAATTGATTAATACGATTTGTTTACATATTAAAAGTTGGTTCTTTATTGTGTTTTCGACAATTTTTTCTTTGTTTATTTATAGTTTGGTTAGTAATTAGTAATTAAGTTTAATATAGATAAGAGCTTTATACACTTAGTAATACAAGAAAGAATAGTAATGACACTGATTGAAAATCAAGAAAGTGGAGAAGTAGGGAAATTGAAGTTATTTCGGTTGTCATTTAAGCATTTTTCCTTGCCATTAATTTTTAATTTGAGTGAAATTGAATTCAACATTCACCATCTAAACATGTATATAGAGACAGAGAAAGGGAAAGGTCACATTCCTAGCTATCATTGCGCTGTAAAATTTATTTTCTATAATACCTTTGATTGTAATGAATAGTTTTGAGCATATGATCCAAGTTGAAGCAATAAATTAAATACTAATGTTAGTTATAATCTTAAAATTTTTGGTGTTCTTATTTTATGATTTAAGTTTTTCTTAATTAATGTGAGAAAGAACTAACTAATAGAATTGAAAGTAAGTTTTAGGGTCAATATTTCATCTTTATGTATAAACAAATTAAATATCATCAATCAATGTTGTAGTATTAGGAACATATCCATAAATAGACTCCCTCTTTACATTTTTTCCTCTGAACTCTCTCTAAGCCTTTTACCTTTCTGTCCCTCCTTTCTTCCCCCCTTTTTTCACAATTCAACTCTCACCTCACCTTTTGGCTACTGTTCATATTCTTTCTCTTAACCTCCTCTACTTTGCATAGGCCTGTTAAGGCCTGGCAAACGGATGCAAATGGAGATTCTTTACCTCCACTGAACTCAGCTGCTTTCCTTGACTTATCTGAATCTGTCAAAGACAAGCAAGCAACTCCATCCAAGAATGTGGGCACAGTCGAAGCTGATGGACCTAGACAACCTTTAGCACTTAAAGCAGCATGGAAGCACAAACTGAACACTCAACACAATAAAGGTAAGCTTAAACACTTCTCTAATGTTATAAAGGATAGGGTTTTATGTCCTACCAAAAAATTGTTGCAAGCTGGAGCTTCCATTTGGTCTTCATCCTTAGTTGGCTATTTTTGAAGCAAACGTCTAGCCTTTCTATGGCACCCAACTCCCATCTGACATGTACACGTATGCCCTTTGGACATACGTGCACATGTCCAACATAAATGGCGAGCCAACTACATCACTTTCACTATACTCATGGCATTATAATTAAAACCATAAATATCATAATAATCAAACCCTAAATTCCTCATTTCATTTCATAAGCAATTTGTACATTGTAGCTTTACAAGTCATCCATATATGTATAATATCAAAAACCTATTAGAGCTTATCTACAAAACATGCTATATATAATAGGAATTATACAAAAATTTTAGTTTAAGTCCTTTAGTCCACCTGACTGACCTTTAAGCCATGTCCTCTATCCAAACGTTGAACAAAATCTCTTCTAAACAGTCTTAAAAGCTAAATCATTGCTTTCTCGAACCTGAAAATATCAACGTTGCAATTTGGTTGAGTTTTGTGAACTCAGTTGAGTAACCATGCTTAACGGTTCACCCACATCACATAACACATCAATTCAAAATAATCACACAAGTCACATAATTCATATAGTTTCATTTACCAACATAAAGCATCGCAATACATGTTGTACATAATTTTCACATTTCTCTTTCGACATAACTCAATAATAAATTACAATCATTCAAAACATATATACATCATACGTATATGCAATGTTCATGAGACTTACATTCATTTATTTCGTTGTTATGATCGAGTGCCTTTTTTACTGTCCCGTATCTGTTGCGGATACCGGGCTCGATCACACTGTCCCTTATCCATTAGGGATACATGGCTCTTTATATATTGAGCCTTAGGCTCTTATCACAAATGTCTGAATTTTAAGCTTTTTTTCACTAGCAACTCAGGTCACAACTGCCTTTATCTTTCATGCATTCATGTAATGGTGTGCACCACATATATTCAATCAATCATGCTAATTCAGTCACATTCGTGTTCTCTTTCTCATTTATATTTGTCATCAGACCTTAGGTCTGGCATTCAACATAAAAGTTGAGTATCAATTATTTCATCACATTCACATACAATAAGAACTTCCAAATATGGTAATCATGCATCAAACGCCTCGCACATTCAAGGTCTGTAATCAGTGCATACACATCACATAATAATTCAATACATAGTTAAATAAACAAACATTCATAGTGACACTATCTTAGGTTGCTCACAATTTGCTTATGTTAGCTTATTGCCTTAAAGTCCCGGCAACATTTGGAAGTGGTCGCTCAATAAGCTCTTCTATAATATGCAAACATATACATTTACCATTACTACTTTGCACATTCATATGAATACTCAATCATAAGCACATGTATATAGATGATGTATAATGCATGTTTAATCACTAATTCCGAGCTATATTTTCCTTAATACACATCTTATAATCAATTAACAACACCTTTTAATCAGTCTTTAATCTCTAACACTCTTTGTCCACTTCAAACACCTCATTCAACATCAACTGGGTTCATTCAAGAACTCATTTAAGCCTAAAAACCTTATATGGTAACACCATAACATTAATTGGTTCATACTTCACTCAAAAGACAACTCTTTTTCTTTATAGGACTGGCCACGATCATAGTGTTCCTGCCACGATCGTGGCCTAGTCAGAAAGAGTTTCTATCACAATCGTGGCCCTTCCCCACGATCATGGCCTGGCTAGAAAGTGTTCCTGCCACAATTGTGACAGAAACTCTTTCTAGCCAGGCCATGATCGTGGGG
>JAOQMS010000005.1:38482793-38506381 GCA_027563885.1 Erythroxylum longipes | reverse complement strand
AACCACAAATCAATTGCATTTTTCCATTATTTACCAACAATAACACATATAAACAACAAATAAACCAATAATTACACTAAAAAATTGCAAACATCAACAACAATCAAGCAAGATTTCATCACCAAACACTCACGTTTAACACTAAAAACATGCTTTTTTTTTTAGAAATAACAAACTCATTAGAGAGTTTACCTCAAACAATGCATGATGAGTAAGAAAACGGTCAAAAACGACTGGAAAACACGAGAGAAGGGGTCGGAAAATAAAAAATATCGCAAGGAAAGAAGAAGAATTCTGCGCTGGGAGGAGGGTAGGGGGTGCGCGGCTTAAAGGTGCCGGATTACCGACAGAATGCACATTCTGTCGGTAATCTAGGTTTCCACAATCATCCTCACGACGCAACATGCCGACATTTAGCGACAGAATACAAATTCCGTCACTAAATCCGTCACTAAAGGAGTGGTAATTCTTGGCGGTGGAAACTTAAATACCGACGGAACACTAATTCTGTCGGTATTCTAAGATTTATATCAACGTCTTCAACAAAACGATGATGCAAGTTGCCGATAGTTACCGACGAACAACGATTTCCATCGCTAATGTTCGCGTGGAATCACCGACGGAATATTTATTCCGTTGGTGATTCAAGTTTATCACTTGTTTTCATCCAAACGACGACGTTTGGTTACCCAAATGGATATGATTTACCGAAAAAATATCTATCCGTCAGTATATAAGTTTCCTAGTTGTCTCTTTACAATAGTTTCTTGTTGCAACGGAACATAAATTCCGTCACTAAATCAAGTTGCTTAACAATTTTACAACAGTCCCGCATTTATTGCCGACAGAAGTTTCTACTCCGTCGGTAAATATACCGATGGAAATTATTTCGTCGATATATGTCCGAAGCAATTAAATTGCGGGAACAGTTCTCCTAATTTTTGCCTACGCCGTAGGCTTAGTCATCGCTATATGCCGTCAGAGATTTTGTGCGAAATTCCTTCCCTCTAGTTTTGCTGACGGATTTGTTTTTCCGTCGCTATATTCGAAAACAACGTCGTATTTACCGGCAGATTTTGTAGTTCCGTCCGTAAATAGCGTCGGATTTGGTTCCGTTAGTAATATTCTGCCGCTATTCAGTGATTTTCTTGTAGTGAAACTGTGCGAAGTTCTAAAGTGTTTTAGAACATGCTAGCACATATTAGTCGCTGCCCGGATTGTTCATCCTCATGTGGATACTGGTAGAGGACGTTTGTGAGCTGCAGCGTCAAGATATCTGAAAAGAATCCCAATTTGCGTGTTTCAAGAGGTAATTCCGTACACTTCTTATTGTGAAATTTTGGTTAACCAAGGCACAAGACCCGAAGTTCTATGATCCATTCCGCTGCGTACTGTGCATTCCCGAGACATAAGCAATCCAACACCCACAATGTTTACAGTTTGGTAACTGACCCGATACTGCACCTCTTCCATTGCTAGACTGTATGAAGCTACCCCTCTATCTAAACCCTGATTGTCTTGATCGAGTTGGGGGTATTAAAACTCTGTTTTGAGGCTTACTAAACCTTATGCTAGAACCACCCTGAGACTCCCTAGGCCTCTTCAGTCTAGACTTTGTCCTATAATCTAACTGACTATCCTTCAACAACTGCTCAATTTGGATCGAGACAGCTCATAGTTCCGTAAAACTACCCAGGTTAGAAATAGCTAACCTCGTCTGAATCTCCATGTTCAGCCCGTGTTCAAATCTCTTACACTTTTCTTCCTTAATAGGAATCGAGGCGGTAGCATATGCTATCAGCTCATTAAATTTAATCTCATACTCAGCTACCGATAATCTGCCTTGCTTCAAATCTAAAAATTCTTTCATCTTTCTGTCTAGGTAGATTTTAGGCATGTACTTCTCCTTGAAGGCTCTAAAAAAGTCTTCCCACCTCAAGCTACAAAGCTTGGTGGTACTGCCTAGAACAGTCTTCCACCATAGGTATGTTGGGCCTTGCAATAAGGAGACTGCATAGTCGAACCTCTCTTCCGACTCATAATCCATTTGGTCGAAGGTCTTTCTGTCCTCTCTAGTCATCCCTCGGCCTCTGCGGGGTCTATACTTCCATAGAAGTCCATAGCCCCCTACTTTCGCAGTTTGTCGTGCCTCCTTTCCCTTCTCTCAGGAATTTGGGAGGCATTCTCTCAGGTCGAGACACAGACGACTCTTGACTGGCTCCTATTGATCCTAGGTCAGCTGATTGTTCCACTTGATCACTTATGGCAGATGACCTATAATAGACAATAACTTCAATTATTATCTGCATTTCTCACGATAACTTATGTTTAACATTCCTAGATATCCGTACGGAGGCCAACTATGCTCTGATACCATCTAAACTATGGCAATCCGCTCCCATCTGACACGTACACATATGCCCTTCGGACGTATGTGCACATGCCCGATAGAAATGGCGCGCCAACTACATCACTTTCACTATACTCATCGCATTATAATTAAAACCATAAATATCATAACAATTAAAGCCCAAATCCCTCATTTCATTTCATAAACAATATGTACTTTGTAGCTTTACAAGTCATCCATATATGTACAATATCTATCAGAGTTTACTGCTCTGTCTACAAAACATGCTACATATATGAGGAATTATATAAAAATTTTAGTCTAAGTCCTTCAGTCTAGCTCAACGACCTTTGAGCCATGCCCTCTATCCAAAAGTTGAAAAAAACTCTTCTAAGTAGTCTTAGCAGCTAAGTCATCACTCTCTCCCACCTGAAAATATCAACGTTGCAATTTGGTTGAGTTTTGCAAACTTAGTTAAGTAATTATCCTCAATGGTTCACTCATATCACATAGCACATCAATTCAAAATAATCACACTAGTCACATAATTCACATTATTTCATTTACTAACATAAATATGTTTCTATTTTACTTGACATCAGAATCCATCCAATTTGGGTATCTACAGATCAATAAATGGCCAAAATACAGATGCATGTTTAGTGAAAGTACTCCATCTAACATATTTCAGCACACATTTAACTTCATTTTCAACTCTACCTTATCTCCAAAATATCATCCTACTTCTTCTCACTTTAAGACAATAAACTAGCTTTTTCTTTGGCTTTAAACCCATAAATTATCATTCATCTTAACACAAAGAAAGACATAACTCTATTTATCTCTTCATCCACACATACACATCATCATACTTCAACTTCCTTGTTTCATCATCATTCATCTCTTGATTCATTATCATAATTGATTCATTCACCAAACAATTCATGAATAACATTAACTCACTAAAATTTAGAGCATGATCTCTTTATCACTACACTACACCTACGTTAAAACACATATATAAAAACTCATAATCAATCATCAAATTTCTCATCATACATGTTCTATTTAACAATACCCATGAAGATTAAGGCATAACTTACTTGATTTAGCTTCAAAATCTTCAAACTCTTCAAGTCACACTTAACACTAGATTTCCATACAACCCATATACATCATCCTTCAAAGGTGGAAGGGTTGGGTCTTTAGTGAAAAATGAAAGAGAGAGTAAGATGATGGTAACAAATGGAGGTGAAAGTGAGCTTCAACTTTGATGGTGGTGGGTGAAGCAAAAATCGCGGAAATGAAGAAGAATAAAGAAGATGAGAAGAATAGTTTCGTAGAGAAGCAGAAGAAAAGCGAGAATGGAGGCAAAATAACTAAATGGGTCTTTCAACCTTAGGGAGTCGTGAGTTAAAGACTCACTTGCCACATGTCAAATTTCTAGTGGTTGGAATTAGGTTCTTTCATTAACTAGTCCAATAACTATAATTTCAAGCCCAATTGTCTCCAAATTTCTATGAAATAGGTCATTAACTCCATTTCCCATTTATAAAAATTTCCACTATCATTTGACTCTTAATTCTACTTCTATTTATCAAATGTCCTGCCACTTGGTATTTTTCCTAGTTCAAAATTTACCCAAAAATTCAGGAATTTTCTAAATTTTACCAAAATTTATAAATCAATACCTATACACACCAATTTAATTTTCAATACATATAAACCACAATTCATATCAAAAATCACATTTATAACTCAATTATACCCGAAAAATGTCAATGAATGCATGTACAATCATTTTAATGTGCAAACATTAATATTCACATGTGTGTGTATGTCATATTATGCATGAACATGAAATGCACTTTCTAACTTCTCATTAATCTCTCATGTATCGTATTCTAGGGTCCTAACCCTTAACATGGGATAACAGGATGTTACACTTTCCCTTGGTAAAAATGTGGGATGAAGCTCGATGAAGTAAGAAAGTATTGGAAAAGATAATGCTCATGGAAGATGGCAATATCTTATTTAAGTTCTATTCAGTTCAACACCTGATGAAAATTATGGAATCTAATCCTTGGCACGTCGGAGTCCAACCCTTTTTTTTGCAAAAATGGCAATCAGGTCTAGGCTGTGACAAAGGTAGTATTGAGGCCTTCCCTATCTGGGTATAATTTCATAGTATTCCTTTGGAATTCTGGAGACGAAGGTAGTATTGAGGCCTTCCCTTTTTGGGTTCAATTTCATAATATTCCTTTAGGATTCTGGACACTTAAAGGACTAAGCTACTTAGCTATTTCCTTGGGAAAGTTACTTTGTATGGACTCCCAAACTGCTAATATAAAGAGGATATGTTATGCCAAAATCTACATCAAGGTTAATATAAATGTTGATTTACTTGATAAACTTCCTATACTTAAGTTGGATGAAGCTAGGGAGTTACAACGTGTGGAAATCCCTCTAACTTTGGAAACCTTGTCTTACTAACAAATAGTGGAGAGCCACTGGTAAAACTTTCAAAATTGGTTGGTCTAAGGAACTCTTTGCTATAAAACCTAGTCCACTTGAGCTAATTTAGAAAGATATGCCACTCCATAGGGAACAAAAAGGGAAGGACACTACTGAGTCAGGTGAACAACCTACTAGCTTCCCTAAAGCCAACAGAATATCTGATCTCTCAGTAAAACAACCAATGGCTGAAGTAAGCTGCAAAATAGAAAAAAAAAACATGAATTCAAATTAGTTGGACATTTCTCCTACCTGTAAGGAGCCTACAGATGAGTAACCCTAGAAATCCTATGAGTCTTTACCCCTATGATCCTTTAAATAGTCTTCCAAATGCAACTTCTATTTGCAGCCTAGAATTAACTAATTCTCTTGAATTGATGGAGTGATCTGCTAACCTAGCTAATTAGGGAGGGTTGACTGCTTTTGCGTCCACTATTAGCTCCAAAAGAAGATCAACTAGAAGGAAGAATAAGATTAATCCTCGATGGATGATACTTATCTAAATGTTAAAGGGTTTAATGACCCTCATAAACAAGCTATGGTAAAAGATCTAATTTCGACAAAAAAGACCTTATATGGTCGGACTATTAGAAGCCAAAATTAGAGCTCTACAACTTTTGAATGTTTCCAAATTTTTAGGTGTTTATTAGTCTATTTTTAATAATATATCTGCTCATTACAATGGCAGAATTCTTTGCGTTTACCATACTACAAAAATCTCTGTTCAGGTATAAGGAGAAAGTGCTCAACATTTGCATTTATCATGCCTCCTTTACAGTCTCCATCCTTTATGCTTTTAACTTCCAATTCCAATAGGGCTCTACTATGGATCTCTTTACAACACTTAGAGCCTAATACCTTAGATCCTTGGTTAGTCATTCGAGATTTCAACTTTATCAAAACTAACTTAGAATCAGAGGTTGGTCGGTCGTTCCAATCCATCTCATGTAGGGAACTTGAATATTTTCTACACAAGGTTAACTTAAAAAACCTCATATTTAATGGTCATTTCCTTACCTGGACTAACAAAAAGCAAAGTCTTTATTTGATTCAAAGAAAATTGGATAGAGCAATGGTTAATCCGACTTGGCTGTCTACTTTTCCTCAGTCCTTTGCTCACTTTGGTGATAATCTTTTATTTGATCACTCCTACATCTTGATCCAAAATCTGATCCCTTCTGTCCCTAAAGGAGCCCCATTCAGAATTTTCAATAGTCTTACCAAACAAGCGGGCTTCTTGGATCTAGTTAGGGACTATTGACACATCCATATTGAGGGCTATAAATCTTATCAGCTAATGTAGAAGTTACAAAGAGTAAAAACAACTCTTAAAACCTTCTCCTCTAATAATATTATATATGTCCAAGATTGCATAATTAGGAAGCAAAGGGCTCAGGAGGACTGCCACCAACACCCTCATAACTCCCATTTGAGGAATATTGAAATTAAGAGGATCATGGAATATCAGCAAGCTCTCCAATTGCACCAATCAATACTTCAACAGAAGGTTAGGATTGCATGGTTGAAGGAAGGTGATCAAAACTCCAAAATTTTACATGCTTCTTTACTTCCAAAGAGAAATACCAACATAATTATGCAACTGCTTCATAAGCAAGGCGTCTTTTGTTCAACCCAACCTACCCTCCTAAATATCACTAGAGACTTTTTTGATCAATTGATGGGGTATCTGACATCATTCCAGTCAACCCTTTGATATGAAAAGATTCTTCAACAACCTCTTACTCAAGATAAGAAGGACCTATTAATGACCACTTTTTCATATAATGACATCAAATACTGAGTCCCTCAAAAGCTCCTACGCCAGATGACTTTACCGTTCACTTTTTCCAATAGGCCTGGAATGTTACTGTTGAACTCTTCACTCAAACTATTTTGGAAACCTTATCTTCATGCTAAATGCTGAGAGAGATCACCCGTACCTTTGTTTGCCTTGTTCCCAAAAAGTTAAATCCCTCTTCTTTGACTGATTATTGACTTATATCTTATTGCAATACCCTTTACAAGATTATAGCTAAGCTTTTGGCCAAAAGATTGAAACAAGTTCTATAGGAGACAATCTGCCCAACTCAAGGGACTTTCATTAAAGGCAGAACAATTAGTTGCATTGAGAAAATCAATTTTTATAAAGCATTTGACACGGTCAGCCTAGCAATTCATTGAAGTGTGCCTTGATGTTCTAGACTTCCCTCTGCAATTTAAGAATTTGATTATGCTATGCCTTTAGACCTTATTAATAAGTATTCTTGTCAATGGTGTTACCACCAAACTTTATAATGTGCCTGAGGGATCAAACAAGGGGATCCCCCCTCCCCTATATCTTCACGCTAGCTATGGAAGGACTGCTAAAAATGCTTTACAAGCTCACACTTCATAATGGAAGATTCTGTTATCACCATAAATGTAGATTCCTTAAACTCACACACTTAATGTTTGCTGATGATCTATTGCTACTATCCAGGTCTAATATTTTCTCTATCCACATCCTCAAGGATATTTTAAGTCAATTCTCTAGCTTATTTGGCTTGCAAATAAACGCTCAAAAAAGTTGATTTTAATGCTCTTCAGATGTTAACAATTTCTCTAAGATAGTGTGATCCTTAAGCTTGGTACTTTATACTCCTCCATTCAGATACTTGGGCATTCCCATATCTTATACAAAGCTCACATACAGAGACTACATTCCCCTTCTAGAGAAATACAGATCCAAAATTCTAGCATAGCAAAATTGATTTCTCTCTATGACTGCTAGGGTCACTCTTATACTTCTGTTCTTAACAATCTGCACATTTATTGGATCAACCACTTGATACTTCCAAGAAGAGTGATCAAGGAGCTAGAACGAATTATAAAAGCCTTTCTCTGGTCTGGTTCTAAAGACAATGCTAAGAAAGCTAAAGTGAAATAAAAGGAGGTGATAATTCCAAAAGTGCACGGGGGGTTAGGCTTAATCCTTACCGATCTTGTGTAGAAATTTCTTCTTTGTAAAAAAATCTGAAGGCTCTATACTGACAAAAATGCCATATGAATTAAATGGATCCACCAAGCTTACTTAGACTCTCACAATTTCTGGCAACTCCCAAAGCTTAAGAAGTGTTTCTAGGTTTTCAATCACATGCTCAAGATTAGAGACCTCATCTACCCTTTTATTCTTCATAAACTGGGCAATGGACATAAGATTTCGATATGGTTTGATAACTGCACAGAGTTTAGTCCTCCAATCCAGCGAGCTGGCTTAGCACATCTTAGACGAAGGATCCCTCTCAATGTTAAAGTTTCTTTGCTCATTTCAAAGGGACAATAGACAGGTAACTTTAGAGGCTTCAATCATCTTTATCAATACTTCCTGAGCATAACTAACACTAGCCATGCAGATAAAATTGTCTAGAAACCTCATCCTAGAGGACTCTTTACAAACAAATCTTGTTATCGCAGCCTTCGAGCTGAATCACACACATTTCCTTGGTCTAAGGTTCTTTAGAAGGAAAGCCTTAGCCCACGTGCCTCTATGATCACTTGGCTCGTAATTAAAAACCAGTTAAGCCCCAAAGATAGATGGTATGGGAATTTTGATCTTATTTGTGACTTGTGCGAAACTCATGCAGAAGATAGGAACCACACATTCTTCAGATGTATATACTCTAAATCTATATGGACTCAACTGCTTCATCATCTGGGTGATTTCTACAACTCCTACAACTGGTCTACTATGCTAAATTGGCTCATAAGTGTTTCTAAATGACGAAATCAGGACCGTTCACTAATTACAATAGCTTTTACCCTCACCATTTACAACATCTTGAGGGAGAGGAATCGAAGGTTATATAGACAGGAACACTCTTGTAAATAAAAACTTGTAGTGAATATCACCAATGAGATCAAAGCCCTCGTAATAGCAAAAGATGCAGTTCTGAACTTGTCTGACAAAATGAAATCTAGCTAGAATTTACAACTCACTTGCCTTGGTTCTTTTGCCATAATTTTTATGTATTGCCATTTTAATGTAATTTTTTGGACTACCTAGTGGTGACCTCATTGTAATGTTTTATATAGTTTCACTACCGTTAATGATATTTCCTTTCAATTTAAAAAAATGTAATATTAATTGTTACAACAATAAAATTCTTAACGACTTGAAACAAAAATTGTTAGGTTAATTATCTTTTACCAAATTAAGAAGAATCAATAAAAATTAACAACTTTTTTTTCCTAATTCAAAATATTAACATGTACAAACGATACTTGAATTATTTTAATAGGACTCTTTAAAAAATCTTATTTACTATAATTTATTCTTCAATTATTTATATATGGACTTAAATATATTATGCAAGATTTTCAAATAACACTAAATGGCCAAATCTCCACTTCGGTCCACCACCTGATAAGTCTTTGGGGTAAACCATCGCTTCTCGATTATGCACCAATATTTAATTTCTTATGTAAATCGAAATCTTATCAAAATTATGTATAACTTAAAAGGGCATGAACTATTATTGAGAAAAAACAATATCTTATAAGACAACAAAACAAACTATGTATGCAACTCCTACTATATATGGCCATAATAATCATCCATTAATCTTAGCTTCGACCTTCTTAGATAAGACATCAAATAAGTAAAATGCAGCTCCATGAACCATGCAATTTATTCAAAGAACAAAACATGAAAACACTAGATTTGCTCTGCAATATGCAACTTCTCCTAGAAAATAACACTTTAATTATCAAGAAACATTACTACGATTCCAAGTCTGAGTAGCATCAAGTCGTTCTGCATCACTGCCACTCCCAAACAAGTCTAATGCGGGTGGTCCTTGCCGCCTCCTACCACTTCCGCCGGAGCTATCTTTGCCAATCTGGCTGGATGGAGGCAGCTGGGTCGCTGTCCTGGCAAGATTGATTGTGTCGCCCTAGGGTCGGTCCTGAGATTTTGTATGCCCGAGACGAAAAAGAAGATGTGGGCCTCTAACTTTAATTAAAAAATAAATTAAAAAATATTTTTTTAATAAACTATACTCCACATGTAATTTTTTTAAAAATAAAAGTGGGGCGAGCTGGGCAGACCCCTGCCCAGGGCCGGGGCTGCGTCGCCCCCATCTGGCCTGGAGAACTGATATTGCTAATATTTCCTCCTCCATGGTAAGGTACTCCTATTCCAATAATGTTAGAATTGCCAGCAGCAGCACTAGCGACTGGAACGTTTCCGCCAAACAAACTTGGCCCCACTAAACCGATATTGCTGCTACTGCCTCTGGCAAAGCCATGAGGTGTTCCTCCTAGACCAGTAATGTCAGGGACAACATAGTACCTCGGGCCACGATCAAGTCCACAGCCATAGCTACTACCTCCGACTTCATGTGTCCTCCGGAACTCCATGCCACTTCCGCCAGAAGGGCTATCTCCAATGGATTAGGGTTTTCTGCAGCCACATGCTGACCCATTAGCATATCGGAAACTTCTTGATGTCGTAAACGCACAATCCCAGCCCTTATTTCTTGGAGTTTTTGTTCTACCAACTTGGAAGCAGTTAGTTGATCAACTAACTCCAAACCTTCAATACCATTGACGTGAATTTGATGCATTAAATAATCAATCTCCATGGCATAGTTGGTTTCTTGGAGTTTCAGGGACTTCTCATACATCTTTTGAACTCTCCCTCTGAGGTAGCTTTCCTGATTCTCCATTTTCTTGCAACGCTCTATTTCGGGGATGCTCTGGTACTCGTTCAGTAGTTGTCGCACATCATCTTTCGATGGCCACAATTTAGGTTCATTATCACGCGGGCTGAATATGATAAGTAGCGCCCTGACATCACAAAGAGTACTTAATTCACTAACCATTTTCACTAAGCTACCTCTTCTTTTCTTAAAACTACTATTCCTGGCACAATCATTAACAATCCGGGAAATTTGTATCCTCCTTTCTACCATGACTTTAGCTTCTGTAGTGTCTATTTTTTCCATGTTCTTTGAACTTGAGAGAGGAGGTATATATGGTTTGTCTAAGGGAGACAAATTTAGAATGCATTAATTTCACCTGGTTGAAAATAGAAAGCGAGCTGGGGAGAGTTTGCGGATATTCTCAATTCCAAAATTAGCTTAGTTAATTCGTGAAGACTTATAAATGTTGCCTCATCTTGGTAAGAAAATTCATCTTCGTAATTAAGTTGTTGTTATGTATGATAAATTCAATCTTTATTATCCAATATTAGTTTAGGATTAGTACTACTAAAGATATATATCTCATTATTAGCATAAATATGTTATTATGATATATTAGTTTATAAAAGTTCCCCTAAGTGGAATAGAAGTATGTAAGAATGAAAGACAATTAATTTGAAACAAATGAAATAATCACTTGGACTATAAAATGACATAATAATCTTTCTCTTCATGGTGTTTGGGTTTTTTTTTCATATTTAGAATAATTAAAAGAATTTTAAAATATTTATCAGATCGGTACTAAAATTTTATAAATCATGAAAAACAAAATTTTTATATTTAAAAGTTGCAACTCATTATGTAAGTTAATATATGTATTAACGCATCATATGATAGCTGCTTCATAAGAATGTACAAAAATTACTTGCATTTAATTTGTATTTATTCAAACTATTAACTTTTAATTTTATTTAAATTTAAAATCGTTTGACGAAGATTTATATATTTTTTTAAATATTTAAATAAAAAATTATTTTTGGTTATATGATTATAAAGTTCCATCACTCATAAATGTAGCTAGATATCAAGTTTAACTGAATAATAACAGGGGCTTAACTGCAGCACTTTAACATAAGAAATATACTCTGCATAGGCCATGATCAAAACTCTCATCGTTGAAGCTGTCGAAGATTTTGAATTACTGATCTCCATCAACTGACTGATTTGTTATTTTTCATAAATTGGTAATGACAATCAGAGAAGCTCTACTGTTGATTGTGCAAGAAGCTTCTCAAATGAATGGAACTCTGTGAGCATTACGGACCCAAGGGTTTACAGTAGCAGATGGCATGGTAGTTGGTGAGATACGAATTGGTCTCGGTGGTCTAAGCATGTGAACTGATCAAGTATCGATGAATAAACAAGATTGGCATTCGCTATATTCTGGCAGACTATGTTGGCTTTTATTCATCTAATATGTTTTGGAGTTTCTGGGTAGGATTAAAGTGAGATCAAAAGACCTGTGTTTTCCATGATAATTTAGATGTCAAAAGTCACAAGTTCTACTTGACTAGGTGCAGGTGGCTATAAATATCATCAGAAGTCATACGTGACTAGCTCCAGCCAAGTGCTATCTGATCCCTATTTACGTCACCAGTCGACGGGCAAAATTTAAAATTGCATGCTTGACATCCTTCGACTACAATGTTGCTTACCTTTCATGAAACTGACTATATTATAATGTCACAAAATTAAGCTAGGATCCGATTACGCACATAGTGAAATAACAATAAAATTTTATTTAATATTTTGAATTTAAAATTATTTAAATTTTATAATATAATTAATACATTAATATAATTAAAAAACTTGAGACAAATTTAAATTGTATTGTGTCAGTTAATTTTTTATTATTTCTCTCAAATCGTTTCTGAAATTAATTTATCAAAACCACTACAGTCATGCATATTTTTGGCCTCTAATTATATCCACGTAAATGAGTTAAAAGAACTCTATAAGTAGCGTAAATATGCTAGATAAGAAGTACTAAATTCTTTCGGCCGTGCCTATTGATTATAGAGTTTGGAACTTACAACAATTCCATTGAAATATAATTCTAATTTCAATTAAATTTTAATTATAGTTATAATTAATTCTAATTAAATATCAATTAATTTTAAATAAGATCCAATATTTTATATTGATTTTTTACTTATTAAATATCTCATATTTAATCCCAAAATTTTTCAAACTTTATATTCAAACTTGAATAAATTACCTTTTTCTCATCAATTGTTACTTATTTATGACTCATTATTTTCTTAAATATGTTAGCAATTGATATAAATTATAATCCTAAATCCTAATCAGAATTATATAAATTAACGTCTTTTGATTTATCTTTTATTCTCTAATTAAATTATTTATATTATAATTTGAGATTTGAGTCTAATAATGTGTCATGACCATTCAAATATTATGAATGTCAATATTCTTTTACTTAACCTTTTCATATATAGTTTTTCACATAATTTAATCATTTTATCACACAATAGTCCGACTAAATATAGAACATGAAATTAATGTTTGCTCTATTTATGTTTAATTATATTGGTTCTTTACTATTGGTATTTGATTTTATTATGATACCTGAAAATTATTTTGAAAGTTTCATTATACCTTAGTTAAGGATTTTTCGGATTAATAATAATTGAAAACAACAGAACAGTCTTCCTAAACTCTTTAAGGTGATGAACTACATTAATGTCTCAATTACTTATATATAGTTCGTATTATATTTAATGACTATTGATTAATCTACTCTTAATAAAAGTAGTATAAAAAATGACAATCCTTATATGACAAACTTTAGAGATCTTTATTCAAAGAATCATATATGTAATCATCACAATGAGAATTTTCACAAATATATAAGCTATATTCCAAATAAAATTCTCATAGGGGTTAGCTCAGTCAAATTGTTATCTAATAAACACCCACACATTTATATAAGTATCTTTATATTTTAGTATATGAGATTAAATACTTCTTGTAAAAAGAAGAAACATAATGCGCATTATTCTTCTTACGCTCTATTAATACACAATCTTATTAGAATAATGATTAGAAAAATTTTAAGGATAATACACAAATATGCTATGAATTTCAATGATCTCATCATATTTCATTTACAATGTACATTTATTACAAGGATTTTATCTTACACATCAACTAATTATTTAGATATATATAAAAAAGAATTTTTTAAATAATTATGTCATTAAAACTACAACCACTTGATTAGCTATGGGATATAAATCAATAATCTCTCTCTTACTTAAGCTAATCGTTTAAATATCATATATCATATTATAAGTACTTAATTGACTATTTATGTATTCCCTAATACTTAGTGTTTAAATTTTTTTCCCCTAAAATACTCATTTTGGTTCATATTGTAATTTGGATGGTAAATGGAGGCAAAACAAGCAAAACAAGCTTAATTTCACAATTTTAGATAGTTTTACTATTGTTTGGTTTTATAACATTAACTTTCTTGTATGAATTTTGATTAAGAAGATTAAAGATGTTTTGAAAAGATTAAAAAGAGAGATATAACTTTCAAGTTTTAAGCTTTTCCATAATAAACATTATCAAGGTCGAGATCTCACTTGAAAATAATGCTACCGAAAGTTTCTATTTCTATATTAAGTGGTTAAATAAATATGGAGGAGATTTATTTTAAGAGCTTTTAAAGCCTCAAAGTATGAGATATGCAGCTGAATAATTAATTTCTTACCTCATTTAGGAATTATTTTATTTACTTTCTTAGTTTATTATATTTTAGTAGGATTATTTTAGGATATTTATATTTCTTAACTTCTTTAAAAACTATAGGCTATTTAAACCCTTTATTTTCTTGTTGTTGAGGCAACTCACTATCATATTTTCACTCTCTCCTCTTTTTTGGACATGTGTTTTCAAAAACTATACAAAGCTAGATCTATTTACTTTAATTCAAGTGGATGTTGAAGCCTATAACCTCATTTATGCATTAATCAATTATAGTAACATTATTCTTTACTCTTCTATGAAATGGATCGTGTTATTTTGATACTAATGTTTATGATTTATGTTTTTATCAAGTTTAAGCTATTAGATCATTCATATGCAAATTTATTTCTAAAATTAGGCTTCAATATGTAATTATTTAAAAAAATAGGAAATTTTCCTATAGTTAAAAACTATCTCTACATTATAGTGAGGTCATGGCATTATGCCTATAATCATATTTACAATATGAATAAAAAAATCTCTAAGTATGTATTGCATTTATCTACAAGATAGACAACAAAAAATAAAACTATAGACACTAATTTTGCTTCATGTTCATGGAAAGACTGGTCTGAACATTGTGAGCCAACGTGCAAGCTCTAGTTTGATTAACTATGTAATTTGCTAGCTAGTATTTCTTTTGTTTCATATCTGTGAATCGCCTTCAGTTCCGTTCTCTCCAAATATTGTAAATGGTGATGGTGAAGGTTGCTTTAAATAGAGCGGAATTAAGACTACCGTGCTTGGAGTTCTTGATGATCCATTTTAGCACTTGCTTCTATTGATATCCACTATTATTAACAGGTAGCATATGAAGCAGTCTACTCCAGACTGCTTTGGAAAAGCCACACCTTAAGAAGAGGTGCTCATGGTCCTCCACAGATTGGTTGCATAATAGACACATAACATCCTCACTTCCATGCCATTGGTTCTTTGTTCTAAGTCTATTTTTAATTGCAATCCAAGTAATAAAAGATGCCCTTAGGATATATAGTGCTCTGCCATAAGTGATTGAACCATAGGACTCCCCTAGTGTAGTTGGTGAACAACTTGTAACAAGAGTGATTAGAGTAGTGTATCTTTCTCTATGCACAGAATTCAAAGAAGGTAGATGATCAATAAGAGATTGAAATCTCCTTAATGTTCCATGCTAATTTCTTTGCATAATCAATGAATTAACTTTTTGATGAAATGGCATCCTATTTCTGAGATGCTTAAATTCATCTGAATAGATTAAAGGATTGATATCCAACCAATGACCATATCAAATCTATGTACTCTCACCATTAGCAATTACGTGTTTGATACAAAGATAGGTAATATTCCTTATTTTCATCATTTTCTTGACTATCTATGAGCCTTCTCTTGAAAAATCTTATTGCCATAAGTTTGTGAGTTTTAAATAAATTTCATGTATCCAGTTTATCCAAAGAGCTTTCTTATGAGTAATTAATCTCCATATCCTTTTGTAAATTAATACATTTTGCATATTGGAGATAGAAACGATACCTAGGTTGCCAAATTTCTTTGGCATAGTTACTTCACACCATTTAAGTCTAGCTTTCATGGAATTATCAAGTCTACCAATATGTAATTATTATTGTTTCTAATTCATAAGTAGCGAACTAGTGATTGCCCATCATTAGGAATAACATAACCTAAGTTAAAGAATTCGAGCTTGTGTGATTTTTGCTTAGACTAACCTATTTCTAATTATTAATATTGTTGTTGCACGAGCTTGTCCTAAGTTTTCTAGTAGCTAAATCTAATCAAAGAATTTGTTTTAGTTAGATATGATCAAAGGGAAAATTGGAGTTAATAGAGCTTGTTGTTGCCTACGAATATTAATTTTAGAAAAGGAAAAAGATAACATCACAATTGATTATGCTATTTGAGTGGAGGTGGAAACTGAACTAGTAATTGGTCTTGTTAAAATCATTATGTTCTCATCATAATTTTCTTGATTATATTATGTTCATTTTTGTTAATTTATATAAGTTTAATTTATACACATTTTCTCCAACCTACTTATTTATTAGCGCTCTTAGTATTGATAATCATTCCTTGTGGATTCAAAACTTACTCACCATTGATATAAATCATTATTAATATCTAAGGTAAGGAAATTATTTTTAGTGCACTTGGCATGTATCATCATCATATGATGATTATGCTACTGTTAGGATAATAATATAGTAAGAGACATATACAAGATTATCTAGAGACTTACTTAAATCTTATAACCTATATCTCATTTATCATCATAATTAAAAGAAACTATCTAAATACATATTTGGATCTTTGATGGGACCTTAACTCCTTTCACATTCCTAATGGCTCTCATGTCTCGTAGTATATTACTGTAAGGAACTATACAAAGTTCATTAAAGCTCTTATTGATCCAAATAATCATTTTTACTAAATAAAAAAATTTTATGGCTTGATTAACAATCAATGCTACATTAGAACCTTTCTAATCTTAAAATAATATTGTTCTAAGTAAAATGTACCTTAATAAGGTTTTACTTCTAATGATAATATCTATATAACTTTAAACTCAAATACTAATTATAATAGATATCTTAGTACTGCATAAGTACCATATTTCTTAAATACGAAATACCCTTAATACATTGTCTATAAACTTAGATTAGTGTAGTAAAAAATATTTGTTCTTAGACTATCATATATTCAATGATTGAAAACATGGATGTTTTTTATTATGAGCAGTATGTTTCTACACACTCCCACTAAAGAGTACAACTATACTCTCACTAAGATTCTTGTAGATATGATAAATTTATTATGATATCCAATACAAACATCATGATAAAGTGAATTTTTCAACATCTTATAACCTTTTAATTATACATCAAATGTATCAATAAAAAAAACTAATTCTAACTGTTTGTATTGTCATGAGATTTAAACTTTTTCAAACTTTATCTTACTCTCACTAGTTATCTTGAGAATCATTCTCCTATAAGCATCAATTGAAACAAACATTTTTCTATATCTAATATGAAAATTTTCTAATTGATTTAGTTAGAACTATTAAGGGTAAATTATTATACTAGGCATAATTATAAAAGAACTAAAAGTTACATAAAATAATATCTCATATTGTCGACTCCTCCTTACATAAAATCATAACATTATGGAATTTAGTTATGTAGATATTCACTATAGAATTTCATTCCCTATAAATAGCCAAGAAAATTAAGTCTCACCATATTAATCTCATCAAAGTATTTTAACATTCACAATGCTTAATTTTTATTTTTATTTAAATATTTTAAATTTTTCAAAAATTTTAAATTAATATTTAATTGAATTCGTATCACTTTATCATATAAATTCATAATAAATTTAGAAAAAAGCAAGAATTCATCTTTTTATAAATTGTTATTACATCTAATTCACCATATGTATAGATTTAACAATTTAATATACTATAATTACCCTTTTACTAAAGGTTGATTGAATCATCCTTCAACATAATAAGTTTCATATGATTCATAATCAAAAGGATACATACGTCTTTATATGTAACTAAATGATTCTCATTATGTAATTTAACTGATATTATATAAAAGATAGTTTCAATTATCTAACATTGTATTATTGCCACCTACGTTGAATATAAGTTTCCATTGATCTAATGAATACAAACTATTTATATAAATTTATATCAACAACTTGACAACTTATTTCTTATCATTCCTTAAACATTTTAGTAATGTTAAATCCAGATTTAGCATCAAATACTCAAAATCTTGAATTAGAAGTATATATGATCTCTATCATATCTTGTATTAGGAAGAAAGTTATGTAACTAGATCTTCTTCTAATAACAACTATTATTACACAATAATAAATTCCTTCAATTATAGTCCATGTTCATACTTTTAGAAGGATAAATTAAGTGGAACAATTCTATTAAGGCGCAATACCTTATAGCTCTACTCTACGTAACTATTTGTATTGTGCTATCATGGTTTTGACATCTATCTTGCATGTTTGTTATTAAATTTATGAGCAATTAGTCAATTCAAAATGTCATTACATTTTGCTATTTATATGATATTGATATATCTCCAAAACTTTGTCATCAAATACTCAATATGGACTATAGCAAAATCACATAATGTACATATAAATTTTCTTTCTAACTTTGAGAACTCTTCTCAAATCTAACTTATGTCTAAGAAATTTAGTTCACTAAAACTTATTATCAACTATACAAAGAAAAGGTAATTTCTACTCAAAATAAAATATAAACACACAAAAAAAGTAATAGGTTATATATTATATATTCTATAATAACTAAATAAGATTAAAACTTCAATCATATATTTAGTTACTCCTACTATTTTATTTGAATAATAGACCTCACTACTATTTCAGAAAGATCATTCTATTATCTCAAGTAGGCTAAGGTTCCATTCAATCTTGAATTTTCTCAACAATCGAACTAAACTTAAATTAGGTAGACAATAACTTTATCAATCATATCTTATGTGACTTTTAAATCTGTTAAGTAAGAATATAACAACAACAATAACAACATACTTGTAGGAATTTGTCAAGACGTTAGGTATGGAGAGGTTTAAAAGTACGCAGCCTTACTCTTAGCTAGGAGAGAAGCTTTTTTTGACAGGTGAGGATAAGTACCCAAATTCATCTCCCCTACACCGTATAAACTACCTATGCCTTTTCCCTAAAGGTTGGCTAAGGCTAAACTTAATAAATAGTTTTGAAAATTTTTAGATTTTCTTCAAAAATTGTATATTAATATCCTCTTCATAGTTGCTTTTAAACAAAAGCCCTGGAGGATTGTAAAAATGTAGCTTTAATTGAGGAGTATCATGCCATAATTTTAAAAAAAATTGCCTTTTTAACTTAAAGATCTTGGTAGTTTCTCTATTCCTTATATTATTGATATTATGAGTTTTATCTGTCTTTGTGTAATTTAGGGACAAATGTAGGTCTCATACCTTTATCTATTTGTAGAAAGCTCGAGATTGGTGAACTAATTAAAGCCCACCACTATTTCTTTGTAATTGGTAGATCATTTTGTCAAGTATCCAATAGGTATATTGGAGGATGTACCTATTAAGGTTGGTAAGCTTTTCATTCCTCTTAATTTGTTGTTTTAGAGATGGAGGAGTATATTCAAATCCCCTTCATCCTTGGAAGGCCTTTCCTAGCCAAGACTAACGCTTTTATTGACGTGAAAAATAGAAAGTTTTCTTTAAGTACTAGAGATGAGAGAGTTGAGTTTAACTTACTTAATTCTATTAAATATCCTTCTTTTAGAGACTCTTGTTATAAGATTAACATGACTGACCATTCAATAAATGAGGAGCTAGCTAAGTATAATTCAAGCAATCTATTTAAAGAATGTCTAGTGAATGACAGCTCCATAAGTTATGGGACTAAATATAATATCCCGTAAGTGGAACTTAAACTTCTTCCTTCCTCTTTTTGGTATTAATTTCTTTCACCTAATTCCATTTATCTTGTGATTGTAAATGTAAGTCTAAGTGAATTGAAACTGAAAAATTATTGTAAGTTCTTAGATTGCATCAATATGTCATAAAATATACTATTGA
Source organism: Erythroxylum longipes (assembly GCA_027563885.1). NCBI lineage: Eukaryota > Viridiplantae > Streptophyta > Magnoliopsida > Malpighiales > Erythroxylaceae > Erythroxylum > Erythroxylum longipes. Next base: position 38,486,387 of record JAOQMS010000005.1, on the reverse strand, counting down.
TGATATTAAGGGAATCAACCCATCAATTTGTATACATAGAATAATATTGTAAGATGATTATAAGCCTTTTATTAAGCACTAAAGAAGGTTGATCAAAAAAGTTATTAAGAAAGAGGTGCTCAAACTAGTTAATGCTAAGATACTTTATCTTATGTCAAATAATGAATGGGTTAGCTTAGTTTAAGTGGTTCCTAAAAAGGGAGGCATAACTATAGTAAAGAATGAGAATAACAAATTGATACCACTAGAATAGTCACAAGTTAGAAAATGTATATAGACTATAAAAATTTTAATACAACAACTTGAAAATATCATTTTCTCTTTTCATTTATTAGTCAAATGCTTGAGAGGTTCATAAAGTATTTTTATTTTTATTGTGTAGATGGATCTAAGAAATTATGATCACTGTAAGAAAAATATTAATTAGCAACGGAAATTTGCTGACAAAAAAATAACCGTTGCTAAGTAGCGATAGCAAAACAATTTTCGTCGTTAACACTGTCGTAAAAATTTTCATTTTGCGACGGATAAAATTTTTGTCAGTAAAAGTCGAGGGTAAACATCCTAGCAAAATTTTCGACGGAATATAACGACGAAAAAGTAATTTCAGTCTGTAAATTTCGGGAAGCTTCCCGCAATATCCTAGCATTGGATTTTACCGACAGTATAAGTTATCCGTCATTAAATTTCCGCAGAAATAAAATCAACATCTGTCTTTACCGACGAAACATTACCGCCATTTTGGTCTCGTTATAACAGATGAAAGCGTCTCTAGTTCGTCTTTCTCTTATCCTCCATTTTCTGATTTCTTCTCCAGTGCATTCTTCTGCATTGTCGTCGGCGATTAGTCGGTTGGTGGTGCGTCGGAAGCTTGTCGTCTTCTCCCACCATTTGCGAACTCATCAAGGTATAATGTTTGAGTTTTTTTCAATATATTTGAATATTTTGTTTTATATGTTTGAGTATTTTGTGAATGGATAAGAACATTTAAGATGCTTGTATTAGTGTTAGAAGGTTCAGTTTTTAAATTTGCTTGTGAAGTTGGGATGATTTGTTGATGCATATTAGGTGTTCGATGAAATGCCTCTTGTTTTTTTGAGTATGTTTTAGTAAATTTTTTTGTATGTTTGAGCATTTTGTGAATGGATAATAACATTTAAGATGCTTGTGTTAGTGTTAGAAGGTTCAACTTTTAAATTTTCTTGTGAAGTTGGGATGATTTGTTGATGCATATTAGGTGTTTGATGAAATGCCTCTTGTTTGAAAAGTTTGTTAATATGTGAAGATGAAGTTGATTTGTATTAGAGAATGAGTTAATGGATGAGTCTATTTGATGATTTAGCCTTATTTGATGATTAAAGATAATGTATCAAAAAAATGCAAGTTGAATCACTTCACAAATAAGGCGAAGAGATAGAAAAGCAAGTTTGAATCGTGAGAATGTTAATGAAATAATCAATTACTGCTTCATTTGATAGTTGATACAGTTAAGACAATTGCTAGAAACTCGCAAACCTAAGTACAACCAAAATTAGGCAAAGGAATAAATGAAAGATTCACTTATCTTTTTGAAACAATTTCACAAACACGTCTTAGGCATTCACTTTTTGGCTTTTTTAGCAAGGAGTAATATAAACTCAATCCATATATAAGTAAGGAACTTTTATTGACGCCTTATACCACTACAAGAAAATCATAGATTTAGGATGGAACTTTACCGACGGAACCAAAATTGAAGCTATTTACCAACAGAAAAACATAGTCCATCGGTAAAAGTGTCGTTAAGGTTTTATTTTGCAACAGACACAATTATCGTCAGTAAATGTGGAGGGAAAATATTCGTGCAAATTTTCCGACGAAATATAGCGAAGACCAAACAATTACCATCAGTAAAGATTGTGGGAAAGCTTCCCACGATTAAATAGCGTCGAACCTTTGTCGACGGAAATAGTTCCGTCAGTGAAATATGCTTTGTTTAATAGTCGCCGTCGGTTATTTACCGACGATATGTAGTCCGTCTTTAATTTTCTGACGAAGTAAACATTCGGTCGGTAAAACAGCACACATTACCGACGGAAAGTTCTATCCGTCACAAAATAAGTGACATAAAATGAGCCATGTTTTTGGTGAATTTGAATACCAACAGAAAATAGGTTCCGTCGGTAAAAGACGACTTGTTCATTAATAATACGACGTCATTTGGTATTAATCCAAACGACGTCGTTTAAGTTTTCTTCTTAACCTGACCCCCCTCCCCCTCTGCGCTATTTTTCTTCTCTCCTCCGTGGCCTGCGTCGGTTTTGTCTGATTTTGCTTGCTTCCATTGTTGGTTTCTACCTATTTTTCATCCCATCGTGCCTCATTTTGAGGTAAGCTCTCTATTGTTTTTATTTTGTCTTCAAAAAACGAAGCAAGCATAAAGTTATATATATGTATACCGTGGGTGTTGGGTTAGTTTTTGTGTGATGATTGTTGGTGCGTGTATGCGTTTTTTTGTGTCATTGTTGGTTTATTTGTTATTTACATGTATTGTTATTGGTAAATAATGAAAAAATGCATTTGTTTTGTGATTAGTTAGAGATAATACATATTGCCTATGAGTTTTTTGATTAAATGTCCCTTATATAGAGACTTCCATGTTCAGATAATACATAAACTTGTTTTATGTGAATTTGAAGATACAATTGTATTTAGATATTGACAGTGCTTTTTCAACTTTTATGAATAGTCATCCTCCCCTTTTGGATGCATGTTGGGTAATATTGGGCATGATCAATCAATTCACTTTATGAGTAAATTTTGTGTCTAACGATAATTTGAATTTTTTATGATTATAAATACCTAAGTATTTAGGTTTTGAACATCTTTATGATATTCTAAAGTTACAATAACACTACTTTTATAATAGTTCTTAAGTATTCACAAGTAATCATTCATTCATTGTGAAGTGATTATGAACCATTGAGCATTAAAGTGAACAAGCACATTTTATTCATATTGTAAAGAAAATTTGGCATTGTATCTCTTATAGTTAATCGATCTAAGAAAGATTTAGGGTACTCATCATCTTCAAAAAAGATTGTATAAGAGTTACTTTATATTTAAACAAAGATTATTGTAAGGATGTTCCTCTTCACTTAGTTGAAAGAAGATTTCGATGGATTTCTAAAAGAGATTTGGGAACATAGACAAGGTTTGATTATTAAACTATTATGAATTATTTTTTAATTTCTTTTTCGTACGTTCTTTTATATTATTCTTATTCATTTGAGATACTTTAAATTTAGAATAATCTAGTTTTGCTTATAATTTATAAGGATAGCGATTTATATAATTAGTTTATTTATATAATAATGATTTATATAATTGAAATATTATCCATTTTAGTTTTTATATATCTTTATTATATTCTAATTATTTTTATTATATTCGAATTATTTCTATATGTAATAATTATCTACATATAATAATTATCTATATATAATAATTATCAAAATATAATAATTTATTGTAATACAATGAATTTAGATAATGAATATTTGAGTTTACTGATTTTCCTATTTGATGCCTTATTTACTTACATCAAAATATTGT
>JAOQMS010000005.1:38449939-38463224 GCA_027563885.1 Erythroxylum longipes | reverse complement strand
AGCTATCTCACCCTTATTAATTTTTCATGATATAGAGTCCTTTATTTACTTCAATGTAGTTATATCATGAAAAAAAAATTAAAAACTGTAAAGTTACCGAGTTACGGGGTATTACATATACTTGTCTTTTCTTTTCTTCTATTGTTCTATAATCACACAAATCATTTGGAAAATCATTTAATAGAAGCCTTTCTTGTTTATCATTTTGGTTATCTTTGATTACTAACTTCTTTTTGAAATATGATCTCCTAACAATGGACCTTTTATTCTTCACCATTAATTTGTCGTTCCCCTCTTTTAGTAAATCTTAACCTTAAGATTGTCAAATCTCCAAGTTATTGAAGCAAGGTATGTTATGGACTTCATATGATGAATTTTTTAAACCCAATAAGGTATTGACAATAAAGCTACAAGGATACAAAGATATTTTGTTACGACATTCTTCTGCATAGGTAAATCTAGCTTTTTTTTACTGTTCGGTTTGGATTTTCTATATTCAAAGATTTTTTGAAGTACCCTATCAAAACTAGCTCTTTCTCTCTATTAGTGTAGTAGAAATTTAAATTTAAAGTGAAACAACCCATTTGCAGAAATAAATATAGGCTAACTTATGGTTGAAATTCTTTAATTATATAAGAAAAGGATGATAGATAGTAATTGTCATAAGAGGATTTTGTAAATTTCACGTATGGATCACTTCAATGGGGCACATTATAATTATCCAAGATATGTTAATTTCATTTTCAAATAATAAAGTGCGTACTGAAGTTTAGAGTTCATGTTGATTATTTAAATTAAATTACCCAACATTTTACCACTATGTTCATTGGCTATTTTTCTCCTTGAAAGACAACATGAAATAATAACATATCAATTTTCTATATAAAGAGCATCATGCTCTCAAATGATAAATAACAGTTTAGCAAGATAAATGCCAAAAGACATTATACAAAAATAGGTAAAAATTGAGTTTTAGCATTACTTTGAATGCATAAAGACTTTCCAAAAAGGGAAAGAGAGAGAGGGAGAGAGACCATTGAGGGGTGTTAAAAATATCACATATACTTTTTGTTACGAAGGATTACAGGAGAAGTTAACTTGAGGTTCAAATTGAACATTTATAAAACTTTAGTTTTTCTAAAACAGGTGTCAAAATGTTCAAATTTAAGTTGCATTTTGGTGAAAATGTTAAGGTTCAATTTAACCTTTTTGACTACGATATTTATGTAGTGTCAGTTTTGAAGTATCCACTTTACCTTCACTTAAACTTACTAAGGGTAAAATAGTGATAACTAAGTATGTATATAAGGCTGAAAATTTTCTTGTAACTTTTGAATCATAATAAAGAGGGAAGAGAACATTCTAAAGAACATTCTAGGGGTATTAGGTAATACCAATCAATCTTTTAGAAAGTGATTAAAAAATTTTGAACCAAAAGGATATTAGAATAATTAGATGGTTTATTAATATGAATGTCCTCCAACATATTGTGAATGACATAAATGCTTATAAATTATGGGGGATATTTGAGACCATGTCTAAAAGAAAGATTGTCTTAAGCAAAGCATCATTGATGAGGAAGTTTGTAAAATTGGAATATAAAGATGATGATAGTATAGCAGTTCATTTGAAAAAAATTTAGAACTTGATTAATCACTTTTCTGCCATGAACATGTCTTTTGATGATGAGTTATAGGATTCACTACTATTTTGTTCATTGTCGAAAAGTTAGGACACACTTTATATGTGACTTAGTGATCCCTCTCATAAAGCTAGGTCAACAATAGAGATTGTCAAAACTAGTTTACTAAATGAAGAGACTAGAAGAAAATAGATGAGTACCCTTACCACCCAGAGGCTAATATAGCCTAATAATTTAAAAGGGGTAGAATCAAGAGCCAAAAGCCCCATAACAGAGACAAGTCTAAGGTGAGATTAAAATATAAAGGTAAGATCATGTACCACTAATATTGTGACAAGCCAGGCTATATTAAGGAAATATTACAACAAGAGAAAAAATGATTAGACGAAGGAGAAGAAAGAAAAAGGTGAAAAATCTAAGCAATAATCAAAAGACAAGGACATCATAGTAGTTCTTATCAATGATGAGGAATTATTCATTGGTGATTGAGATTTCTTGAACCTTGCTTGTGATGATTTCACTTATATGATTAATCTAGGTGCCTCATATCATCTCACTTCACACCAAGAGTACTTCTCGTCTTACACTACTGGTGATTGTTTATAAGTGGATAAGGGAATGATGGCTCATATAAGAATATAGGCATAGGTAAAATATGATTAGAATCATATAAGAATATGGGCATAGGTAAAATATGACTAGAATCATCTATTGGTTTTCAATTGGTGTTGAGAGGTGTTAGATATATTCCCAACATCAAATTGAATTTTATTTCAACAGCTGTGCCTAGTGAAGATGGCTTCTCCAACAAATTTAGTAATGGAAAATGGAAATCATAAAGGAGAGTTTGATTATGGCTTGATTAACTAAGCAGAGATCTTTATATATGATGCAAGCAAAGTTGTACTGAACAAATGCCAATATAATTGATAATTCCTTCATTGAGTTTTGGCAAAAAAGACTTAGTCACAAGAGTGAAAGAGTTATGGAAGTCCTTACTAATAAACATCTCCTCCCTAATGTATAAGGTATATCTCTAAGACCTTATGTTAATTATTTGTACCATCTAGAATAAAGCATACGTTAGATCTTGTGCATACTATTGTTTGTGTTATAAATGCTAAGTCATATTCTGTAAACTATATTTTGATACTTTTGTTAATGAATTTTCTAGAAAATTATGGGTTTTATGTTTAAAAATAAAGATTAGATACTATCAGCAATCAAGGAGTTACATGCCAGAGTTAAGAGAGAAACATGTTAGGAGCTTAAGTATGTTAAAGTTGAATGGTGGAGAATATATAGGGTTATTTGAGGCATATTGCAAGGCCTAAGATATAAAGCTTAAGAAGACACTTTTAAAGACACGTCATTTGAATAGGCTAGAAAAGAGACAAAACATAAACATTAAAGAAAGAATTTGATGTATGCTCTCTTATGTGAAGTTGTCAAAGTCTTATTCGGAAGAGGCAATGCATACAACGATGTACCTCGTCTAATAGTCTCCTTTAATTCCATTTAATGGTGATGTTTCTCAAAGAGTATAGACCGATAGAGATGTTTCTTACAAACATCTATGAGTCTTTAAATGTTTAAAATATGTTCATATTCCTAAAGATTAGAGGTCCAAGCTTGATTATAATTCAAAGCCATGCATCTTCTTTAGGTACTTTAAAGATAAATTTGGGTATAAGTTATGGGATCTAGTTGGTAGGAAAGCATTCAAAAGTTGAGATTATATTTATGAAAGACAATATCATTGAAAACTATAAGAAACCACAATAAACAATGTCTTCTCCACACGCTATAGTCAACTAAGATCTAGTTTTTCCAAATGTTGTCCAGGGTGAACAACAAGAAAATGTCAAAGAAGATGGCTATAATGATAGTAGTGGTAAATATGGAAAATGACAATTCACTAGTATAAGGGCCCATTACACAACCAGAACTTCAATTGTAGAGGTATACCATATAGAGACAACCTTCCTCCAGATAACTAGCTAGTGGCTATACTTTATTGAGTGATAGGGAAGAGCTACATATCTATAAAGTGGTTACATCAGATATGCACAATAAGAGTGATACAATGCAACATGGGAAGAGATGAAGTCTTTGAATGAGAACCACACTTACAAATTGTTGAAGTTATATAAAGATAAGAGAGCTCTCAAGAATAAGTGAGTATTTAAATTGAAGATTGCATAAGATAGGTCGCCACTTTGGTATAAGGCAAGGATTATTGTAAAAGGTTTTGACCATAAGAAAGGTGTTGAATTTGATGAGATTTTCTTTCCAATTATGAAGATTTCTTAATCTAAGTTGCTCTTGGATCAACAACTAGTATAGACTTAGAAATAGAACAATATGGTGTGAAGACGACATTCCTCCATGGTTATTTAGAGGAGAAAATCTATATGAAACAATAGGAAGGATTCAAGGTCAAAGGAATTGAGAATATGATCTGTTGCTTAAAGAAAAGCTTGTATGGCTTGAAGCAAGCATCTCAATAATGATACAAGAAGATTGAGTCTTTTATGTTGGACTATAGATTGCACAAGACACATGTAGATCATTATGAATTTATGAAGAACTACACTAGAGGTAATATTTATCATTATTTTGTTATATGTTGATGATATTTTGATTGTATGTCATGATACCAAGAAGATTGCCAACCTAAATAGTGTGTTGAATAAGTCCTTTTCAATGAAAGGCCTTGGCCTTACAGAGTAAATTCTAGGCATGTTCTGTGATAGGAAGAACAAGCTATTATGGCTATCATAGGAAAGATACATAAAAAAGATGTTACAGAAGTTCGATATAGACAAGTTTAAACCTATAATTTCTCCACTTATAGGCTAAATGAAATTGAATTCTAGTTCGTTTCTTACAAGTGATGAAGTAAATAAAGATATAAAAGTGCCATATATATCCGTAATGGGAATTTTGATGTAAGCTACGTTATGCATTAGGCCAAATATAGTTCACAATGTTGGCGTTGTTAGTAGGTTCATAAGTAATCCTAAAAATGAGCATTGGGCAATAGTGAGATGGATTCTTAGGCTGAAAATAAGCATCGAGCAATAGTGAGACGAATTATTAGGTACTATAAAGGTACTTCTAAAGTGTGGTTTTTATGTTGGTCTAGAACTACCTATTTTAAATAGCTACATAAATGTTGATATATCTATGGATATTGATTCAAGCAATTATCCTTCTAGATAGTTGATGACATTTATAGGAGGAGTGATATCATAGCAGTTACAGTTACAAAAATATGTTATTATGTCGACTACTGAGTTAGAGTACATAGCATCGCCAAAGTCAATTATATTTAGTATAGATGAGAGATTGTTTTGAGGAATTAGGTTTAAATTAAAAAAATTCTTGTTCCATTATGAAAATTAGAGTGCCATTCATCGCTTAACACACCTTGCTAAGAATGGCACTTACCACTCTCAAACCAAACATATTCAAAGGAATTACTATTAGATTTTAGATGAGGTAGCCTATAAGTTATATAAACTTGGAAAGATTCATACCAACCTTAATGGGTTATATATGTTGACAAAGACTTTGCTAAAAATGAAGCTGTTGCTTGCTGAAAGAAAGCGAAGTTTGATTGAGCCTTCCAAATAGGAGTGATAGGAACTTATATTTTGTATCCCTCTTACTTAGAGGAAGAGTCCATATATTATTTTGGATTAATTTCATATGTTTTACCATGTGGGATTATCCTCTTATGATATCTATGTGGTGTAGGTTAAGTACCCAATTTTCCCTCACTTAAAGTTCCCCATTAAGGGAAAAATGGTGATGAAAAAGTGTGTATATAGGGTTAATTTTTTTGACAACTTTTAAGCCACAAAAAAAGGGAAGAGAGCATTCTAGAGAGTGAAGGAAAGAGAGTAAGAAAATTGTAAATTCTAGGCATGTTATGTGATTGGAAGAATAAGCTATTATGGCTATCATAGGAAAGATACATAAAAAAAGATGTTACAAAAGTTCGATATAGACAAGGTTAAACCTATAAGTTCTCCACTTATAGGCTAAATGAAATTGAATTCTAGTTCGTTTCTTACATGTGATGAAGTAAATAAAGATATAAAAGTGCCACATATATCCGTAATGGGAATTTTGATGTAAGCTACGTTATGCATTAGGCCAAATATAGTTCACAATGTTGGGGTTGTTAGTAGGTTCATAAGTAATCATAAAAATGAGCATTGAGCAATAATGAGATGGATTCTTAGGCTGAAAATAAGCATTGAGCAATAGTGAGATGGATTCTTAGGTACTATAAAGGTACTTCTAAAGTGTGGTTTTTATGTTGGTTTAGAACTACCTATTTTAGATAGCTGCATAAACGTTGATATATCTATGGATATTGATTCAAGCAATTATCCTTCTAGATAGTTGATGACATTTATAGGAGGAGTGATATCATAGCAGTTAAAGTTACAAAAATATGTTATTATATCGACTATTGAGTTAGAGTACATAGCATTGCCAAAGTTAATTATACTTAGTATAGATGAGAGATTTTTTTGAGGAATTAGGTTTAAATTAAAAAAATTATTGTTCCATTATGAAAATTAGAGTGCCATTCATAACTTAACACACCTTGTTGAGAATGGCACTTACCACTCTCAAACTAAACATATTCAAAGGAAGTACTATTAGATTTTAGATGCGGTAGCGTATAAATTATATAAACTTGGAAAGATTCATATCAACCTCAATGGGTTATATATGTTGACAAAGACTTTGCTAAAAATGAAGTTGTTGCTTGCTGAAAGAAAGCGGGGTTTGATTGAGCCTTCCAAATAGGAGTGATGGGAAATTATATTTTGTATCCCTCCTACTTAGAGGAAGAGTCCATATATTATTTTGGATTAATTTCATATGTTTTACTATGTGGGATTATTCTCTTATGATGTCTATGTGGTGTAGGTTAAGTACCCAATTTTCCCTCACTTAAAGTGCACCATTAAGGGAAAAATGGTGATGAAAAAGTGTGTATATAGGGTTAATTTTTTTGACAACTTTTAAGCCACAATAAAAAAGGAAGAGAACATTCTAGAGAGTGAAGGAAAGAGAGTGAGAAAATTGTAAATTCTAGGCATGTTCTGTGATAGGAAGAACAAGCTATTATGGATATCATAGGAAAGATACATAAAAAAGATGTTACAAAAGTTCGATATAGACAAGGTTAAACCTATAAGTTCTCCACTTATAGGCCAAATGAAATTGAATTCTAGTTCGTTTCTTACAAGTGATGAAGTAAATAAAGATATAAAAGTGCCATATATATCCGTAATGGGAATTTTGATGTAAGCTACGTTATGCATTAGGCTAAATATAGTTCACAATGTTGGGGTTGTTAGTAGGTTCATAAGTAATCCTAAAAATGAGCATTGAGCAATAATGAGATGGATTCTTAGGCTGAAAATAAGCATTGAGCAATAGTGAGATGGATTCTTAGGTACTATAAAGGTACTTCTAAAGTGTGGTTTTTATGTTGGTCTAGAGCTACCTATTTTAGATAGCTACATAAATGTTGATATATCTATGGATATTGATTCAAGCAATTATCCTTCTAGATCCTTGATGGCATTTATAGGAGGAGTGATATCATAGCAGTCAAAGTTATAAAAATATATTATTATATCAACTACTGAGTTAGAGTACATAGCATCGCCAAAGTCAATTATACGTAGTATAGATGAGAGATTTTTTTGAGGAATTAGGTTTAAATTAAAAAAATTCATGTTCCATTATGAAAATTAGAGTGCCATTCATCACTTAACACACCTTGCTGAGAATGGCACTTACCACTCTCAAACCAAACATATTCAAAAGAAGTACTATTAGATTTTAGATGCGGTAGCGTATAAATTATATAAACTTGGAAAGATTCATACCAACCTCAATGGGTTATATATGTTGACAAAGACTTTGCTAAAAATGAAGCTCTTGCTTGCTGAAAGAAAGCGAGGTTTGATTGAGCCTTCCAAATAGGAGTGATGGGAACTTATATTTTGTATCACTCCTACTCAGAGGAAGAGTCCATATATTATTTTAGATTAATTTAATATGTTTTACCATGTGGGATTATCCTCTTATGATGTCTATGTGGTGTAGGTTAAGTACCCAATTTTCCCTCACTTAAAATGCCCCATTAAGGGAAAAAGGGTGATTAAAAAGTGTGTATATAGGGTTAAAAGCCAATATAAAAAAGGAAGAGAGCATTCTAGAGAGTGAAGGAAAGAGAGTGAGAAAATTGTGTAAAAGAAATTTTCAGCTCTACTTGACCATAAAATTATCTCTGATCGACATGAAATTTTAGTAGATTATTCTTGAGACTTACCTCTTCACATCCAATATTCCAAAAAAAAATTGAGCTTTCTTAATTGGTAAATTTTGTCCAACCCTCCTTACATAAAAAATTTATATGAGTTACACTTTAGGTGATGATTAAATTTACCTCTATCTAAGGTTGAGAGGAACAGTTTATTGTACCTAATTATTTCCTATTTATTAGTGAAAGTTTTGAAATCGTTTATGAATGGTCTAATAGTTTCTTTACAAATTAGGGCTTCCACATAAATCCTTATGTTTCCTTATATTGTGAGCTAATTTTATTTCACTTATTATTGTTATGGTATTTGGTCGTTATTGATTATATATTTGAAAACACAATTTGGGAAAAGATTATAGTTGTTTATCGCTTATGCTAACATCAACTTGGTTCTCGTTTATATTTTGATCCATTTTCTCAGCAAAATACATATCTAAATATAATTATAGGCAAATCTCAATATTTATTTATTTATTACTGAAACACATTATTTAAGGAAGGAATTATGCAATAAAATTATAATTAACACAACAAAAATTAGCATATGATTATATCCTCACACTAGATGTCCTTTCATTAGCATATATTATATCCTATTAGTAGTTTTCCTTTGATGTCGATATTCAATCCTTTTCTTTTGGAAAATTAAAGAAAGAATATAGTTCAAAAATTAGAAGTGAAGTTTACAAAATGAACAACTATATAAGAAAGTTAACATTACTACTTATGAGCTGCTAATGAGGATATTATCTAGAGTATTTAGATTAGCCACAAAGTTAAGTATCAAATGATCAAAGTACATGAAGCATTTAATTCATTAGCTTCAAAATGCCTATTAAGATCAAACATTTTTAAAGATTCCAAAAGGAAGCTACTTTAGGCTTACAAGAGTTATGAAGTTGGTTAACCAAAAATTGCTTTCTAATTTAGGAGATTAGCTAAAGTTTCACTTCGTCCCTTATGTCTTCTCTTCCTTAGAATAACATAGAATTCCTCTTTAACCAAATGGAGTACATTATGTTGCTAAAAATAATAATGAAGATGATTTTTTCACCTCTGGACATTCTATTTCCTTTGTCAATCTTTTAAAAAGTTTCTCTATAAGAAAGGCTTGTTTCTTCAATTTTGCAAAGGAATCGAATAATGTCCCATATGTATGAAAAAATTCACAAAAGAAGAATGATGTTGTAAGGTTTCATTATTTATTCTATAGAGGTAGCACAATTGACGAGAGTCGAGGAAGCTCAACTAGTCTAAAGTTCCTATCTTTGCTTAGTATATGAGCCATATAAGGAAACAAACTTTTGGGAGAGCGTTCCTACACTAGATTATTCCATACCAGGCAATTTTTTTTACAATTGAGGAAGAAAGGTTTCTTTGTCAAATGCATTAGTATATCTTCTACATGCATTGATAATATTTTAGTTTAGTTCAAAAAATAATGATTGAAATTTATTAATTTTAATTGGATATTCAAACTAAAATATTATTAATTATTTATAAAACTATACTAAGTTTTAACTTATCCAATATCCAATTTAGACAATGCTTCTTCGATTAGACAGAACTTTCTCATCAAGACTCTAATTGAAATAATTCAATATGCTATGGAAAAATTATGAAGTTCTTTAAAACTTTGTTATTTTTTAATTTTAAAAAAGTGAAAAACACAATTAGAAACATGCCCTTGTCTTAGGAAGTTTTCTTGATAGAGTTATTTATTTAATGAACACACCCTCAAACATGATCATGTCATTGATCATGTTCTTCTTCTCTTTTTTTTTCAAAATAATCAACATATAAAACTTTTAGAGCTCTTTCGAATATTTTTATATAATCTTAAATCATCTTAATAAGATATTTGAGTAGAAAGTTATGCTCAATTTAAGAGTTATTGTCTAAATTAGACATTGGAATAGTTAGAATTAATTTAGTTTTAGGTATAGTTAATATTATTTTAGTTTAATTTGATAAATTAGTCTAGCATGATTTAAAATTTTTAATTTTAAATTAATAATCTAGATAAATTAGTCCACTTTGTACTCCTTGCTAGTTAAATATTTAATTTGATTATAAACTTTGGAGTCTAGATTTTTCATTATATATAGTTAGAATATAAATTTTCCCAATATGAGCCTTTAACTCTTTATTCTAGGCCTCATGTTCTTACTTTAGCTTCTTTATGATATTTTCATAAGACTTGGTTATCTTACTTTAAGTCTAAGCAAACTTCTACCCCTCTACCTTAAACCTATCAATAAAGAACTCTGCAGCCATGAGGACCTATATAACAAATCATAAGTCCCTCAAGGTTTATATATATATAAAAAAAGCGAGATGAAAAAATAAAGTGGGGGATATTACTTACCTTCACAATATTAACCACGAGTTATTGATAGAGCATAGATCAAGAATTCTTGTTTAATGCTTTCCTATCCCTATACAAGATCAACCTTTGAGACAAATGTATTGCAACCATAACTTTTTTAAAAATATAATATTTGGTCCTAACTTCCCATTTAGGAACGAAAACTTCTGAGTGTAGCCTTTTGCCTTTAACCATGATAGTTTACCTCTTGGAATCGATTAATTGAGTCCTTTTATTAGAGGTTTAAGGGCGTTTCTTGCTTTTTCCTTATCTAGTTTGATTTAGAAAAAAAAGGCCAATAATAGTGACAACTTGTTGGGTATGTAGGGCCTCTTATTGTGTCACCCTATTTCTCTTTTTGGAGGCATCTTCCTTATTATAAGCAATAAACATGATCTTATAAAGTGGTTAATTTAAGATTAATAAGTACATAGTAAAGAAACTTATAAGCCTACTAATTAATAATGTCAACCTTCAATAAATGTTTTTCATCTAGTAATAACTCTCTTAGAGGATAGGAATTCTTAAAATCTAGTGAGTTTATAAAAGGCTAAAATCATTTAAATGTTGTCTCTCATTGAACTCTAGATCCAGCTTCCCCTAGGCCTGGATAAAAACCCACAATTTTATCCTCTAAACCTAGGAATAAGAAGCAATTCTTCTACCCATATGTTCCTTTTAACAGTTTGTTAAAACTTGTTCTAAGCTTGGTGTTTAAAGTATATCAATCTAAAAGTTAGTTTAGGGACAAATGTGATACATAAACATAAGGTAGAGGTGTAGCTAACCTATTTCCAAACATGTTTCTCTAATACTTGAAGGAAAAATGCATTTAATGATAGCCTCATTTAACACTTGAAATTATCATAATAAACATTAACTTTACTAAAATTGGTAAAACAAGCTCAATTAGAAGGGAAAAGGTGCCTAATATGGAAGGAGGAATGATGAAATCTACCTTCATCCCTTTTAAATCACCTAACCTAATCATATCATCATAACATTTTGCATCAAACCTCATCATCACCCCCTCAAAAAGGATACAGAAACTTGAGAAAAAAGCACCAATTAAAATAGCTAAACTTTGAAAAGAAAGTTTGGGGGAAAGGAGTTAGAAATTTTAAAGGAGCTTTCTTCACTAAATTTCTAAAAAAAAGGTTTTGCAATAAGAAGTGGAAAGATTATTTAAGTTCTTTGGACAATTCATTTGTGTTGTAGATGGATGATCCATATTTAGAAATATTTTTTCTCCTCAAAACATTTGACAATTTTTTTACCAAGTTCACTTTATTTATTAGTCAAAATATTTGGATGCTATGAGGAACTAGTAAAAAAGTTACCTCTTCATATGATCCATTTGTTTGGAATAACCCTATCGCTTATCACCTAAGATGATCAACAATATGCCCATATTCACTTCAAATAAGCGTCTGTTTGGTTCTGTTTTTTCTTTTGTTCCTTATTGTTATTTTCATGAAAAAAGAAACAACCAATTACAATGTTTTTGGTTGAGTATTGGTACCATCTTTCATTTTAAAAAATAAGAAAACCACAACAACTTTACTTAAACATAAAAATCACATTTTTTGTTTTTAAAACATGTTTTTAGGTCATAAAAACAACACAACATCCCAATTTCTACACCTTCTTCTCTGTTTTTTAAGCCTCGCTCTGCCTTCATTGCTCTATGTTCTTCTTTAGCCCCTACATCTTTAATGTCTTCTATGCTCCGATTTCTCCATTTAAGGTATACATTTTTCCTTTTTTTGATGCTTCTCTCTTTGTTCCCACACTTGTTGCTTCATTTGCTGTTATTGATTTTAGGTTCTTCCTCAAAGCTACTATATATTTTTCCTTTTCTTCATTTGTCTCTTTGCCCATTTCTTCTCTCTTTAGGATCCACTTATGTATGGTCTTCTTCTTCCTTTGTCTCCTTTTCTTTTAGTTCTTTTAAGGACCTTACCTTAGAAAGGGATGAATTAGTAAGATAAAGGAAATGGGTTGAGAGTTTTTTTTGGTTCGTGTTTTCAAAACTATTCTCCATTATTAAGTTGCTGATGAATTAATGGAGTATAATTTGCTTTATTTGTTATCTTTTTCAATTCTCTTCATGTTCCTTATCTTTAAAATTTTCTCTGTAACTAGAAGTCAACAAAAAACCTACCTCCTTCATTGCCTTCTCTTATAATACTTGGTCATCTCCATCTCCTAAAACAACCAGTTCATCAAAGCCTTATAAGAATATCACAAAAATATTGTCTTGTCACCTCTCTCCGATTTGGATCCCGAATCGTGGTCCTAGTCTCATTATCCTCTGCTATTCAGGAATGTTTCAAGACTAATAACATTTGTTTGGCCAACCATCCAAAGTTCCTTATGGGCAAGTACTTGGGTTAAAAATATAGCACCTTTGTTGAAGTTCAGTACAGTGCCACTGGTGGAATCTTCGTCGCATATATATTCTTTTCTATTATAGCATTATTAGATTTTAAAGCAAAACATTACCTTACAATTTCTTCAACATTCTTGCTACTAATGCTTACCACTTTTGACTCTTTAGAAAGGATCATTTACCTTTTTCTAAACTCATAGCTCTCCTGTAAATTCTGATATTTCTACTACACAATTAGCAAGAGCAACTTCAATCACCTCCACTTTATAGGATCTGGAGGTTAATCAATTAACAAGTGATAATGTACAAAGGAGGCTAAGACTAAGTTAGAAAAGGCTGAGAAATATTTTGATGAGATAGGGTTGCTTAGAAAGGAATGCAATTTGGAGCTTAAATGTAGGAAAATGTAAATGAGTTTGGCTCAAAAAGATGTTGAGGAATTCATGTACAATATACTAGATACACAAGAAGGGGGGTTGAATTGTGTATTCTTTTCGTGAATACAAAAACTTTAATATATCT
>JAOQMS010000005.1:38407782-38449839 GCA_027563885.1 Erythroxylum longipes | reverse complement strand
CGTTATTCAGTTGAGTTCTGTAACTAACTCCAACTAACTAACTGTCTGACGTACTAGCGTATCTTCATCTTTGTATCATCTATGTTTTCCACTTCTTCTGTGTTTTGCGCTTCTTTTGTGTTTTCACTTCTTCTGTGTTTTCACTTCTTCTGTGTTTTCCGCTTCTTCTGTGTTTTCGCTTCTTCTGTGTTTTCCCCTTCTTCTTTGTTTTCACTTCTTCTGTGTTTTTCGCTTCTTCTGTGTTTTCACTTCTTTTATGTTTTCCGCTTCTTCTGTGTTTTCTGCTTCTTCTGTGCTTTCACTTCTTCTGTGTTTTCCACTTCTTCTGTGTATTACGCTTCTTCTGTGTTTTCACTTCTTCTGTGTTTTCACTTCTTTTGTGTTTTCTGCTTCTTCTGTGTTTTCCGCTTCTTTTTTGTTTTCACTTCTTCTGTGTTTTCACTTCTTCTGTGTTTTCTGCTTCTTCTGCGTTTTTCGCTTCTTCTGTGCTTTCACTTCTTCTGTGTTTTTCGCTTCTTCTGTGTTTTCACCTCTTCTGTGTTTTGCGCTTCTTCTGTGTTTTGCGCTTCTTCTGTGTTTTCCACTTCTTTTGTGTTTTTCACTTCTTCTGTGTTTTTCTGCACACTTAACACACTTATCAAAATAGTTCATTTGTTTCTAATATTATTATTATTTGATTGTCACCAAAATTAATAATCGTGAAGTCCTCTTGACTTAACAGCTTATAGTCTATAAAGAGAGGAATTGGGTGTGGGGCAAAAAAATGCTTGATGACTCCAATGATGAGCTTGTTGTCAAAATCATATAATTGAGTATGGTTCAAAAATTCATTGAATGTGCTATGAAGCTTGAGTTAAAGAAAATGGAAATGGATATTAAGAGAAGCAAAATTGAAGAGCGTCGTAAGGAGAATTGTGCAAAAGAAAAGGAGTTTAATTTAGTGCAAAAAAATCACTTCATGAATGCATCATAGAACTTGAGTTTAAGAAGAAAGAAATAGAGATTAGTTAAAGATTCCCAAAGTGAGCTTGAGAGCAAAGAGGAGTTGTATAAAGTGAAGAAGTTAATTGAAATGTATGAAAATAAATTTAAGTTAAAGTACAATGAATTGGAAATGTTGCAAAAAATGATCCAAGACTCTTGTACTGAACTTATAATGAAATGGATGAAACTAGATGTAATTCAAAAATCACCCAATGAGTACTAAAATGAAGTTGATTTGACAAATAATTATTAATCACTTGAGACAATAGGCCTTTTGTTGTATTCCAGGATTGTGTTTGGTAATGGATTATCTCTGTTGACATTGGTTTATTTTATTATATCACCATTGTCTTAACCTAATTGATTTTACCAACTTTTAGTTTGGTTGCTTTCATATGTATGAACCAATTTATACTATATAGAGATTCATCTGCTTATAGCTTTTTCACTTGCATTGCATGTGCTTTTAGTGATGTCTTATCAATGTAGGTACAAACTACAAGGGTGATAGGCTATAATGAGTATAATGACATTATCAATTCTATTTTCTTAATGGTCTCATCAACTGTAAGCTTGAATCTAATATTTTAAAAAGGTACTCCATAAGATGAAACATCTACTGATGCTCCATCATTTCCCCCTTTTTCTTTCTTATTTCTATATGCAACAATTAATTTTCATTTAATTTCTCACTTCAACTCTTCTATCATTTCCATGTACTTAGATTAGATTATGGTTGTCGCATGATTATTTTGAACCATGTTTAGCATTTAATACTTTATAGAAATTATTGTGATTAATGTCACTTATATGTAATTACGTTTAGTGATGGAAGTTTTGAACAATATCAATGATTCCAATGATTGTATGAAAATAAATGAAAAAGATAGGGTACGGAATGATATAATAGAGATGTATTTACTCTCATTGACGATTGAAGAGGTGAAGAAAGGAAATTGAATGACTATTACCTTTTCCAAATCTAGTTGGAAGAATATTAAGGCAGGTCTTTAAACAAAATTCAATAAGTAGTATACCGATGTTCAATTAAAGAATAAGTATAATGGATTAAGGGCTAGATTGAAGAATTTCAAGAACTTACTCAAAGAAATAAGAATTGGTTACAACTCCTTTACCGGTGAAGTTAATGCTATAAATAAATGTTGAGAAAATTTATTTAAGGGAAAATATGTATTTTTTATTAATATATCATATTATATAATATTTGTTCTCATGTTTCCTTTTCATCATTATAAGTGCATAAAATGGCTCATAGATTCAAGAAAAAGGAATGTAAGGAGTTTTCAGACTTATGTCATATTTTTAGAAATACTATTGCAACTAGTTTGCATGCACATCTATCAATAAAATCTCCATCGAAGAGTACAAAAAAGGAACATAGAATTGATGTTGATGAAGATTGCTCGTATAATGAAAATGGAGATCAAGTTATAAGTTCTGCATCTAAAAAAAAGAAATCTCCTAAGAATAAGAAGGCAAAGAAGACACACTCTAACATTGTAGAAGAGGTCTTAGTTATAATTGGTAAACAATAAAAAAGAAATAATGATTTACTTAAGAAAAAATTGAGTGAAACATCATCTACTGCAACGAATGGATTTGGAGCTTCATCTATTAAGCAAAAGTCTAATATAATGATGGAATATCTTATTTCCTTAGATGAATTAGGAGTTGAGGGTATGCAATATGGAATATTTGTGAAAGCTTTACATGATTCTCCACTTTATAGGAATATTTTTATGAAGATGATAGATACAAGAAAACTGGATTGGATTATGTCTCTTTAGTTATATTTTCATGTTATTATATATCGAATTCTTATTAATTTGACACTTCTATATTAAGCACTATTCTATAGTTTGAACATTTTAAGTTTGTGTTTTGTATGAATGTTTGACTGAATGTTAAGTCTGTGTTTTTTAAGAACATTTAGGTCTATATTTTGTATGAATATTTTGTCTATATTTGATTAAACCTTTTGACTGGATGTTTTATTAAGTATTTAATGTTGGCATTGTAGATACATGGATCCCTTATCAAATTTCAGATCATATTCTGAGATGAACTGATGAATTTTCTCTAGCTGGGGGAGAGAACAAATATTTTCATTTACAAAATCAACTATGTAGAACTTATGCTCTATTAGGTCATGATTGAATATTAGGACCTTTGAATGGGAATCCTATAAGGATTTATAAAAACTTAAGAATGAGCGAGATAATCTTCTTGAGCTTATGTGATGAGTTGAAGAGTTTAGGAGGTTTAAAGGCAACAAGTCATTTACTTGTGGAGGAACAAGTAGAAATTTTCTCGATGACTATAAGGCATAGTGAGACAACTAGAGTCAATGCATAACACTTTCAACATTTGACCTGGACAGTTTCGAAGTACTTTCATAAAAGCTTATATTCAATTAATTGTCTTTCAAAAAGAGTCATGACCCATCATCCTTTACCAATACATCTCTTGAGATTCACCATAATTCAAAATTCTTTCCGTATTTTCAGGTACATTCATATATTTAATTACTATTTAAATTATGTCCTTATGATTAATAATTATTTTAATAATAAAATGTGTTTTTTTAATGATTGTATAGGAGCAGTAAATGGTACATATATTGATGCACATGTTTCGACCGATAAACAAATACCATCCAGGGTAAACGAATTGAGCCAACCTATAATATTATGTGTTGTTGCTCATTTGACATGCGTTTTACGTATGTAATAGTTGGATGGGCAAGTACTGCAAATAACTCTCGAGTTCTTTTAGAAACAGTGACAAATATATCGAATCAATTTCCTATGCCTCCATAAGGTATTATATTATTTTAAATAAATATAATAATTATGTTTAATTTTTAATATCTTTTTTGTTAATATTATATTCTTTATATGTTAGGTAAGTTCTATTTGGTTGATTCAGGTTGCATTAATATGTTTGGAGTTTTTTCACCATATCGAGGTGAGAGATATCATTTGCAAGATTATAGTGGAAAAGGAAGGCCTTAAGGTCCACATGAATTATTTAATTACAGGCATTCTTCATTAAGAAATGTATTGAAAGATGTTTTGGTGTTCTAAAAGCAAGATTCCCTATGCTTTCAAAATGTCAAGTTATGATATAAAGAAACAAAAATATATCGTTATTGCTTGTTGTGTTATACACAATTATATTAAAATGTATGGACAAAACAATGAATTATTTGAAAGTGCTAAAAATAAAGAACAAATTAGGGAAAGTGAAAATGAAGATGCAAGTTTTCCAGTGAAGTATAATATTACTCTAGCACAACTTTAAAGTATGTCTTGAAAGTGAGATGAAATTGCTGGACAAATGTGGAACGATTATATTAGTTCTAACTGATTTATATTTCTTTTTCTAAATGATAGTACTATTATGTTTTGAAAGAATTATAATATAATGAACATCTATTATTGATTAAAATGACTTAATGTAATTTTTTAATTTATAAAATTTTATTATAGACAATTAATGTGTAAATTTCTTTAATTATATAAATAAGCACATATTTTATTTCTAAACATAATGAGAATTAATTAATTTAAAAACAAAATTTATTATATTAAAAATAATTAACATAAGACTATAATTAAAAATAGAAACAATGATAAAATTAAACATATTTTTGTTTTTAGTTGTTATTAAAAATTTATTTTCATATTAAAAATTTCAACTAAATATTTTTTAATTAAAAATAAAAGTAAACATGTCCTAAAATTCTTCCTTCAAGGTTGATAGATCAATATTACGGCGAGGTGTAGGTCACAATTAATACTATACAATTCGTTAGAAGTGAGCCCAAACTCTCCTTGACACTTCATCCTATTTTCTAGCACTTACTTTGTTTTATGGGATGAGATTCTCTGACCGATTCCTACTTTATTTCGTCCATCTCATCCACAGTTTAAATGTAACATAATACCAGCTCTTCTTGGAACTCTTTTAAGTCTCTCGTACGATTTGTCCACTACCCATTCGAGATAAGCAGAAAACAAAAAGAAGGCACAAGATTAGAAGGAGAGCTTTATTCGATTTTCAATCTTCAATTCTCAAATTTTGTCAACTTTCTACATCTAAAAGTTAATTTAAATATTAAAATGTTAATGTCGAAACTCCGTTTTGCAATTACTATACAATCAAAGTTGAAATACAAGTCTGCATTCTATCACACTGCAGTGCAAAAAAATCAAATTCAAAATTTATTAAGCAGTAAAGGAGGAGGAACTACTCTATCCACTAATAATAAAAAAATGTATGAGCTTATAAATCTAGGCTCATTTAATAACCATTATATCAATCACATTAATCTCATCTCATCTTATCTAATCAACAGCAATAATAATACTCAATAAATTAGAATGGTCTGATAATATGCGACCTAAATCTAATTAATATAATGATAGAAATAACTTCTCTCTTCATTCATCCTCAAGCAGCCATTCTTTTTCATTTTTCGTTTTTCGACAACGGAAACTTAACTAAAAGAAAAAAGTATCATTTAAAAAAAAATAAAAATGATGCAACTTAAAAATTACATCTTGCTGTAACTTGGAGCGTGGAATAACAAAACACCTGTGATTTTGTGGGTGCACCACATGTACTTGTATGTAGCAACATGAAACCTCTTCCTTTCTCTAAAACAGATCCTCTGCTCTCTGAGTAGAGTACGTTTCGAACTGGAAGTTTCTTTCATTTTCTCGATAAACAAACACACCCTCAAGCAGGCCCCCGCAAATCCATGGCAGTATCCGAGGAGGAATGCTCCAATGCCAAGTCCCGATCCTCCTCCGCCTCTGCCTCTTCCTCCGCCGGGCCATGCACCTACGCTCACTACTTGGCCACGACTGTTCTCCGAGGCAGCGTTGTTCTGCAGGTTGTTTGTGGCCGTATCCGTTCTCCTTCCTCAAACGACATCGTTTTCGGCAAGGTCACCTCTCTCAATTTCTCAAATTGATTACCCTTTGGGTGATGGTATCAGGCATTAGTTACTGTTACAATACATTTGACATCAAGGCTACTAACTTTCGTTACGGCTAGTTTTGTAATTCACGTCTCGCTGTGTTCTGAAAATTGTTGGAACCTATTCTCTTTACTGACTCGTTGAACTTCGATTTATAGATAAAAAGTAGGTTATGGTTTTAATTTTTGCATCACATGCAAAACTCTTTTTTTTTTTAATTATAAATTTCACTTAATTTTCTTCGTTATTAGCCTTGTCTGACTAAAATCAATGGTGGTGATTATGTAGGAGACTTCACTAGAGTTGGTAATAATTGGGGAAGATGGAATTGTGCAGTCCATTCGCGAGCAGCCTGTATTTGGCATAATTAAAGATCTTGCTGTTGTACCTTGGAACGACAAATTCAATGCACGAAGCCCTCAGGTAAAATTCTAAGCTTCCACAGGTTGAATGAGAAGGACATCTATGTTATGTGTTCGAGGCGGTTTAGTTTAGGGATAAAAATGAAAGACATGGAGATTCTTTTCTTATCTTCACTGCATACAGAAACAATCTCAATTTAGTGGAAAGTTGGACATTCATGTGAGTCGTTGTTCTGAATGTGTGTTTCCTCCTTTTCTTCCATTAGATGCAGGGGAAAGACCTGTTGGTTGTTATTTCTGATTCTGGGAAGCTTACCTTTCTGACATTTTGCAATGTGATGCACAGGTTTGTGTTCTCTTTTCTATTTCTTGTCTTTGGAATTCTTGCTTTTTGTACAGGAATGCTAATTATAATGACAATACTGTTGTGTTAGGTTTTTCCCTTTGACGCATGTCCAACTTTCCAATCCCGGTAATTCAAGACATCAGCTTGGAAAGATGCTAGCTGTTGATTCCAGGCAAGTTTATTTTATGGATGACACCGTCCTTTTAACATCTGGTTGTTATGGTCATAATGTTTAGTCATTCATTTTGTGCTCAACTTGGCGTGGATTTTATTCATAGAACGGGTAGCATTGAATCATGGGTACAAGCAGTTCTTCTATTGTCAAGTACCATTCATGTTGCTAAAAATTGAGCTTTTTTGTGTGTGCATATAATAAACTAAATCGTTCGTTTTTTGGGTTTATACATCATTGAAAGGGCTCTTTGAGAATACTGGCTGATAATAGAATTTGATTCTGGCTTCTGGATTATCAATTCCAAAATTAGGATCACAAACAGGCCCTTCTTCAATAGATGAAATCTCTAAGAAATGATGTGTGCATATTTTCTTTGAAGTATCTACTCTTGGGTACAATTGTATGATGCAGGAAATTTGTTATGGGTCATTGTTTGCTGTGAACTTAGAAGCTACAAAATGAAACTGTAAGAGGTTAGGGGGGTTTTTGCCAAAAGAGGATTTGTATTAGTATTTGAAATATGAAAGTTAGCAATAATTGAAAAGGGAAGCCTTGGATGACAATATAGCTCTCGGTAATTATTTAGTAATCCTTATGCTTGCAAAAAAGGTCAACTTAGTGTCATGGCCAATTACCCTATGCCAAAGCACTAAAACCAAAGTGGAAATCACACTTCAGGAATTTTTCTAAAATGATCTTTTTTCCCTAGTGATGCTACAATTCGGAGGAAGCAATTCTTTATTAGTGGTGGAAAAAAGTGGTGATATAGTTGTGTGTTGCATTTTATACAACAACAACAACATCCAGTATTAATCCCGCCAATACTCGGGATCTGGGAAGGTCCAATAGTACGCAGTCTTATCCCTAACTACAGAGAGGCTGTTTCCAAATAAACCACATGAAAAGAAAGAAAGGGATATGTGTTACATTATGTAATATTAATAAATCATACAAAGATTCTAAGAAGTTAGGATTTAGCTTACAGAGTAGAAGATGGGGATTTTGAATGTCTTAAAGAGGAAATGCAGCCTTGTTGATGGACATTTATAGCGCTTTCATATAGTTTGTAAGGATTAAGCTTTGGTTTAGGAGTGCCAATGTATCAATATCATTTATTTACATGAACGATATTTCACATTTTGCTAGTAAATCAGCTGTGATTATGATGATTTGATTGATTGAGGTAATTGCCAGATTGATTTGCTTCAAACATGCTATCTTTTGATTATAATAGTGCCCTAAATGATCTTGTTCTCCTTCATTAGCTCAAGAAGCGTTTATCTTATTACTAAATAAGCATGCACAAGTAAGCAAAAAGTTTCAATGAAGGGTCAATGTTACAAAGAAGAGCATATAGTTAGTTGCTCTCTTTTACCATTTTATGGCGTTATGGAATACTTTGTACTTAGATGATAAAGATAATACTGTAGAGCCTAGCATGATCTGATTACTACTCATATTAAGAAATTGACCGTTTAGAAACTTTCCTTTAAGCAGACAATCTTTGTAGGTTGCAAAATCTTGGGTTGGCTATTCTGGTCTCATAGAGCAATGTGTTGGCCCCGCGTTTAATTCTCCATGCGAGAAGCTGAGTCTAATATATTTGTAATTTGGTTCTTACATTCTTTTTTGTTTTTTTTTTGTTTTTTGCAGTGGAAGTTTCATTGCTACTAGTGCATATGAGGATCGGTTGGCTCTGTTCTCCCTATCACTATCTGGTGGCAGTGATATCATTGATGAGGTTTATGTCTATATCTTTTGCACATGTTATGGAAGATTTTTTACGAATGTATATACAAAAAGCATAAAATAGAAATTCCACTTAATTGTAATGACACTACAAACCAAGTGGATGAACATGAACAGTTGTTTTTGCCATAATCTCAGAGAATACTTTATCCTCCCGACAATGAAGGAAATGCGAGTGTTTCCAGGAGTATGCAGAATGCAAGTATTGCCAGAAGTATTCAAAGACTTATTATCGCTGGTACAATATGGAGCATGTGCTTTATCTCAATAGATTCTAATCAACCAAGTAAAGAGCATAATCCTCTACTTGCCATTATTCAGAATAGGTATGGCAGCTGATCATGTTTGCTACACTTTGTGGATCATCAAATAATATTTTTGATTGCTTAGTAACGGCCACTTGAGTTTCTCTTATCTTTTTTGCGTGCTATTAGCTGAGTTAACCACAGTGATTATATTTTATTACTGCAGGAGGGGAGCACTGCTAAATGAACTGATATTGCTTGAATGGAACATTAGAGAACAAGCTATACATGTTATTTCACGATATGTTGAAGGAGGACCATTGGCACACAACATTGTTGAAGTGCCTCATTCTAATGGATTTGCCTTTCTGTTCAGGGTGGGTGATGCTCTCTTAATGGATCTTAGAAATGCTGAGAATCCCCGTTGTGTCTATAGGACAAGCTTAAATTTCATGCCAACTGCAGTGGAGGAGCAAAATTTTATTGAAGATACATGCAGAGTTAATGATAATGATGATGAAGGTTTGTTCAATGTTGCTGCACGTGCTTTATTGGAACTTGGGGATTATGATCCCATGTCTGTAGATGGTGAAGATGGAAATGGGAAATCTGATGCCAAATATGTATGTTGCTGGAGTTGGGAACCAAATAATGTTAAAAATCCAAAGATGATTTTTTGTGTCGACACGGGAGAATTTTTTATGATTGAGATTTGCTTTGAAGATGAGGGCCGCAAAGTTAATGTATCTGACTGCCTATACAAAGGTCTACCTTGCAAGGGACTTTTGTGGGTTGAAGGTGGATTCTTGGCTGCTCTTGTTGAGATGGGAGATGGAATTGTTCTGAAAGTTGAAAATGGAAGACTTTTGTACACAAGCCCTATACAAAATGTTGGACCAATCTTGGACATATCAGTTGTTGATTACCATGACGAAAAGCGCGATCAAATGTTTGCCTGTTGTGGGGTGGCTCCAGAAGGCTCATTAAGGATCATTCGAAGTGGTATCAGTGTTGAAAGGCTATTGAAGACTGCCCCTATTTATCAAGGGATTACTGGTGCTTGGACGGTTAGAATGCTTATAAGTGACTTATATCATTCTTTTCTCGTGCTATCTTTTGTTGAAGAGACGAGGGTACTATCAGTCGGTGTTAGCTTTACTGATGTGACTGATTCAGTTGGTTTCAAGCCTGATGTATGCACTTTGGCATGTGGTCTTGTGGATGATGGTTTGCTAGTCCAAATTTATCAATCTGCAATTCGAGTTTGTTTGCCAACCAAGGTTGCTCATATTGAAGGCCTACCTCTGTCATCTCCAGTTTGTGCATCGTGGTTTCCAAATAATTTAAGTATCAGTTTGGGAGCAGTTGGACATAAGTTTATTGTTGTCTCAACTTCTAATCCATGCATTTTGTATGTCCTTGGGGTCCGAAAACTTTCAGCATATCATTATCAAATATTTGAAATGCAACATTTGAGATTGCTGTGTGAGTTATCTTGTATATCCATACCCCAAAAGTATTTTGGGCAAAGGGACTATTCAATCAATTCTTTGGATGAGGAACATGCAGCTGCCCTACCAATTGGAGTTTGCATGAGCAATACCTTTATTATTGGTACACACAAGCCATCAGTGGAAATTCTGTCATTTTTGCCCGATTCAGGCTTAAGGGTTCTCGCATTTGGGACAATTTCTTTAACAAATACAATGGGAACTGCTGTTAGTGGTTGCATTCCTCAGGATGTAAGACTTGTACTGGTTGATCGGCTTTACGTTCTTTCTGGTTTGAGGAATGGAATGCTGCTAAGATTTGAGTGGCCTGCTACCTATACCCCCTCGACATTAGAAACACCTAGTCATGGATGTCCTATTGGTTCATGTGCTGTAAATCCTAATGCTGCCATGTCAAACGGAGATGCAGAAAAGAGAAGGGATGATGAACCTGTTAATTTACAACTGATTGCGACTCGCCGTATCGGCATTACTCCTGTTTTCCTTGTTCCACTAAGCGATCAACTTGATGCGGATATGATTGCTCTTAGTGATAGGCCATGGTTATTGCACACTGCAAGACATGGTCTCTCTTATACTTCAATAGCATTTCAGCCTTCCACACATGCAACACCTGTATGCACTGGTGAATGCCCCAAGGGAATTTTGTTTGTTGCAGAAAGCAGTCTATATCTGGTAAGAACCTTTTGGTAGATTCATTCTTCATGGCAACTTGTACTTTTGTTCGAAAACAATCTTTTGTGAAGCTTTATAACTTAGCTAATTGCAAACCTGCACTTTTGTGAATATTTTATTTATATAAAATTTAACGTAATTTATTCTTAGTGTTTAATTTAATATAAGATTTAAGTTGACATCTTAACAGTTATTTATTAAAACCTTAGTTTTATAACATGCATTTATAAAAATTTAGATCAAATAAAATTTAAATTAATTAGATGTTGATATCTATGAATAAAAAGTAACATATAATAAATCAATTAAATAGAAAGTAGTAAATAAAAAGTAACATATAAACTAGGCATTTTTTAATTGTATAACAACATATTCAAGCTTTCAGAAATATTATGTCATTACTATTATACTATAATGAACGAACTAAACTCTTGGAAATTGATTTTTTGTACACTGTTAAATGTTCATTGTCTTGATATTGAAAAAGGTAAATACTGTAGTTAATCCATCACTATTGTAGCAAATCCATCACTATTGTAAGCCCTTCAATTTTCTTATATGATTCTTTTGAAAAATATAACATAAGTTAAGATGTGAAAAACCTTTTAAGAAATAATAAAATCTGAGAAACTTATAAGTTTAGAATCTAAAATTATAATGTTTAACGTTATAAAAGCCCCCTCTAAACTGTCATTTAAAGAAAATATTTAATTGCATGTACCTAAACAATGCAATGCATTGTATTTAATTGATCAATATTCTACATGTTTTCCTAGTCCTATGTGGAAAATGAAAGCATTTACTCTTTATTAGTTTCTAAAAGCTTGAATTTGTATTTATAGATATACCTATAAATATGTGCAAAAAAATCTAATTAAGAAAGAATCCTCTCATGGATCTTCCTTGAAGTGGTCATTTGGTTTAAATGAAAGTTTGGTGGAGTGTGGATGTCCCTTTTATTTGGATCATCTGCATGCAATATTGGCATGGTATTGAATGATATTTGCTTGATAGGCTCCCTCCACCATCTTTTCACTTTCTTGGTTTCTCATTGCCCTTCTTTGCTCTTGAGCCTCTAAAGCATTAATCACTCATAGGTCCCTCGAGATCTTTGAGAGCTCTGATATCATGTTGAAGTTTTTTGAAAAAATAGAAGATGAACATGTATAAGATAAGATAAAAGAATAAGTAACACACAAGTTTTATCATGTCATCGGAATAATGAACATGGTTGCCTTGTATAGGCAAAATACAAAAAACTCAATAACTGTTAAATAGAGATTTCAGCCAACAATTCTTGCTTATAAGGTTAAAAACAAACTAAAGACCTATTGAAAAGGAATTTTAATAACTCTACAATTTTGAATTAATTCCCGCTTTCAAAGTTCAGAAAAAGATTGATATTGGCTTCTGATCACTTGTGTTCTGCTGGGTTCTGAAATCAGCATTCTGAATATCTCTGATGGTGAATGGACCAAATTGAAATATTGGAGTGATAATGTGATTGATTGCTCTTGATGTCCCTTTTTAAGTTACAGAACAGTTAAAATGGACAATCCTAGGTTTTCTATTTCTATTGCTTATATCTTCCCATTTAGTTTCTGGGAGGCATCTTTATTATTAGAGTGAGAGCAATTTTGAACTGGTACTTCTATGAACGTTTCAAGTACTCGACTATATTTCATATTTGAAGTAAAACTCCTTTTAACTATCTATGTGATTTGGTTGACATTATGAATTTTATTATTATGCCTCAGGTTGAGATGGTGCATAGTAAGAGACTCAATGGGCAGAAATTTCATCTTGGAGGTACCCCGCGAAAGGTCCTTTATCATAGTGATAGCAAATTGTTACTTGTGATGCGGACTGACCTTAACAGTGACGGTGACAGTGACAGAGACACATGTTTGTCAGATATATGTTGTGTTGATCCCATCAGTGGCTCACTAGTGTCATCTTACAAGTTTGATGTTGGAGAAACAGGAAAATCCATGGAGTTGGTGAGGGCTGGAAATGAACAAGTTCTAGTGGCTGGAACTAGCCTGTCCTCTGGTCCAGCTATTATGCATAGTGGCGAAGCTGAGAGGTATATAATCTGTCATTCTTGCTGTTCCATTACTTCATGATAGTTATATATGAGCATTTTAGTTGCCTTCCTTAGTTATAAATCTCATTTCCTACTTCTCCGACAGCACCAAGGGTCGTTTATTAGTTCTCTGCCTTTCACCTGCTCAAAATTCAGATAGTGGATCGATGACAGTCTGTTCAAAGGCAGGGTCATCTTCTCAAAGAACTTCACCATTTCGTGAAGTTGTTGGTTGTGCTGCAGAACAGCTATCAAGTAGTAGTGTTTGCAGTAGCCCAGATAATAATAGCTGTGATGGAAGCAAACTTGAAGAGAACGAGTCATGGCAGCTTCGTTTGTCTTATGTAATTACATATCCTGGAATGGTACTCGCTATCTGTCCATACCTTGATCGATATTTCTTGGTATCTGCTGGTAATGCTGTAAGTGAACATCTTATGGTCTTTGGAAGTAAGGTTATCTGTTGCTTGTCTGCATTATTTACTGGGTAAAGATATCAATCTTCTTTTTTAGTTCTATGTATGCGGTTTTCCAAATGATAATCCCAATAGAGTGAGAAGGCTTGCTGTGGGGAGGACACGCTTCATGATAATGTCATTGACTACCCATTTCACTAGGATTGCTGTTGGTGATTGTCGTGATGGGATCCTTTTCTATTCTTATCACGAGGTTGGTGAAAGGCATTTCCCTTTCCGTTTCTGAGATTATACATTGGATGGTTGCTTGGCTTATTCTTGTCTGGGTTTCATTTTACTGTTGCAGAAGTGATTTGTTCCTTTTATTTTCTCATTTTTCCGTTTCTAGGATTCGAAAAAACTGGAGCAGCTTTATTGTGACCCAATTCAGAGGTTAGTTGCTGATTGTGTCCTTATGGATGTTGATACAGCAGTTGTTTCAGATCGTAAGGGAAGCATTGCTGTCTTGTCATCTTCGGATCGTTTAGAAGGTAACTGTTAATGTTTATAGCAGTATTCAACCTCTACGGTAGGATGTGAGTGCCATCTTTAATTTTAGTCTAAAGGGAGAACTAGTTCTATAATTATTCTATATTCATTTCACCTTAACTAGATCAAGGGAATGTGCAGTGCCAAAGTTTTGGAATACTTCAAACTCTACCTTGCAATGTTTGCTTTTTGAACAGGGTCCTATTTCTTTGCGTAGTTTGCTCTAGAGGAACCTCAGCTTTGGGGCATTTGCATCATAAGGGGCAGTCGTTAGTGATAAAACTTATACTATTGGTTGAAGCTAAATAAGTTGTCTAGCTTATTTGTCTGATTATTACTCTTGAATGCTTGGTGTAACTGGCGAGTTCATATTTATGTACTTAATATCTTGTCTTTCTTTGCTCTAGGTAATGCCAGTCCAGAATGCAACTTGACATTGAGCTGTGCTTATTACATGGGTGAGATAGCTATGAGCATTGGAAAGGTAATGTTCCAGTCATATGTTGTTCAGGGCCCTATTTAATTGAAGCTATATATGAATGCAAAACTTCAAAATCATATAGTTATTTCCAAGATACTGAACTGATCATCTTTGTAACTTCTAAGAGATGTTCTGTTGTCATTGATAAGTCAAGTCTGGAATGGGGGCCCCACTTTAGATTAAGGTCATTTGTGTTGAAAGGCTTGGTTGTGCATGAACTTACCAGTTTGTCCTTTCCTTTCTGAATAACAGTTAGGCAGATAAGTTATATTAGAAGATGGCTAACATCTAGTCTGTTGATGATATGATTGGTGTTAAAATCTTACTAGTACTGGGTATTGGTGGACACCTACAGATGCTTTTGATCTCGTGAAGTATAGTTAACAGAAATATTAATTCAGGGAGTTTTTAAAAGTTACATCCATTGTCTTTCACAAGGCTTTCATAGTAGCAGTTGCCGGATCATTACAGGCAAAATCAATTTTCTAGTTGTTTGTTAACGAGTTTTATTCCTAGTTCAGGTTCGTAAGTATGAAGGTGACTGTGCTATAATGTCAAAAGTAAAAGTAAAGGAGAAAATGAAGGGGGAAAGATGCATAAGATTTAAACAAGTTTTAACATGGTTCCATTGTACAATTTACCTTTACAAATGCAAAGACCACAAAAGTATTTAAAGAGTGCTATTAACCAAGTTTAGCACATTTATTTCTGGTAGGACAATGAAATATCTTATAATATTCTTATGGAATACGAAAAGGAATACATATAATATTATTTTTAATTACTATTATGGTATTACATGCTGAATCTCCAAGATATAGAATATTTATATTTTAATGTTAAATGTTGGATGTAGAAGAACTGGAAACCATTCAAACAATATTGTCGGATTTCTTTTTCTTTTTCAGCCGAAAGGGAAATAGAGATAGAATAGACGCCTGATGATAGATTTTAGTAGTAGTGGGGAGCAGAAGAGAGGCACTGCCGTTAGATTCTAGCAACATTGCAAGGAAGAAAGAAGAAAGAAGAAAGAATATAAGAGATAGGTGGTGATTCCAGTAGACAAAATCCTGAAATTGGTTACAGTATCAGCTGTTAGAAACTAGGTTAGGGTTTTGGATTAGGGGGAGACACCGAGGTTTGAGTTTTAGGATTGGAACTTGAGCTCTAATACCATGTGAAAGTATTCACGGATCCAAAAATCATGAGAGTACTCAAATATAGTAACTATGTTTAGTTCATCTGTTATTCTGTTTCTAATAGTAAGAATTATAACATTATATAATAGGGTAGTACATAATAAATATAACATTTTACTATAGGATAATGGAATATTCCTATATGTAGACATATATTGTTTATAGGATATCCACGATATTATTCCATTATGTGCCCTGATATTCTTACAGACACAATATTATTATTTGGTGAATCTGCATAATCTTCAACAATAACCTAAGGCATTGACTTTCAGATCCTCTATGCACAATCAATTGTCCTTAATATCCTTTTCTTGTACCCTTAATGGCAACAATGGTCATTCACAATTATTTTGGTTAGCCTTAGTTGCAATCTACATTGTTGTTACACTCTGAAAGTGTATTGCTTCTCATTTTTTCAATGGATTGCTAAAAGATTACAGTAATGATAAAACAAAGACTTCCAGATTGTCTCCTCTGTTTGGTGTTAAGGGATATCCAAAAAGTTTGGTGCACTTTGTATTTTAGTTAGTTATTTTAATCTATTTTCCTCTATTCATTGTTTGCTTTTACTTAAAATGTTTTGATTAGGTAGGTTGCTAGCTATCTTCTTTTTAGTGTGATGATTATTCTGACATGAGGGAGATGGTTATTTCTTTTTAGATTTTGATTTTAACAGTCCTCTGCTATTTGTTGACTTTACTTTTGTAGGGTTCATTCCTTTATAGGCTTCTGGCCGATGACATGTTGATGAAATGTGATAGTGCAATTACAAATATTGATGCTTCAAACAACACTATCATGGCTAGTACACTTATAGGAAGTATAGTAATCTTTATTCCTTTATCCAGGTAAGTTATCTATTTCTTTTGTGGAGGATGTAGTTTCTGTTTTCTTCAAGCATACTGCTAGTTCTTGGTGGTGTTGTTTGTCAACCTAGCATGAAATATATGCACCCTGCTAGACAAACTGAAATCAACATTAATCTAAACATTGTGAATTGGCTTCCATGTAGTTTGCATCTCCCAGAAAACCAAAAGAAGTCACCTTTTACCAATAAGAGAGATTTCTTCAGTGAATTAAATTCTTTTCTTTTTCTTGCTGGGCTGAGTCCATAAAAACGTTTGGAATCCTTGCGGAGATTCCTTGAAGTGAAAATTTGTTGGTTTGCATCTGGGCTTAGCCATCCTGTGATAGGATTGTTGAAAGATCATATATTCCTACTTTTATCCTTTAAAATGGAACCTGTTATTTTCCAATTGAAATTCCCTTGGGATGTCTTATAGAGGATAAAGTTTTTCTGTTGCTGCACAATAAGAAACTATGTGACCACTTTCCACTTTTTGAGTAGTGACAAGAATATTTTGTTGAGGAAGAGGAGGTGTGTGTTCTTTCACTATTTTCCCTAGGGCCTCTTCTGGTTCTTTAGAGTTGCGTAGTCTCTCTTGAATGTCTGGAGCTCCTTAAGCTGACAACTTAAGTCCTGTTGAACCTTGCGCTAAGCATTACATCTACAGGGATCAATTGTGGACTTCTGATGGTCAGATAATATTCAGAGGTCTCTAATTCTTAATTGAGATCCACAGATTCAAAAGTGTCCCCTGATTGACACGCCTGCTTGCATGTAAATTGATAGCCACGAAATATTTTGCAAGTAAATTTTTCAAAGACTGTTCTTCTAGATAATTCAACTGCTGTAAAGATGGAATGATGCATTCCAAATCCTCCAAAACCATTGAAAGATGAATTCATTGATTTGAATATCTACCCTACAGCTAGATTTCTGAATGCTATTGATCTTCAACTGAACCTTGAGTCAGAATTCTATTTGTAATAACCTGACATCAATTTCTTTCGTGGAGCATTGGGATGTGAAGAATGATTTGATATGAATTATGAGGCAAAATTGAAGGAAAAGCACACATTGTGTGCACACGTTATATCCATACACGCACTGTAGATTCAGTTTTTCTTACAGCTATCCAGATGCAAAAAGATTATATATACTAAACTCAGTTCCTTGTAACTATGTATGTGTTCGATGTTTAACTTTTCCAATAGATTCATCTTTGATTTTTCTTTACAGGGATGAAAATGAACTCCTAGAAGCTGTGCAAGCTAGACTTGCCCTTCATCCTTTGACTGCTCCTATCTTGGGAAATGATCACAGTGAGTTCCGTAGCCGTGAGAACCTGGTAAGAAAATATGCATCCATTTCACATATTGCCATTAGATTGAAATGATATATCAGAAAGAGAAACGTGCTATTATTCTATTTATGGGCTTCGGAGTGTTCCCTTCGCCTGTCAATGTTACTTAATATGCATATATTTGGTTGAACTTAGTACATATGGAAAAATAAAACTGCTTGCTTAGTTGAGCTTTAGCACTATGGAAAAGTAAAACGGCTTGCTAGATATTTCTAAGACACTTTATCCTGCTGGAGTTGTAATTATGATATTTTAAGTGTGGGATCGGTTAAAAAATGATAGCCAATTGTTAATTTTACTGCAATATTTGACCATTACCGCTGCAAATTGAGTTGAATGCTCCAAATTTGCTCAGTGATTGCCCCATTTTTTCTTATGCCACAAGATTGATAAGAATATTAGGATACAATAGTTTTGGTTCGACAAAGCAAATCTCCACACTTTCTTTTTCCTTTCCTGTCTTTCTAAAGTTTTCCTGCTTCTTCTTTGGTTGGCAGGTTGCGGTGCCTAAAATACTCGATGGTGACTTGCTCGCGCAGTTCTTGGAGTTAACAAGTGTACAGCAAGAGGCAATATTATCTTTACCTCTTTGCTCTGACAAAGTAAAAGCATCTCCAAAATCAAGTTCTTTGCCTCTTCCTGTAAATCAGGTTGTACAGCTCCTTGAACGGGTTCACTATGCCCTCAATTAAGTGCACCTTCATCAAATAAATGCCGTTTGTCTTGTGAGGAGTAGAAAATTTTGAAACCAGGTACCCCTCAATCCAAGGGTGAAGGTGCTTATATTTTCTCTTACTGCCATTTTACCTGTGAAATGAGTGACAATAGGCCCTATACCTAACCCTTAAAGCCAAATTGACAAGGTCATTGCAAATCGATTTCCATAGAACAATTTTGAAGAACGCGGAGTCAACACTGACTGATGCAAAAGGTCACATATTATGATCTTCCATGCTATGCAGCTGAACGGAGACTCTTATGTGTTGAATTATTAAAAGTCTCAGTATGTACCATGTAATCAACCCGTTATGTATGTTGTTCTTCCTATATAACTACGTCGTAGTTTTCATTGGTGTTTATGACTTTGTCAGAACTCATGATTTATGCCTTGGCCAAATGGGCCTTGGAGGAGCAAATTACATATTGGTTCTTGTATAGGCGCTCGTTTAGTTTTGAAGAGTAATTAGGGAGCCTGGTGGTGCCCCCGTTACCTGAGACTTGGTGTCCCAGGTTCAACACCATGTGGTGGAATTGGATCTTAGGGTCTCTCAAAACCCAAAAGAGCATTATTTCTATGCTTGCACTACCTTCTTTTTGTATTTCGCTCGACTTTCTGGTTTTATTGGTCTTAACAGCAAAGGGTTGGAAAAAATTGTAATTGTAAGTATTAGTTAACTAATGTTTGTAGTGTAATCGACGAGAACGTGCCAGCTTATAATTCATTTTCGTATTGTTACCGTCTTAACGTGTGGGGCGACTATAGTTTATGAACTTGTCAATTAACACCCTGTTGGACATATTTATAAGTGCAATCAGAAACTGTACAATTCTGACATTATTTGAACGTCGTTGTGTTTACGTGTTGATGGGAATGGCAAGGGTTTGAGTTTGGGTAGCGTATTGCGATATGAATATACAAAAATAATATCCATAGATTAAAAGTTGTTATCCATATAAAAAGTAGCATACTGTTTACTAATTCAAAATAAAGATCAGAATATTCATGCTTTTATTGAAAGATCTGAAAGCAAAGAACGGAGATTTCAAACAAAGAAGAATGTAGAATATATTTGTTTAGTAACTTGTAGACGTAGTTTATAACCGTTTTCTAAATTTTGATGATTTTTATTATAATTATATTGATTTGTTATTATATTTTCTTTAATAACATATTATAGTCTAAATTTATAGGAAGAGAGGTAAATTTTGACTTTCAGATAATTTTTCTACAAAGTCAAATATCTTCTCTATTTCATCTTCTGTATATTTGTATTTATAGAATCTTGTTTTTTGTCTCAAGTAGATAAGGTAAAACTTGATCCAGTGTGATTTGATCTAGTTTGAACTTAACTGGTTATATACAATTTGATTGAAATTCAATTGAGCTTAGGTTTGAGGAATTAACCTGAGACTTAGCCCAAAAAACGCAAACAACCTAACTGTTCGACCAAAATATTTTAAGTTGTCTTCTCAGGCCAAGGTTGTATGTTTTTTGGGTCATTAACTTGGTCCAACTCGAGCATTTATCATATTTGGTCCTAAACTTTTCATTTCAAATTCTCTAACTAACTATAGTTTTAATTCTTTAATGCAATCTTTGTTAGAATTTGCAACCAACATGTTTTCTATATATAATAGAAAGATAATGAAAGTATTATCACCAAACTTATTAAAAACTTGTGCAAGTGACTTTATTATGTCTTTTGTATCCAAGGCTTATGATGAAGAAATGAGATCTCTTATGCCAACTTCTCAACTTATGTTCAAGACCATATGGAGATATGTTCAAGTTATTTTTTTTCACTTTAAAACCTTTTTGCTAGAGCATATAAATTTAATGTCTAATATCTAAAGTTCTAATTTATAATTTTCATGATAAAGATTATGTTACTAATAATATTTTTATTGTTTAGAGATATTATTAAGTTAAATGTTAAAGATCAAGTTCAATGAAAGAATAAAATAAGTAAAAGTCTTAATTTAATCAATTAAGCAGTCAAAGAACAAAAAAATGAGTAATATAAAGGACATATGTAATTTAAGTGAAGAATCAAGAACGAGGAGGAATCAAGCATATCAAAACTTACACAAATTATTATAATCCTTCTTGTAACCTTATTTTGGTCATTTCAATAAATTAGATGCTCAATCATCGTATGATCATTGCACATTGGCATAATTACGAGAAGGTTTGTTTTGATCTTTAAACAAGCTTTTAGAGAAGTTTTAAAATGGTTTTAAATCAAGTTTTTGTTATGATAATATATTTTGATCTTTGAAAGAATTTAAGAAGTAAAAAAAACTTCTTTTACGAAGTTTGATTATGGTCATTTGATTGACCAATGTTAAGATTTTAGATATATTGGTTGATCAATGTGGCACTGTAGTTGACCAATATGATAGGATAGTCGATGAATATAAAAGTGTGGTCAATAGATGTCTTTTAAAAATATGTATTGTGAGTTTATGATCACTTTGTTCAACCAATGTGGTACATTAGTCAACTAATGTACTGGAATGGTTGACTTATATATAGAATGCTAGACTAGTGCTACTATTACCAATTGTTGTCACGATTAGTTTTTGCTTCTAACAATTAATTTACGTGGTTTTGAGTATAAATTGATCACACATAAGTTATATGAAGTAGGTTGGACATAATAGAGAGTTGATAAGAGTCTTAAGAGGCTAGAAAATGCATATTTGTATTACATAACACCTATTGAGCCATTATCCATCAGTATAAGCAAAAGGAATTTTTGAGTTATATATTACTTAGAATACACTTTGTAAGGGTTCTTTTTGACTTTGAACAATAATTGTAAGGCTCTACTCTTTACTCATGACATAGCAGGATGATTATAAAGATTTCTCTTCATCACTAGAAAAAAAGGTGTTGTATGAAGAGATGTTCTTCACTGAATGAAAAAAGAAGATAGTGAATTTTCAAGTGGAGATTGGGAAGCGGATGTAGGCTAAGGCTTATTTAGTTGAACCATTATAAATCAAAATTGACTCTTTCCTTACTCTCTATTATTTATGATAGTGATTTTTTGTGGTTATCATCTATGAATTTATTATAACCGTTTGTTCATTTAGAAATAAAAAAGTAAACATACACAATTCACTCCCATTTTGTATGCCTTCCAAGAATCAAAGATCTTTATAAAGAAAAGAAAATTACCGTTTTCTTGATTTGAAGACCTATTTATTACCAATTGTTTTCTTTCCCTATGGTAATGGAACAAGTTTTCAAGTTT
Organism: Erythroxylum longipes; assembly: GCA_027563885.1. Taxonomy (NCBI): domain Eukaryota; kingdom Viridiplantae; phylum Streptophyta; class Magnoliopsida; order Malpighiales; family Erythroxylaceae; genus Erythroxylum; species Erythroxylum longipes. The sequence continues at coordinate 38,427,884 of JAOQMS010000005.1, read as the reverse complement.
TGTTTTTATGAAAAGCTTTAATTTCTTTCTACATTATTTTCAATCACTAAGAGGCATCTAGATTATTAAGTGTTTCTTATAGAGTTAACGAAACCCTATCTATTGTTAAAAACTATTATGCTATATTGCCCTTCATTATATACTTCAAGTTAGTGGTCCTTTTATGAGACCTGATCGATTAATTTTTGAAGTTCCAGACTCAACTAATTTATAAAAATCTTTAATGTTGCTTTAAAATAATTATTTTATTTAAATTTCTTTTCCACATGTATCGTAGTCTCTAAAATTTTTTTGGATATGTCTTCATGGTTTGTTTAGCATTATACATCATGTATATAGGATTTTCAAATATATGGAGGATGGAACAATTCATCTGCTTCTATACACTTCTTCTTTAGTTTCTTTAACTTAATTGCAGCTGATCATACATGATTCACTATACAATAGACAATATTGACTACTTATTCCTAGAATAAGGCCTGTAACTCTCAATATTGCCCTTGTTCTTTCTAATAGAGTTATGTTCATCTGCTCTGCCCCTTTGTTTAATAAAGAGCGTATTGAATAGTAAATTGACTTTTAATGCCTTCTTACTTACAAAATGCTTCAAATTTATTGCCAACATTTTCTCCTTTATTATTCATTTTTAGACACGATCTTTTTACTAGAATCAGATTTAACACATGATTCAGAAACTTCAAAGGTTGAGAATATATAAGCTTTTCTTTTGATAAGGCACACCTAACATTTCTTGCAATAATCGTCAATGAAAGATACAAAGTACTTTGTGATAGATGCATATTTGACTATATTTTTACATCCATATTTGATGTATTTTACTCGATATTATATATTTTATTGTATCTTTTCTACTTAATTCACTCCAAGTGTGTTTACAAAGTATAATTTCCTTCATGGACTTACAAAAGAAGAATTCGAACAAAAACATAACATAAAACGAAGATTTGATGCATAGGAGGGACGCATGGCCGTGCATCAGCTTGTGCACTTCTCTCATGCTTTGCAAAATCGCAAATTCCAGATATTTTGGTTATGCACGTTTTGATGCATGACTGTGCATCAGCCCATGCATCTCCTAGAACCCTAAAAATTGTTATAAAATATTTATTCGGTGGCAATTGACATGAGAAGACATTGGGAGACAATTGTAGTTATGGAGATCATTCTCAAATGGTGATTTTGATCCAGAAAACGTGATGAATTTATCCTAAGATCTATCTGAATATAATATCAAACCTCTACCTTGCAAGAATACTTGATAGAAGGCCATCAGGGGGATTTATAATTATGACCTCATTGTTTTAATTTGTTCTTCTTTCAATTTATGTTTGATTTCGTTTATGATAATGTGAAACTAAACATCTTGTTAGTTTTAGGTTGGATGAGCCTTATGTTTATACTTTAACATGTTTTGATTCTTTTATTAATCCAATTGGTTTGATTGATATATTATGATCTGATTACGTGTTTTATTTATGTTCTAATAGACACGGGAATGTTAGATCATAATCAGATTCCATATTTATAGTTTGGAAAATCCTATTGATGAATAGATCTACCACAATTTGAAGGAGTTAATTGCAATCCTAAATATAGGATGACATAAATCTTTTGAATTAGGGTTAAACCTAATAGAGTGATTCACAAATCGGTAAAGCAATCGTATAAACTTTAACATGAGTAATTCGGTTGAAAACCTTAAGATTAGTTGTTAATAAACTTAAGGTTCGCTGTTAGTATACCATAGAAGTCTTCACGGTCTAATAAATCAACAAAAATTGCATGATAAAAGATCAATTTGTTAAAGGTTTTAGGGAGATTCGGAACCTAGATATTAATTTCTGATATTGATAGTTTTCTAAGTAATTTCCATTGTCTCTATGTTCATCATTGTTCCCTATTATATTTTAATTTTTTAAGTTTTATTTTCTTTTAATTAAAAATATAAATCAATCCTTAGGCTAAATAATAGGGGAAGGGTAATTACTAATATTCATCGTCTTGGTAGGATCGACCCATACTTATCAGTACTAGCTATGGTTACGTTGTGCACTTGTAGTTATTACAATATTGACTAACTTATAAAAATTCAATAACTTTTCTCTTCCTAGGAATGGAACTAGTGCTTGCCACACATTAGAGTGAACTAATTGAAATAACCTTGCTTCTTGAATTTGTTGTGTTAAATTTTGTGTGGTGTTGCTTGCTGGTAACATAATCTCACAAAAGTGTAATGATATCTTTGTAAACCTAGTGAGTAACTTTCACTCAATAAGGATCTTCATTCCTTATTTAGATATATTTCTAAGTTTTTGAAGTCGTAACATTGAAGATCTTTCACTTAGACTGCTTAAAGTGACATATAATTCTACTTTAAACAATGTATCTATCTTTAACTTCTAAAATTTTGCTCCTATCTTCTCTTCCTTCATAAGTACAAGTGCAACTTATTTTATCTTCAGGATCTCATTGACAATTTGTATTTTGCATCCCAATTTATCTGTTCATCCTAGAGGTAACAAATTCTTCTTTAATCCCTCTATATGTTGTATCTCTTAAAGAGTATGAATTATACTATCATACATTAACTTTATAGTTAAAAACCTTTAGAGAATAATAGTTACAACTATACATAGATTCCCCTGACGATGGAATCATTCTCTTCTAGAGGTTATATAAAAAATATGTTTTTAGTTAAAGAGTTATACATCAAGTAGTGACTTCCTACTTTTAGTTATTGTTGTTGCTTCATAATATAGAGCATTGTCATCATCTGAAGTACTTGCAAATTTCCTTGAGGAATAATATTATTATTACGTAAATTCTAACAATCCTTTTTCAAACTAATTTTTTTACCACAATTGTAACATTTTAAATTCTTCTTACATCTTGATTTTGATCTACTATAATTTTGGCTCATTTTTAGCCTATATTCTAATCTCACTCTTATCACTAGGCTTTTAACCAGACTGTATATCTTCCTTATTCTTATATCAACTTTATTTATCCAAAAATGTGGCTACAATGTCAACAAAGACTAGATAGTCTATAAGAAATTATTTGTTAAGTTGATGATGAGTTGATCATATGAATTGAGAAAAGATTTGAAATAGAAGTTTGATATATTCATATGGTTCTATTATATAGTCCAATGATTTGAGTTAAGAGACTAAAGTAGTAAAATAATTAATGTATTCGATAATTGAAGTGGATTTTGACATGTAAAGAGCATAAAATTTCCTCTTAAGAAAAATTTTCTTATGGAGTGACTTGGCTTTATGTAGCTGCATAAGATGATTTCATATCTCTTTTAGTTAGTTTCTTCTCCTTTATACTTGATAGAGCTTCATTAACTAAAGCTTAATGGACATTTACAATTTATTTATTCCACTTGTCATTATTCGTGATATTTGCCAACCTTTCGCTATTGGTTCTAAGATAATTATCCTTTATAAGGACAACTTTTATATTTAGCTTTGATAATGAGAAATTATTCCTTTTGAAGTTTTCATTCTTAAATTTGGTTATTATTTCTTCTACAATATGATGCTTTAAGTAAGAGAAATAGATTTAACTATTTCATGTAAACAATAATTGTATATAAGAATAGTACCAGTATATCCAAATGGTGAATAATATCTAACTTATTTTATGATATGGACAATCCACTTATTATTTCAACCCTCACTAATAGGACTAGTGAGATTTGATATCAATATGAATAAGATTAAGGATCATTCTACTGAGCTAAATTTGATTCAAAAATGGACTCAAAATTAATACAAAAGAAGAATGATATGAATTGCCATAGTAAAAAAATGACCAGATTAAGAGTGATAAGATTATAGGGTTTAATTGTTGCTAGCAAGTGAGATAAGAACATAATTTATTAGAGAGCCTAAAATAATAGTTTCTTTAAAAACAAGAATAATCTCTCCAAATGCATTTGATTGATTAATAATAGTAGTCTTTCTAATTACATCAATAAGGAAATCTTTTTATATATATAAAGCCTTAAGAAATAGAGTCTTAAAAGGAAATAACACTAAAATTTTAAAACCCTAAATAACTTAAACTACGAGTCCAATGCTTGTCTAGGAACACACTAAAACTAGTTTTTTATGGATAAGTCTGACATTGATCATAAAGAATACTTTATTGTCGGTTTGCTTCTGTTTCTCCCATCTGTAAAACTAGCACAAAATTAATGTCTAACATTATTATGACTCTAGTTCTAGTTACATTTTTTCTTAACTTTTAAAAATAATTAAAAGACTAGTGTCGATTTACTTTTGCGTCCACTGCTAGTTACGTTATGTAACCTTACTCCTTCACTTAAATTAACATTTAAAGCTTAAATTCAATCTCTTGAAGGAGTCACTTCTTATATAAACATCAATCATTATAATATTGAGATATTCTTTAGCTTTCTTTATTATACTCCTTATCAATGGTCCTTAATATTCTTCAACGGATCTCCAATAAATTTTGGTGCTTAAGTAGTAGATGTTTGATTCCTCTTATTTCTCCTCTCCTGAAGAGAAATTTTCCTTAAATCAAATTCTTCATATATAAATGATAGTTATAGGTTGCATTATGTTTTAGTGGGCAATTTAGTTTGTTTTTAGTTGTTAATTAGATGATTTGTTCTTGTTTAGGTTTAGAATTATGTTAGTATGATTATGTGTTTGTGTTTTTGGAGTGTTATGTGGTTTAGAGCATGTTATTTGGCTTTAATTTTACATGTTAGAGGTGTTTTTATGAGTTTGTTAATGTTTGAGATAAGGTAATGAAGATCGGAGAAGATTTGGAGAAGTGTGAAGCAGAATCTAAGGCCACGATCACGATCGTGACAGGCCAATCATGATCGTGACAGAAGCAACTAGCATAAGCCATGATCGTGCTCATTAGCCATGATTGTGACATAAGCCAAATTTCAATTGCCATGATCATGACTCATTGGCCACGATTGTGGGAGGTGTGATAACAAACGTGGAGACTGCTTCCGATCTCAACTTTTTGAGGGTTATTTCAGATATTTGAGCCTGGTTAAAGCTTAGTTTTTACCCTAAATGGAAAAGGGATATAAAAGGAAAAGAAAGAATCCCTAAAATGAGAGCCTCCATTTGCTATATTTGGAAAGAAGTTAAGGCAAAAGGGACAAGAAGAGAGAAAAGAGAAGAGGAGAGAGGAAAAGGGAGATATTATTACTGCTGTTGTAGTCTACTCTAAGTTATATTTCTCTTTCCATCTTATTATTTCTTTCATTTTTATGTATAAGATGGATGTGATGATGATGAATTTGGGTTTAAGGATGTTTTAAACTCTTTTAGGGATTTGTTCTTGAATCAATGTTAATTTGATTACTTTTGATGTTAATGAGCTGGGTTTCTTGATTGTTTGTTGTATTTGCATGCTTTGGTAATAAATCGAGGATGTGAACCGATAGCAAAATGATTAGATTAGGTAATAAGAGTTAAACGATCTAATAGTTTAAGGAATTTTTGCTTCTTTTGTGTCCCCGCAGTTGCATGAATACAATAGTTACCCAAAGTTTAAGTAGGATCATCAAAACATTAAAAGTTGACATCACCTGTTTAGAGCAAGCAATTTAAAAAGCAAGATGCGAAGAAGAAATAAAAGAACCAATGGTGGATGAATTCAATCAAGAAGGAAATCAAGGAAACCAACCTTAAACCCTTATGGATTTCATGAGATTGAGGTATAATACTATGAATCAAGGCATGACTTGACCACTGAAAGAAGCACCCTCATTTGAGATTAAGCCAGTCTTGCTAAACATGTAGTAAAAAAATGTGCAATTCTACAAATTGACTAATGAGGATCTTAAAACTCATATAGTTAACTTCCTAGAAATATGTGATACTTTTCGATATCATGGGATGTTGGAAGATGCTGTTAGGATGAGGCTCTTCCTTTTCACACTAAAGGTTATAGCCAAGGCATGGTATCATTCCCTAAGCCCTATAAATGTCACAAATTGGGAGCAGCTAGTGCTTGTGTTCCTAGATAAATACTTTTCACTCATGAAGACTATGAAGCTAATAAAGGAAATCATGAATTTCCAATAAAGGGATGAGGAATCACTTTATGAGGCACGCGAACAACATAAGGATTTGCAAAGGAGGTGCCCTCACCATAATTTACCAGAGGAATTCTTGTTGAAAACCTTCTATAATGGAGTCACTCCATCCATGTGGAGTACCATAGATGCATCATCTAGTGGATCTTTAATGTGGAAGATGGTTGAAGAAGCAAAGGAATTGTTGGAGGAAATGGTAAGTAACAGTTGTCTTTAGACAATGGACAAAATTAGACAACATATAACCCTCTGAGAGAAAAAAGGAGCCATAACTATTGATGTGAGCTGTGTGGACAAGACAATCATGAAACCATCGACTACTTTCTAATGCAAAATAACAAACTGCAGCAGCTTAATTACATAGGAACACAGATTGGTCGAGGAGAGGGAAACAACCTATACTCAAACACGTATAATCTTAGGTGGAAGAATCACTCAAAGTTTTCCTAGTCAAGTAATAATTCTGACTTTAAGGGCCACTTGGATCCTAACAGGAAAAACTCAATTCCATGGACTGACAAAATCTTGGATAAGCTTGGGAATCCGGATAATGCTCACAAAGGTTGGAAGGGAGATTTGAAAAAGTGACGAAGAATCGTGCCTCTTCCATCCGCAACTTAGAAGTCCAAATGAGCCAATTAGAAAATGCATGGTTAGCACGAAGTGTGGGGAGCCTTCTGAACAACATTAAACAAACCCAAGGGAGTAGCTTCAAGCAATTACATTACAAAGTGGGAAGGAACTAGACCAACCCACAGAGCCGAAAAGTGAACCCCACTCTGTTGAGAAAGACAAAAAAAAGGAGAAAGATGTAGACATGAGTGAATACCCTCCATATATTGCCCCTCTGCCATTTCCACCAAAGATTCCATACCCTCAACTACTACAAAATAAATTTGCGAAGTTTGTAGAGAAATTAAAGACTTTGCAAAATAAATCTTTCGTTTGTTAAAGCTTTGGATCACATTCCCAAGTATGCTAAATTTTTGAAGGAAATATTATCAAAGAAGCATACTTGGGAAGATGATAGGAGCTTAATTGATTATTTAATTATTTCATAACACAAAACGATTAAGGACATGAAATTACTTAAGATACTCAATTTGACTCATATGTGATTTAGGCACAATTCGGAATTGAAGAAGTTAACTAGCAGAGTAGAAGCAAGGAGTAACTAGGAGCAAAACGAAGCAATATGAAGTAGGAAACGACGTCTGCGTTTGTGTTTAACTCAGTTGTCCGCATTAAACGTAGACAAGGAATGCATTTCAAAAGTAGACGTTTGTAAGGGTTTTAAACGTGAACAGTAAAATGGACCACAATGTCTAATGGTCACAACACAAGAACAATAACTAGAGAATAGAACAGTGGTGACTGAGGAGAGCTTGCGACAGAAACAAAGGGAGGGGCTGCTAGGGTGGTTTTTAGCTGGGACTATTCAATGGAGGCTAAAACATTTTTTCAGGAGAAACCCACGAAGGGCTAGACATCCTAACGCCAGTTCAGAGGTGATATAGACGCTGACGACCCGGGTTAAGTATATTTCATATTTTTGTTATTTCTTTCTCTCCTATTGAATTGATTGTGTTATCCTAGGCATATGGATTTAGGTTGTGTATGGATAATCAAAGTTTTTTTATTGTTCGGTTATTTATGTATGAACCCATTGGGTATTGTGAAAAGATGATTTTAATGCATTCATTGAATCATTTATCTACAAACCCTTACTAGAATTTCGATATAATCCGTAATTGTTATGTTGAAATTCATGTGTAGCAACTAATGATTCGTAATCATTAGGGATAACATGACCTAGGTTAAATGACGCATTGTATATAGTTGTTGCCTTGATTAATTGGTTTTCCTAATTCATATGCTACTGCCTAACTAAATCTAGAGATCATATCCTAGGTTATTTGGTGGTTATGTTTAATTAATGATCATATCTTGATTAAACAAAACCTAAGGGAAAATTCGGGTTAATTATTAACCCACGATTAATAGTTGCTAGGAGAGGTTTGAGAATAACAAATGAATGAAATATGCTTAATTAGGGTGTAAGCTGAGATTGAACCAAAGAATCGGGTCCCTACCGAATTCCTAGCTTTTATAATTTTTTCATGTTTTCTTTAAGTTGTTTTTATTAGACTAGTTTCATTTTATTTCCTTATTCCAAAATCCAAACCCCACCTTTTTCGTAAACACCGATTAATTTCATTTTAACAACTTTTCACACACTCTGTGGGATTGACTTAGACTCACCACTACTATATTAGTAGTCTAGTTATTTTATTTTGACTAGCGTTACGATGCGTTGTCAATTTTGGTACCGTTATCGGGGAATGCAATGTTTTATTTTTTATTTGTGATTTAATTGGTGTTTGTTATATATTTGTTTGCAATTGATTTCTTTCAAGTTATTTTGTGATCTTTTCATTTTTTGTGTGTTGTGAAAATTTTTTTTCGATATGGATGGAAGTAATTTCTTTTATAATTCATATTCTCAATCCTATAACAATGTTTGGACTGATCAACCTAACTTTTGTTATGGATAGGATAATCATTAGAATTACTTCCATGATAGTTTGCAGGACACACAACAATTCCCGTGTTGACCAGAAGCTTCTTGTCAAAACTCAGGTACATCTCTGGAAGAATTGATGAATGTTGTGATTGCTAACAATATTTAATTTCAATAGAGTTGTAGCCTAAAATAGCAGTTGCAACAATTCCAGCAGGAAATGAGCCATATAACGTCTAGAAACCAGAACATGGCAAGCCAAATAGGTGAGATGGCAGTGAGGATCGACTTCCTAGAATCACAAATAGAAGAGGAGCATCCATATCAACTCAAGGTATTCCCAATGGACATTAATGTGGAAACCTTATAGAGTGATGAGGAGCTTGAGAATTTTGAGAACATTAGTTAAGGATTTGCTTGTGTAGAAGAAGATGAGGAGGAGCTTGAACTAGAAAAGACATACCTTTTAGCTCAGAGGTAAGTATTGAGTTCCATTTTATTGTTGAGAATGACTCTTCATCTTTACATAACGGATTAGAGGAATTAAATGAGGAAGAGAAAGGAGAAGAGACATTTGAGATCTTTCTGGAGTGTGCAAACTTAGTCGAGATTGAGAATCTGAGGATAGAGAAGATGCTGAATAGAGATGATGATTAACTAAGGCCCTCTCTGAAACAACCTAGCGTGGAAGTGGCGCTAACTGTAGTAACAGAAGATCATAATTTTGTCATGTGAAGAAAGTATAGAGTCGAGCTAGCGACCTTAAACTAAGGTGCTTCTTGGGAGGCAACACAAGGGAAGTAAATTTATTTTCTTTACATTTCCACATTACTTTTTATGCATGTGTGTTTCTATGTTAGTATGTTTCTTGCTTGTTTTTAAGTTTTCAATCAAAATGAGAGAAAGAATAAAACAAATGAAACAATCATTTTCTCTTTTCTGTTGATCCTAGGACTATATAGTCGAATTAACTAGAAAATTTCATGGCAACTTTAGCATATATTTTTACTCTTGTGATTGGTCGATATGCATTATCTTTAGAAGAGTAGTGACTAGTGGTAAACAAAGCCGATGTGATTTTGTGCCTTATTAGACTGACACATTCATATCAGTCTCCTTGTCTTTTGATAATGTGTGACCTTTATGACATATACATCTTAATTTTGCCTTGAATTTCTATTTGAAACCACATTTTTATTGCATACATTAACATGGATATAATTAGGCATTCTTTGTTTTTTTGAACTACATTAGCCAAATAGCCTGCCCCCTTGAGCATTAATTGCCTTTTCTTTGTGTATTAGTCACATTACATGCTTTAACCTAACCAAATGTCCTTCCCAAGCCTTGAAGCTATTGAAACATTTGTTGATTGTTGGGTTTGTGGATATACAAAAGTATAAGTGTGGGGGTATGTATATTTGTGGGTTAGTTATAATGTTGGGATGTTTTGTTATGTCTTATCATTGAAATTACCATATTAATGTATTTTCTTTTAATGTTAAAAAAGGGGAAAAGAAAAAAAGAGAAGAGAAGAGAAAAGCAAAAGAAAAGAAATGAAAAGAAAATGAAAAAGAAAGAAAGAAAGAAAAAGAAAACGAACGCAAAAAATTTGTTTAAATAAATTTATCAAGGAGGAAGTGCATATGAGCTTGCAAAGTTTTCATGATTAATGCATCTTACTAGAGTTGTAATGAATGTGATATTTGAGTATGTTGAATATGAGGTAGATGTTGGCTTAGAAGGTTCACTTTTGTGGTTTCAATGCATTGTTGGCATAAATTGTATGAGTGATTCCTTCGGATTGGTATATGCTTCATGTGGTTTATGTGTGAGAGATGAAATGAGTTGTGAAATATAAGTATTGAATTCGTCATAGCTGACAGTACCTAGTTTTGTACGAGTGTGAACTTGTGCATTTGATGTCATACCGAGTGTTGCTTTGTTTCACTAGCTTTAATGGATTTCATGCTACTTGACCTAAACACATCTCACCTTCCCTTTTCCCACATTACAACCTTGAAAAGTCCTTTAATTTATGATTTTGCATATGAACATTAATGGTGGAGAAATGAAATGATATGCAAAGTTTTGGAATGACATGATCATGAATGGTGTTGAGTGTACCTATGGATATATTTTATTTAAACACATTTTTCGAGTCTACCATTAGATTGCTTAGTTTTTGAAGATGATGAATGTCGATTGATCATGAGTAAAAGCTTGAAATGTTGACTTATCGCTATGATTCTTAAAAATCATTCATCTTTGTTATGATTATATATTCTTGGAAAATATGGGAAATGAGTAAATGTTGTTTTTGGGTTTTTGAACTTAATTTTAATGTTTTGCTTGAGGACGGCCAAAAAATCAATGTGGAAGAAATTGATAGGTGCTTAATTGATTATTTAATTATTTCATAACCCTTAGCGATTAAGGACATGAAATTGCTTAAGATACTCACTTTGCCTCATATGTGGTTTTAGACATAATTCGGAAACAGAGAAGTTAAAGTGAGTTAAGCTCTATATTTTGGCCATTTTTCGAAGATTAAATTTCACTTGTCTTCTTGGAGCAATAAGAAGAAAATTAAAAGACAAAAAGAGAATTAAAAGAAGAAAAAAATGCAAAGAATAGTGAATGAAGATGGATAGTAGGAAGTAGCGCAAGATGAAGAAAACGTAATGTAGGAGGACAAGGTAGGAGATGAAACACAGCGCAGAAGCAAGGAGTAACTAAGAGCAAAATGACGCAACATGAAGTAGGAAACGACGTTTGCATGAAACACAAACAACTGCATTTAATGTAGATAAGGAATTCACTTCAAGAGCAAACATTTGTAAGGGTTTTAAATATGAATAGTAAGATGGATGACAATGTTTAATGGTCATATCACAAAATAGTAGCTAAAGAGTAAAACAGTGGCGGTTGAAGAGAGCTTCTGGTAGAAACAAAGGGAGGCACTGCTAGGGTGGCTTTTAGCTAGGACAATATTCAATGGAGGCTGAAACATTTTTCTGGGAGAGACCCATGAAGGGCTAGACATCCTGACGTCAATTCGGAGGTGACATCGATGTCGACGATCCAGGTTAAGTATATTTCATATTTTTGTTGTTTCTTTCACTCCTATTGAATTGATTGTATTATCTTAGGCATATGGCTTTGGGTTGTGTATGGATAATCATAATTTTTTTATTAATTATTTATTTTTGTATAAACCCATTAGGTATTGTGAAAAGATGATTTTAATGCGTTCATTGAATTGTTTATTTACAAACCCATTGCTAGAATTTCTATATAATCCGTAATTGTTATGTTGAAATTCATGTGTAGTGACTAATGATTCGTAATCATTAGGGATAACATGACCTAGTTTAAATGATGCATAGTATGTGGTTGTTGCCTTGATCAATCGATTTTCCTAATTCGTAATGTTACATCCTAATTAAATATAGAGATCGTATCCTAGGTTATTCGATGGTTAGGTTTAATTTATGATCATATCTTGATTAAACAAAACCTAAGGGAAAACTCGAGTTAATTATTACCCCATAATTAATAGTTGCTAGGAGAGGTTTAAGAACAACAAATAAATGAAATATGCTTAATTAGGGTGTAGGCCGAGATTGAACCAAAGAACCGAGTCCCTATCGAATTCCCAACTTTTATCATTTTTTACATGTTTTATTTAATTTGTTTTTATTAGACTAGTTTCATTTTATTTTCTTATTCCAAAATCCAAACCCCCTTTTTCCTAAACACCGATTAATTTCTTTTCAATAAATTTTCATAGACTCTTTGTGGGATCGACCTAGACTCACCACTGCTATAAAGTCTAGTTATTTTATTTTGATTAGCGTTATGACATGCTGTCAGAAGAAAACCAAACGGTAACCTTAACTGGTAATTGTAGTTATATAGTCACCAATCAAATGCCTTCTAAGCTTAAGGATCTAGGGAGTTTCACAATACCTTATGTGGTTGGTGAATTTGAATTGAAAAAGTGCCTATATGATTTAGCAAGCATCAATCTTATGCCTTTGTCGATATTTAGAAAATTGAAACTCGGTGAGGTCAAGCCAACTTCAATGCTAATCCAGTTGGCTAATCAATCTATTAAAAGACCGTTTGGAGTGGTGGAAGATATTTTAATGCATGTGGACAAGTTCATTATTCCCGTGGACTTCGTGGTTCTTGATTTCGAAGAAGATAAGAACTATCCACTAATTATTAGACGACCTTTCATGAATACAGGAAAGGTATTGATTGAAGTTCATGAATGTAAATTGACACTTTGGATTGATGAAGATCAAGTGGAGTTTAATATGAATAAAGCTTTGAAGAATTTGAAGGAAAGCAGTGCTTGCATAAAGATTGACATTATGGATGAAAGTATGCAAGAACAAGTAGAAAGCTGCTTTGAAGAAGTTAGGTCAGTAGTAGTGGAGACTAAAAATGAAGCTGAGAAGGTGAACAAGGTTGAGTCTTAATGAAATGTTGAGATGGAGGAATCAAGTTTTCACATCCATCAAGAAATAAGTATAAAACAAAGCACCCATACCACCCTCAATAGAAAAACCACCAATAATAGAGCTTAAACCTTTACCCACACATCTTAGATATGCCTTTCTAGGTGAAGGTCAAACTCTACCTATCATCCTTTCCAACCAACTGGATGGGAAGCAAGAAAGGAAGGTAGTAGAGATTGTTAGGAAGTGGATAAGGGCATGGGATGGTAAATATCTGACATTTGAGGTGTAAGCCTAAATGTTTGTATGTATTGGATAAATCTCGAAGAAGGAAATAAAGCAGTAAGGGAATGCTAACATAGGTTGAACCCTTATATGAAGGAAGTGGTTAAAACGTAGGTAGTAAAGCTTTTAGACGTGGGTATTATATAACTTATATTTGATAGTGAATGGGTTAGCTCGGTATAATTTGTACCAAAGAAGGGTGGAATAACCGTAATGGAGAGTGAACGTGGAGAGTTAATTTTAACAAGAACAGTCACATGATGGAAAGTGTGCATAGACTACTGCAAACTCAATAAGATGACTGAAAAGGACCATCTCCCTCTCCTATTAGTAGATGAAATGATAAAAGGAGTGGTTGGTCACTCATTCTATTTCTTTTTAGATGGTTACTACGGAATCAACCCTGAAGATCAAGAAAAGACCACGTTTACATGTCCTTATGGTACCTTTGCGTATAAATGGATGCCTTTCGGGATATGCAATACCCCAACTACATTTTTGAAGATATAATAGAAGTTTTCATGGATGATTTTTCTGTCTTTGGAGACTCTTTCGAGAAGTGTTTAACCAATTTGGATAAAGTAAAAAGATGTAAAGAATCACATTTAGTGTTGAATTAAGAGAAATGCCACTTTATGTTGTAGAAGGGGAGTACGAGATAAGTGATGATATCAATGAAAAATTCCCTGATGAAACCCTGATGCTACTCAATAGCATGGCGACACCATGGTTCTTGTCGTCAGTAGTAATATCCTCTTTGATCTACATATCAATAGAGAAAACAATTCTTGCTTGAGTGTACTTGATATTTATGGGACGAGCTAATACTATATAAGACTTGCACTGAAGGGCTAATGAGACATTGTGTACCGAAGGATGAGATGTTAGACATATTAACATAATATCTCAAAGCATAATATGCTAGCCATTATAAAGCAAACAAGATAGCAGCTCAAGTACTTGATGTGGATTCTAAAGACGCTCAAGCTTTTGTGGCATAATGTGATCACTGTCAAAGAGTGGGCAACATCTTCAAAAGAGATGATATGCCCTTATCTAACATCTTGGAAGTCACAGTCTTCGAAGTGTAGGGCATCGACTTTAAGAGTCCTTTTCCATCCTCCATGGGTAACACATACATTTTAGGAGGAGTGGAATTCGTATCTCCTTATGCCGAAGCTGTGACATCTTCAAGCCATGATAGGAAGGTTGTACTGAAATTCATCAACTAGATATTTAACCGATTTGGAGTGCCATGAACAATAGTAAGCGATGGGGCAACACATTTTTATAATAGATCTATTGATGCTCTCCTAAAAAGATACGAAGTCCACCATCAAGTTGCAACTCCTTATCACCCACAAAAGAGTGGACAAGTGAAATTGTGAACTGAGAACTTAAACGAATTTTATAAAAGATGGTGAATAGTTCTAGGAAGGAATGAGCATTAAAGCTAGACGATGCTTTATGAGCTTATAGAAACGCTTTTAAAACACTAATCGGAATGACTCCCTTTCAACTCGTATATGGTAAAGCTTGTTATTTTCATATAGAATTAGAACATTGAGAATGTTGGGAAATGAAAGTTTTAAATTTTGATTGGAAGTAAGTGGGTGAGAAACGACTTCTGCAATTATATGAACTTGAATAGTTTTGTTACAATGCGTACGAAAGCGCTAAACTTTACAAGGAGAAGGTGAAAAGATGCATAACTACCATCTTAAGTAGAAGGAATTCAAGGTGGAAGATGTAGTTTTGCTGTACAATTCGAGGTTAAGACATTCCTAGGAAAACTTAACTCGTGATGGAGTGGACCGTTTACGGTCACCCAAGTCTTTTTCCATAAAGCCCTAAAATTAGAAAATGCAAACAAAGAAACCATTAAGGTGAATGGTAATCACTGTAAACTATAACTCATTGGAGTGGTCTCGAAGGAAAAAGAAGTAATTTCTTTCCTTTCAAAAACTTAAAAGCGCTTCCAAGGATGCAAGGTCAAGATAATGACCACAAATTAGCACGTTTGCTAGTTAGATTTCTTTTTGGAATGTTATAATTAGTTAAGCCTTTTCGATCATAGAGGGGAATGGTGTGGAAGGCAAAACAATGAAGTGATGGCACAAAATATAAGGTAGGAAAGGAATTCGGGAGTGACATGAGGAAAAGAATCAAAAATGGGAAAGAAGTGTGAAAATTTTTAGTGTCACAATCGTGGCCAATTTTGACCTTCTGTCACAATCGTGGCCTGAAATTTTCTCGCTTCTTTCTTGTTTTTGATTCTTTTCCTAATTTAACATCCCATTATCCCATGATTAGGGTTAAAACCCTAGGATACTATATATGCGAGTTTATTAAGAATTTAGAAGTACATTTCATGCATTCTATGGCATGCACATACACGTGAATAATGTATTATCACTAATGAAAATAATTATATATACATTCATTGACAATTTCTAGGTATAAGTGATTTTAATATGATTAAAGTATGAATTAAGGATTAATTGTCTTGAAAATTGAATTGGTGTGTATTCGAATTAATTCTACATTTTGGTGAAATTTCAGATATTTTGAAAAATCATAAAAAATTTGGAGTATTTTAGACTAAGGAAAAATATAGAAATAAGAGACAAATGAAAGTGTGACATTTGGTAGCTTAAATGTGTGACAAATGGACTGGTAATTAATTGACAAATGGACAAATTATTGTGTAACAAGTGGATCAATCTTGGAGTGACATGTGGATTACTTAATTAGTGACTAATGGCAGCATCTTGAGTGGAGTAATGGTAGCATCTTGAGTGGACAAATGTAAGACATGCTTTAGGACAAATGTTGTGCTATAATGGTGACACCTAGCATGTTATGTAGCAAGTTTCTGCAGCAGAATTTTGCTGCTTCTTTCCTTCGGTTCCTTCACCAAAATTGCTCCTTCTTCTCTGTGAAATTTTGCCTTAGCCAAATTGTTGCACCAAAACCAGTTTTTTACCTTACACAAAATAGCCAAGAAAACTAGCTGAAAGTTACCTTCATCTTGCTGTCCAAAAACACCTTGTTTCCATCTTAAGTTTGTGATGAATCTTGCATGCTTGGAGGCTTAGTGAATCTGGAATTTTGAACTAGGTTGGAAGTATAAAAGGTAAGTAACAATCAGAGTTTTATAACATATTAAATGGTATGAGAATGATGTTTGAATTGGAATGAATTGCATGTAAGGTTGATGATGAAGTGTGCTGGAATATTTTATATGGAGTGTTTTACTGAACATACATCTGTATTTTGGCTATAACTTGATCTTTGAACATCCAAATTGGATGAATTTTGATTTAGAGTAAACTGGACACACATGGATACATTTATCATGAAGGAATAGAATTTTAAATCTGTCCTTAAGGGTCCTAAAATTTGGATTGAATTTGATAACTGTGTACTGTTGTGTTATGAGAACAGTCTGTAACCATTTGGTTATAACTTGCATAATACTGAACCAAAATGCATGAATTTGATGTAATTAGAAACTTCAGACATTGTGTAACATTTGATTATAAGAAATTGTTGCCTAAATACCTCATTTTCTAGGTCATAATGGTCATACAATACTGACCCGAAAATCTATCTAAAAAAAAACATTTGGAAGATTAGAGTTGTAGGTCGAAATTGTGGTTTCAATTTTAACTTCCTCTTTCTGCCTATTTTACATATCTTTAGAGCATGAATTTGAAGAAACAAAAAGAATGAAAGTTGTATATATAGGTCTTAGCGTGACCTCTGTGAAATTGTCTTGATAAAATAGTAACTAGAGCTTGAGTTATACTTATTTTGCTAAGACTGCCTGTGATAGACTCCTATACAGGAACCTTATGTTATCTCCTAATTTTTGGGGACTTTAGAGCTCGAATTAGTAAAATTATAAAACATGAAAAATGAT
Source organism: Erythroxylum longipes (assembly GCA_027563885.1). Taxonomy (NCBI): domain Eukaryota; kingdom Viridiplantae; phylum Streptophyta; class Magnoliopsida; order Malpighiales; family Erythroxylaceae; genus Erythroxylum; species Erythroxylum longipes. The sequence continues at coordinate 38,410,560 of JAOQMS010000005.1, read as the reverse complement.
TATTGATGTCTTATTAATGCTTCTATGAAACATTTTGGCCAGAATACATCTTGATAAGTTTATATAGTTATTTGAAGTCATAATTTAAAAAAAATGGACTCTTTTGATGAGGATGAGTTCAAATCTAGAAATTTTGATTTGTTTAAGGAATAAATGAGTTATTTTAATGCAAACATGATCTGAAGAAAATGAGAAATGTTTATAAGGTATGGATGAATGATCATTGAAGATCATGGGGTATTTATGAATGGGAATTGGGTGAATGAATATGTGTTGCTGGAACATTTTGGTGAATGTATAGATGTAGCTTGTTAAAATTTCATATATAAATTAACAATTGTGTAAGTGTAAAATATGAGTTGATAATGATATAAAGATTTTGTCATGAATGTAATGTGATTCAAAGTATGTAAGTGATGAATTGGGAATGATTGAATGAGAACTAGGAAATTCTGAGAGTATATAATCCTAGGAAAAAGAGTGATAAATGTGTGAGTGATGAATTACAAGTGATAAAGTGTATTAAGGCATAAACCTAATTGCAAAATAAATGATGCTCAAGCCATGATGACTGTATAAGTATGATTTGTGAATAAGATTTCATACCCGGAATAATCAATTAAGCATGCATTAAACATGAAACATATACATGTGTAACTTTGAGCATTCATTTGATTGATCAATTAGTAATATGTACATGTGTATATTGTTTGATTTAGAGGCACACATCGACTGACACCATTCAGACATTGCTGGCACGTCAAGGCAATAACTAACTGGAGTGTACTGTGGGCTAGTGAGGATGCTAGGCCTCCAAGGGGGTGGAATGTTAGTTTCCCATCTCGATTGGACAGGGGAACGAAGTAGGCCTTATAAGTCTATGGAAACCTCTCCCTCATAAATGCGTTTTCTTGAGTGAGTGTGCGAGAAGAGCAAAACCGTGAGCGCCAAGGCCCAAAGTAGACAATATCTATAAGTGGGTGGTCCGGGCTATTAGATTCCCATATCAATTGGAGAGGGGAACAAAGTAAGCCTTATAAGGCTAGGGAAATCTCTCCCTCATTGATGCGTTTTCCCGAGCGAGTGTGCGGGAAGAGAAAAATCGTGAGGGCTTGGCTGGGTCAAGGCCCAAAGCGGATAATATCTATGAGTGGTGGTTCAGGCTGTTATAATGGTATCAGAGTCGATATGCCAGCAAGGACGCTGGGCCTCCAAGTGGATGGAATGTTAGATTCCTATATCGATTGGGGAGGGGAACAAATTAGGCCTTATAAGGCTATAGAAACCTCTCCATCATAGACGTGTTTTGTGAGGGCTTGGCTGGGCTAAGGCACAAAGCGGATAATATTTGTGAGCGGGGTGATCCGGGCTGTTACAATCAGCCCTCTATTGTGCTCTCAAGTTGAAGTACTCTCTCATTTGATTCGGACTGCCTACTAGGTCCAGCTATATTAGATGTGGAGGATTGCAAATAACATGTGTTTGCAAATAAACCTAAGCTAAAAATCCTTCCACAGCTGACACCCTACCACCCACTGCATCAATATATGCCTAACTCTCATCGACAGTTTTAGAGTTCTGAGACTATCGTTCAATGCTTTCTTGTATTTGGTCCTATCATTATAGTTGTTTATGTTAATAAGTGATACTTTTTAAGAATTAATATTAAAGTATAGATTTACATATATGAAGTTGTCTGTATCAGGTGTTGATGAAAGTCACACCGTCATGCTACAATTTACAAAAATTTTAGTAGAATTTCCTCTATTTTTATGATATTTACCCCCTGTTAGACAAAGAAATTTAACTCAGCAACACAACCATTAATGGCACCAGACATTTATAACATTATTGCACACATATTTTCATTTTAAATTTCATACATCAAATTACATTGAAACCAAAATTTAATACATCAAAGTACAAAAATTAGAATATAAGTTTAAAGTTTTGATACTTACAAGTTGAAGTGCATGTTTTTGGTGGGTCAAAGATCCTCCAATGTGTACGGGTAGACTCTCTCCATCTGTTCCTCTATGTTTGTTGGCAGAATTGCGATCTGAAATGGATATTGCGTTGGATAATGCCCAATACTACTGCCAACGATTCCATATTTTTTCATATATATATGGTGGTTGTACACCATTCTTGTGTATCAAAGCAAGAAAGTCTCTATAACGTGTATAATCTTGCCTCTCCCATACATTATAAATTACAACATCAAATTTTGGATCAAAAAAAAATCTTTATTAAAGAAAGAAAATGATATTATAAGTACTTAAAAATGACAATATTTATCTAATTAATGTATAAAATTAGATAAAAAAAAGATTAAATAATATATTTTGTGCACCTCAAACTCTTAATAATAAAAATCCTTTGTCGGCTAACAGACATTCTTCTATATATAACCCTTAAGATCGATCCTCTCCTTGAACTTGGATGGGATATTTCTTGAGCACATTCCAAACGGAACTAACCTAACATATAAGTTATCTTAGATAATTTTCAAATTAAAACCTGTAACTTCAGTATAAACCTATTTTGTTATTATGTATTATAATGTTTTTGGAATTTTACTTACAATTATAACTAGTGCAACTGCCAGCTCAGCAGAACACGTTTTGACTCTGGGCTCCTGCAACAGTGTTTCAATTGCTACATTCTCACTAGATAGTACTCCGACCATGATCTGTAGAAAGCAACCAAAATCACATCTAAGGATAAGGTCCACAAGTTCCCCAGTGCGCATGTCATCAAGAAAAAAGATTGAACAGA
>JAOQMS010000005.1:38389627-38399715 GCA_027563885.1 Erythroxylum longipes | reverse complement strand
TCTAACTTAATCTTAATTCTTCCATTTAATACTTCTAATTTCCATCAATCCATGAAATAAATCCTCCTAAACTTGACTTAATAATTAAACACCAATTAAAAAATGATTTATCAACAAGATCACCAAATTCATTCAATTCATGCTTACTAAAATAATAAAAAAATTCGGGGCCCAACAATAAGTTCACAATGGACCTATCTCTGTATTGTTTTAAATAAACATAATTATCATATTGGCTTTCAGAAGAGCCTTACCTAAGCATAAAACCTTCAAATTTCTTATACCGCTGTCTAAAAGCTTGTTTAAGGCCATAAAGAGACTTACGCAAGTGATAAACACAGATCTTTCTATCGAGAACTACAAATAATTATAGTATTTATTCTGTTTTCATCTAAAGGGTAAGAGGGCCCACCCTCATCATGGATATTGTATTCCAGAAACTTAGTCGTTTGTGTTTCTACTATTCTGGCTCCTCCTTCTTTACAGTAAAATCTTTAACCTTTAGAGTGGCCGAGATATCCTACTAGATAGCAACAAGTAGAATGAGGTTGCAATTTGCTTTTAGAAGGATTATACAACCATATCTCAGCAAGGCAGCCTCATACACAAATGTGTGAAAGGTTAGCTTCCACCCTTTCTAAATTTCAAAAGGTGTCTGAGAAACCGACTTGCTTGGGACTCTGTTTAATATATACAATGTCGTCTTAATAGCTTCACTCCAAAGGTAATTAGGTAGGTTAGTCCTGCTCTACATTGACCTCATCATGTCCTTTAAGGTGTGGTTACGCCTTTCAGCCATACCATTTTGCTCAGGACTATCCGATATAGTGAATCGAGTAACTATTCCAACAGATTCCACATACCTAAAAAATGGACCTTTTTTTGTCCTGCAACACCATGTTTGCCATAGTACTCTCCTCACCGATCAGATCTAACAATCATGAATGATTTTTCCAATTTGTTCTCAACCTTAATCTTAAAGATCTTGAATTTATCAAAAACTTCAAACTTCTCCGTAAGCAAGAACACATAACCGTAATGGGAATAATCATTTATAAATGTCAGAAAATATCTAGAGTTGCTTGATGTAGCTATATAGGGTCTACTAATATTTGTATGTATGAGGTCTAACAAGCCAAAAGCACAAGTTGACCCCTTTTCTTTATCTTGGTTAACTTACCTCTGCAACAATCAACACAAGTTTCCAAATCATCAAAATTTAGAGTTAAAAGAATCTTTTCTTTTATCAATCTCACAACCCTAGTTCTGGAAATGTGGCCTAAGCATTTATTCCACAACATATATGATGTTTCCTTTATCAAAGGCCTCTTACAAGTTACAAGTTCGACAATAAGAATCATACATTTCATTAGGGGTAAGACACATTCTATATAACCGGTAAGATAAAAAGGCAATTCTGATATATTTTGCATTGAAAGATATATTTACAACTGAAGTACCAATTACAAAACGATAACCTGCTTTGTCCAAAATTGATACAGAGATCAGATTTCATTTACAAGATGATATATAAAATGTCTCCCATAAAACAAGTACAAACCCTATATCGAGGTTCAAACCTACATCCCTTAAATATAAAACATCAACTTCTTCATTATTGTCAACCATCAGCTTATCCTCCCCTTTAATCAACTTTCTCCTAGATGTGAACCCCTACATTATGGAAGTAACATGATTAGATTCTCCAATATCTAGCCACCAATAACTAGATGTAGCTATAGCTAAATTGGATTCATGAATTATATAAGCCGAGAAGTTACCTGGTAGATCCTATTTAACTTTCTAGACTTTATACATCTAGAAATTGAATTTCCTATGCCCCTTCTTCTTACAGAATAAGCGCCTCATATTCTTTAAGCCTTATAGAACCTTTGCAATGTTAGACTGACTAGTTTGTATACATGGTGAGGATTTGAATTTCTTACACTTAAAATTTTCTATTGGACCCCCTTTTCGGAGCCCAACATCGGATATAGGACCATGAAGCTTGAGCATGGAAGAGGGCTTAGAATTTGGAAATTTAAAAGAAAACTCCTTCGGAAGCAAAGGCGGGCTTCGCTGCGGTGAACATATTGGAAAATCCCTTAGAACCTTCGTGAATTTTACGCCGCAACGAACATATTGAACTTCGTCACGGCAAGCCCAAAATTTTATTTTCGCCGTGGCAACCTCTTGGTCTCGCCGCAATGAACATATGTAACTAAACCTCACTGAACTTTCGGATGAATTACGTCGCGGCGAAAACCCCTGTAGACTGAACCCTCAACCCAAAATGTCCTATATTACTACATGCAAACTTAAAATCTTTCAACCACATTCATTTGTACAACCCAAAAACAAAAATTAATAAGAACCTAACCACAAACAAACTCTCAAAATCTTAATCTCATTTACAAAATCGAATACTTTGTAAAAACATAAGGAAAATCATATACAAAACCAACATATATTTCATTAATATCAAAAATAAGAGTTTTACAACGCTTTAGTGGACACTTCGAGCCCCCCTACAACATAATCCGAAATACAAAGTTTATAAAAACTAGAACCGTTCAAAATGTGACTAAAGCATTGTTTTACAAAATCTAACTTCAAAAACTAACAAAACAAAACATGAAAACTAGAGTGATGCCTTGACTCTTGACTTACTCGATCTCTTGCTCCTCACCTGAAGATGGGATGGAATTGGGAGGGGGTGAGCTTAAAGCTCGTGGATAACAGTTTTATAATCGAGAAACAAGCAAAAACCATTTTCAAAACTCATTGTCATTATACATTTCATAAACTATAGTAATTATGCTTGAAAAATCACCAAAACTTATTTCTCAAAATTCTCATTTTATCAAACAGTTCATGAGCAATTATAAATCATGTATGCATCAAACTTGTTAACATTTCAAAAACACATAAGCACATCAAAATGGTTTGGGTAAATCCATGAATATGACGAACTACACATTTCCACTTAATGGTCCTGTGTAGTCGTAAAACTTGACGTACTATCGCAATTCCACATGGTGGTCTTACGTAGACGTAAACATGAGGGAGTCCATGAAGGAGCTCCGTGTCACTAGCGGGTAGGCAGGAAAAGCCTTTTCTTGGTCAACGTGCACGTGACATTCTTGAATGGATTACACCAAACCCACATAACATGTAATTCATTAATTGAAAACGGTTTGCCTAAATGGCACCTTGTTGGAAAATTTTTTTCATACACATGAGATATTTCAAAAAAAACATTTCCGAAAACTTGATTTCATAAACTTGCATCTTTTCAAAAAGAATGATTTTCAAAATGTTTTCCTAAATCATCAACACAATTCAAACATATAACAATTTCACAATCCAACCAAGAAGCAAACAAATGCAACATCTATGATGCAATTGAAACCATTTAGCTTCCTTGATTCAAAGAAAACAATGAGTGGCTTATTTACTCTATTATAAACATGTACCCACCTTGAATTCCTTGCTTATAAACTTGCTTAGGGATGTCTTTCGTCTTGCTCCTCTTGCCTCTCTTGCCTCACTTGATTTCCTTAAACAATAACCAAAATTCCATTCAATTTTGTTTGGGAATCGGAAATTCATACCTCAACAATTTAAACTATTTCTCATGCTAAAACAAAATTTTATATCCAACTTCCATCTCGAAATTGAAATGGTTAGAGACTGAATTTAGACTTGATTCCTCATACAATTTGTATCCTTATGTCTCTAGCTTACAACAAATTAAAAATTAGTCCATTTGGATAACTACACCAAAAGTAATGCCCAAAATACCAAAGCATGTTTTGTGCTGAAAAGTTCGCCGCGGCGAAATTGTTTGAGTTCACCGCAAAAAAAGAAGTTCGCCACGGCGAAATTATCTAGAAACCAACTCTAGGAACATGTTTTGTGTCGCCGCGGCAAAACCTAGAAGTTCGCCGCAGCGAAAATGTCCAGAAACCCATTCCGAGAACATGTTTTGGGACATTTTCCATCTTCTTACTTCCCAGCTTTCACATATAACCCATCTTATCACTAACCCATCTCTTCTACTTCATTTTCAACACAATTCCAATCCAATATCATTCATAACAATTCATAATATAGTTTTTTTATCATTAACCAAACACAACATCTACATAAACCATTCGTCACAACTTTCTACACATATTCACTCTATTTTCACTTCTAACCAACCCTAAACATGCTTCATCTAATAATTAAGAAGAGTTAAAACTCATACTTACTTGATTAGCCTCAATGTCTTCAAACTCTTCAAGAATTTCTAAAACCCTAACTTTTCTCTTCTTTTTCTCCTTTCTCTTCTTTCTTCTTTCACTCACATTCAAGACTACCATTACTTCTTCCCTTTTTTATACCTTTAATGAGTGTGAATTTTTCAATTTGCCCTTTCATTTAATGCCTTATGTCTTTTAACCTTGAGTGATCTTCCAATTTTGCCCTTATACATTCTTACATCTTCAATTTAACTTACATCATCCTATGCTCTAACTTAATCTTAATTCTTCCATTTAATACTTCAAATTACATCAATCCAAGCAATAAATCCTCCTAACATTAACATAGTAATTAAACTCAAAATAAAATGATTTATCTAACAAGACCATAAAATTAAATCAATTCATGCTTAATAAAATCAATAAAAGGAAACAAAAAGTTTCAGGACCCAACATTTTCAGGCTTAGCCTTCCCCTTACCTTTGGTTGCATAGAAGGCTATATAAGAAATGATCTTCAGCTTCTTCTCTACTGCAACACATAGGGAAATCAAGGCATTGATATCCCAAGCCTCATCCTGAGAAACGTATTAAGTGACCAGCATACCAATCTCTTACGGGAGAGTATTAAGAGCTTGGTGCACTATCAATGTATCAGGAATTGCAACATCTAGTGCCTTCAGACCATTCTTATAATGTATTTCCATGCTCCTCGTTCTCAAGTATACTTCATAGAGAATAGATCCTTAATCAAGGTACTCAACTTAACATTGGACGAGACCTTGTATCTTTGGAAAACATTATCTAAAAACGCCTTCATTGTTTTGGTGTTCGATAGTCCACTCAACAGATGATCTGGGATTGACCTCTTAATGGTCAAATATCATATAATGTTCTACTGCTCACAAATTGTAGAAGTTGCCTTATCAGCTTCTGAGCTGACCACCGAGCTGACATCCGTAAGTGGAGATGGTCTCTCTGTTAGCATAGCCATTTTGATGTACACCATCTCTAAGGCAAACTCAACATCCTTCTTCCACTTTTAAAATTGAAACCGGATAGGGTTTCAGTGGTGACAACATTGTTATTGACATAAAATGTGACTGCAAAGAAAATACAATGCAAAGATCAGCATAAATACAGGGTAACATCGATACTTAAAGCATTAATAATATCTTCACCTTGAATCAGATCACACACTGATAACAATGGGCCTTCCACCCTCTCTTTTTTGTTTTTTTTTCTTTTTAGGAATTTACTTCCCATCCCAAAAAAATTTGAGGCCCCTTTTTGATCTTGGTATGTTTATTCTCCACCAAAATTCCATCCTTTGCTTCGTATTCCATACCCCTTAACTGGTTTTTCATTCTCTGCTAGGTTATGATTGCATGATGCAAGGAAGAATGTTTTCTTCTTATTTGAATTGTTTAGCTCTACTGATTTGTCTTTATGTTTCATAAATGGTTTTTCTTGGTCCTTTTGAATTTGTTAAATAGTTCAGTTTTTAGATCTTGTTTGTTTTATGATTGCTTCTTGTTTCATGTTGAGATTTTGAGCAGTAGGCTTAAAATATTTCTGGTTAGTGATTCTAGTACTATAAAGATCAACCAACTTAAATTAAGTTTTCTTTGCTTAGATTTATCAAATTTTAGTGGGATTAGTGAACTACCTAAGATTTTAGAACATGTTTTAGTTTTTGGGATGCAAATAACCAACAATATAATGGGTTCATTTCCAGTTTTGCAGCAGCTTCTCCTTCTTCTTGCGTTAGTTAGCTAACAAAATAGCTTTTCATATATGGATTTCAAGAAAATATTTTAGGCTTATTTATTATAGGAAGGAAAACTATGAGTATGGATTGTTGATTTGAAGTAGATGGTTTAAAGGGAAAAGGAAATTTCTTTTAATGGATATATGTATTGTATTCCCTTTACTGGCTTCTTACAGTGTATATTAGGAATGATGAACTCTTGCTTTTCCTTATCTACTCTCAATCTAGATATAGTTGAAACTTTGTTTTAAAAGTCTCTTCTTTACCATTGCTAGTAATCAACTGATATCATAACTAACTATTCATATTCCCCAGTATAATGCCTCTAGATATAGGTAAAACATTATTTTACATTGTTAATCTTCCATATGTGAATCAATACTAAGAATGTAATCACCTATTATGCATATTTTTGTTACAAATTAATTCATTTGCTTACATTTTCAATACAGTCTCTCCAAGATATCTTGCTCTAGCTAGTTAGCAAGCACTTTGATAACATATCATGATAAGTATGTTTAGATCCTTTTCAATTTTATTCATTTAGTTACCTGTAATGTATTCCTTTATTCAATTCAATCAATCTGATTAGAAGATTCTATTAAGTTTTTTATATAAAGGCATAATAAATTATTATGTTTCTAAATCTATTTTGCAGTGCTTCAAGTCTAATCACCTATTAATAATAGTCACTCATTTTGCATCTTTAAACACAGACTATCTTCTACAGATACTTTGGTATATTAAACGGAATAGATAGTACAATATGGAACCCTGCTACTGATGTTTTCTTTCCTGCTAAATTTAGTGGTAATGTCACAATTTTTTCCATATTTGTTGTAAAACATTGTTACTCTCTTTAAACAACAGTTATATGAATGCTTCTACTTTTACTCTCTTCAACAAAATTCCTTGGATGAGGTGCTCCATTATTACTTTTTTGTGTCATTAACTGTTTTGTCTATTTTTGCAAGTTGTGACCTTTTAAGTTATTACATTGGTTTGATTCTTAGGTTTACTTCTTGGTAATCTATTTTGCTTCACGTAGCTCAAAATATGGAGGGAAAGAAGGTCCGCAAATACAATGTGCATAGAGGGCTTGGTTTAGCATCTGAAAGCATTGATGCGGGCCATAATTTCAGGCACTTTACCGATATTGAAGTTGCTTTCATGATTCTCATGGCTAATCTTTCGTATATAATGGCTGACGTTTGAAGTTGCTCTCATCGACATGGACAAACCTAGAGTCATTCTAGTTACGTTGTAATTTGTTTTTGTGATATTAGCATTTATAATTTGTAAACCGATCTCTGTATTTATTATTTTGTCTATAAGAATTGTTAAAGTTGTAATTAAAATCTGTATATGAAGAATATTCTTTTTGTTAGTATAATTTAATGATATTTTATTTTTTATATACAAAGCTTCAAACTATCAATTATTTTTGTAATATATTTTTGTGTAATAAATTAACACAAAAAATATAAATATCATATACAATTTTATGGATTAAAATTTCACAAATAATTATAATTAACATGGTATAACTTTTGTTTAAATGAACACTAAAAATTTGACTATATTTTACAAAACGTAGCTAAAAACATTTGAATACGCTTTCAAAAGTGTAGCTAAAACTTTTAGCTACGTTTAACATTTGAGTGCATTTTTTAAAATGTAGTTAAAACTTTTTAGCTACATTTTCATAAAAGTATCTAAAAGCAATTAGTTACATTTTTGGAAGAGTAGCTAAAAAATTTTACTACGTTTTCGAAAATGTAGCTAATAATTTTTAACTACGAAAACTAAACATAGCCAAAATGTATTAGTGATGATTTCTTAAAATGTTGCTAATAGTTTTTCCTTACGAAAATAAAGCATAAGTAAAAACTATTAGCGACGATTAGTGAAAAACATCGCCTATAGTTTTTAGTTACGAGGATTTGGCGACATTTTTTACAATGAGTATAAAATAATCACTAATGACTATTAGCGACAATTTTAGGACATTTAGTGACGAATTTTTTCATAGCCAAATTTTGTTTTTGTTGTATTGATAACAACATTAGAGAATTTGAATGTGTGTTAAGTATAGCTCTATTGAGTAGCAAGAAGGCCATATTAATAGTAAATACCCATGTATATGCATGTATTATCTTTAGAAACCATTGCATATCAATTTGAAGAATGTGAATATCAACACGCTTATGTTGATGATCGAGTATCTCTTCGTATTTGAAATTTTGAATTTTTAAAGATAAGATTAAGTAATAGAAGAGAGGAACCTATGAAAATGTTAGAAAAAACCTTAAAATAACACAAAAGAAAAAAAAACAACTAGGAAAACCCTCTTGGAGTGGATTTTTAGAGTTTTTAGATATTTTAGGGATTCAATCATGTTATCATTGACTTCAAGCTTTTCTTTCAGTTTTGATACTTTTTTGGATATTATAATAAGGTAAATTCTTTTTGGAATCTGGATTAAATAAACCTAAGGATGGACCTTATGGTCATTTCTTTTTAATTTAATTCTTTAGTTTTATTAAGAATCAAATATATGTTTCTTGAATTAATACAGGCGGCAAGTTGATTCATATGTGATTTCATGCAATTGAGAAATTCAATGTATGAATATATTTAGTAAAATTTAAAGGGATTATATGTAAACCTAGAGATAAGTCGTCATAAATCTTCTAGATTATGGTCAAACTTAGTAGTAAAATTCATAAATCCATTAAAAAGAGATTTCAATTAATCAACTTAGAAATAAGAGTTAATAATCTTGAGAAAGATATGATTATAATTAAGATATTTTCATGATCCAATTAACTTGATTAATATAATTATGATTGAATGAGAAGTCTTAGGGCAAATTTGGATTCTAAAAGCTACTTGTCTGATGGTTGATTTTTACTCTTTTTTATTAGAAATTATAAATATAAAGAGATTATATTATTTTTATAAGATCAAAAATTTTAAAATTTTCAAATCAATCAATTAAATATTAATGAGACAATCAAAGAGTTTGATTTTGTCAAGAATGTGGATTAGCCATGTGTCTATAAGAAGGTTAGTGGGAGTGTAGTTGTATTCATAATGCTATATATGGATTACATATTTCTAATTGGAAATGACATACTAATGCTCCATTCAGTAAAGAATTGGTTGTGTTAGAACTTCCCCATGAAGGATACAGGAGAAGTATGCTATATTCTAAGAATGAAGATTTATAAAGATACATTAAAGAGGTTGCTTCGGTTATCATAATCCACATACATAGACAAAGTGTTAAAAAGGTTTAGCATGAAGAATTCCAAGAGGGGATTCTTACCCATGTTGCATGGGATTTCTCTCTCTCAGAGTATGTGTCCTAAAATACAAGAAAAGAGAGATAAAATGGATTATGTTTCATATGCTTCGACAATTCGATCAATCGTTAATTCGATGATATATACTAGACCAGATGGCTATGAAAAACATCTTAAAGTAATTAAGAAGGACTAAAGATGTTTTCCTAGTCTATAGAAGAGCTGACGTGAGAGATGCTAGCTTTCAATTAGATCCAGATGATAGAAATCACAATCAGGGTACAACTTCACTCTCAATAGTGGTGCAATAAGTTGCAACAGCTCCAAATAACTAACCATTGTAGATTCAACAATGGAGGCAGAGTACATTTAATGTTAGAGGAAGCAAAGGAAGCGGTTTAAATCATTAAGTTTATCACTGAACTTTGAGTGGTTCCTAGCACTATTGAGCCTATAGTATTGTACCATAAGAACAATGGTGCCATTGTATAGGCAATGAATAAAGGTCTCATCAATGGTTCAAACATGTATGCAAAAGGTTTCACTTGATTAGGAGATAGTTGTAATAGTCGGTTTTGAAAAACTACTGAGGGTTAGAGTGTTAGAATGCTGAGTCATTTGAGTTACATCATTATAGAATTAATTTGGTGCATTCAGGAAATAATTTTATGATTTCATTCACATACATAATATTAGCATACACACATGAATTATGATTTAGAAAAAAATGCAAAGATTTTATGTGCACTCAATTGACATGTTC
>JAOQMS010000005.1:38361675-38389527 GCA_027563885.1 Erythroxylum longipes | reverse complement strand
TTGGTTTTAAATTATTGTGATTTCCTTAGGATGCTTTATAAGAGGATAATGATATGATGCCATGTGAAGTGAATGTAATGATCAATAGTAGCTCGCCCTTATTGTAGGATATGTACTGGAATGACCTCCGGGCGTCCCGGTGTGTACCCTGCGGTAAGGAGGCGGTACATTTACTGCAACAATACTTAGCAGAATTCTGATTGTATTTAGCTTCACAACAGGAGAGAATATTTCAGTGTAGTCAATGCCTTTCCTTTGTGAATATCCCTTAACCACCAATCGAGCATTGAACCTAACTGTATCATCAGTTTCATTCTTGATCCTGTAAACCCACTTGTTCAATAGAGCTTTCTTCCCTTCAGGAAACTCAGTTAACTCCCAAGTATCATTCTTCTCAAGTGACCATATCTCATCATCCATCGCTTTCTCCCACTTGATTGAATCCTTCACCTGTAAAGCTTCATCAAAGGATTCTGGTTCCCCTTCATCAGTCAACAACAAATAATGCAAGGATGGTGAATACCTTTCTGATGACCTGGTAACCTGGGAGATCTCCTCAAAACTGGCTTAGGTGTGACTGGCTGTTGTTCTGGTTTTGCAACAATATTTTCTAGATTTTCCTGTGGTCTTGCTGCAACATCACGAGGTGAAATTTCTTGCAACTCAACCTCAGCTCCCACTTCTTCTGCATCTTCAGATCGCACCCTAAACTTGTCCTTATATAGGACATTCTCATCAGATGGCACATCACAGTGTCTCAAGATCTTCCTATTCTTATCATCCCAAAATCTGTATCCAAACTTATCCAAACCATACCCAATGAAGTAGCACTTCAAAGCCTTTGTATCAAGCTTGTCTCTCTTCTCTAGATCAACATGAACATAGGCAGCACACCCAAAAGTTCGCAGGTGAGTAAACTTGACCTCCTTACCTGACCAAACCTCTTCTGGCATCTTGAAACCCAAAGGAACTAAAGGTCCTCTATTTATCAAGTATGCTGCTGTGCTCACTACATCTACCCAAAACCTTTTTTGGTAGCCCAGCATGCAGTCTCATGCTTTTTGCTCGCTCATTCAATGTTCTGTTCATTCTTTCAGCAATCTCATTCTGTCTTGCCTTGCCAGGAACTGTCCTGGTGCACCTGATTCCCTCATCAACACAGAACTTCTTGAATTCTGTAGAATCATACTCTCTACCATTATCAGACCTTAGGCATTTGATCTTCAACCCAGTCTGATTTTCAACTTCAGCCTTCCACCTCTTAAAGGTAACAAACACATCTGACTTATGTTTTAGAAAGTAAACCCATAACTTCCTACTGAAGTCATCAATGAAGGTAACGTAGTATCTCGAACCACCAAGAGAGGAGACTGGAGATGGCCCTCACACGTCTGTGTGTACTAGTTCTAACCATTCTACCTTTGGTTCTCTGCTAGCCTTTATGAAACTTACCCGTTTCTGCTTTCCCAGAACACAACTCTCACAAAAACCCATATCAACAGATTTCAAACCTTGCAGATATCCCTTTGAAGCTAGCATCTTCATCCCCTTCTGACTCATGTGTCCTAGTCTGTTGTGCCACAGACTCGAGCTCGATATACTATCAACTACAGCAACCATGTTCGGACAACCTGCGGTAGTGTATAGAGTTCCAGATTTTGTGCCCCGTGCTATCACCATAGCTCCCTTCATAATTTTCCAGGAACTCTCCCCGAACACTGCCTTGTAACCCGTGCTGTCTTTCTGACCAATACAAATCAAATTCTTCTTCAATTCAAGAATATATCTGACATCCTGCAGCTTCCATTTACTCTCACCTGAGGTCCGGATACACACATCCCCCTTTCCAGCAATCCCAAGGCTTTATTATCAGCAAGATACATCTTCCCAAAATTTTCAGACTTGAAATTATGGAATAACTCATTGCTTGGGGAAGAGTGGAATGATGCACCGGAATCAAGTATCCAGGAGTCAACCGGACTGTCCACACTAAGAATTAAGGCATCACCAATGTCTTCCGCAGAACATACAGAGTCATCATCTTCATAGGACTTATTGTTTTTCTCGCCTTTCTTCTTCTTAGGTTTAGAGCAATCCTTTTTGAAGTGTCCTTTTTCACCACAGTTCCAACAAGAGACCTCATTTCTACCTTGATATTTTGCCCGCCCTTTTGATTTCGATCGACCATGTTTACTATGGCCTCCCTTTGACTTTCACCTGCCCCTTCCCTCGACACTGAGTGCATTACCAGACGAATCCCCGATTTCCCTTTTGCGAATGCTCTCACTCAAAACAACATCTCGGACTTCATCAAACCTTAGCTTCTCAGACCCCACACAAACTGCTAATTGTGGAAACAACAGTACCCAGGACTCGGGTAGAGAGGACATCAAAATTAGGGCTCTAATCTCATCATCAAAATTAATATCAATAGAGCTTAATTGACTGATAATCATATTAACTTCGTTAATATGATTTGTGACAGATACACTTTCAGATATCTCCAGATTAAACAAACGACGCATCAAATATACCTTATTAATGGGCGACAATTTTTCATACATGTTTGCCAGAGCCTTCAGTACTCCTACAGTCATTGTCTCCTTAACAATGTTGAAGGCAACGTTTCTCGCCAACGACAAACAAATCAACCCTAGCGCCTGCCGATCTTTCAGATCCCAAACCTCCTATTTCATGGTTACTGGTTTCTCCCCTGACAAGGATTCGTGGAGGTTTCTCTAACACAGATAATCTTCCATTTGCATCTTTCAGAAACCAAAATCGGTTCTATTGAATTTCTCAATTTGAACCTTCACGCTTTCCATCTTTTCAAATTGTTGTGATACGAACCAAGCTCTGATATCAGTTGTTACGAACGATCAATCACAATAATCAAAAAACGAGTGCAGAAATAACAGACACACACAGATTTACGTGGTTCACCAATATTTGGCTACGTCCACGGGCGTCTAGGGTTTTCTTTATTTTACTGTGAATATTTTTTCAACCTCAATACATAAGGAGAATTAAAAACATATTTATATGCTCAGGAGAATACAAAAGTTGGATCTGCGATAGTGGGCCTAGTGTAAAGTCCAAATATATTATCAGGCTCCATATCTCAACAAAGGCTTTTTAAAACCTTCTCATTGTTCCGACAAATCCTCACTAAAAGATTGCATTAAATTCACAAGAGTAGAGATTTTGACAAAGAAATTTTGCATTGAATTTGTGGCTTTGTTAACAATCGGCATAGAGATTACAATTTCACCGTGACAATTTTGCTAGACCCTTGATAGTGTTCTTAAAGCAAATCCTATGCCTCTTTTGATGTTGTTAATCCCATCACACATTGAAATAAAGCGTCATCCATATTTTGTGGATGAAAAATAGGGCCTTTACATCTTTCTTCTGCCTCTCCTTCTAACTTATTTCTTTGGGTAATTGTCAATCATGTAAATTGATTTGGATCTACAAGCTCACAAAACCTATTTTTCACCAAATCCCATGACTACTGTTACTTGAATAGCATCCGCATTTTCAGAGACTAGAGTTGATAATTGGTTCACTAATAATAAGGACATTAGGAGCACTTGGGATACTGTTGTTGGTTGCCATTTTACTCTCCTTTTTTTTTCTTTTCTTTTTTTTTTTCGCCGCTCCCTTGCCTGCTCTCTCTTTTTTGTCTTACTCCTCATATCTTTATTCTAATGCCAAGTGTGGAAAAAGAAGTGAAGATGACAAACGCGAGAAATAAAAATGTCTTTTCATTAGTCACTCTCTGAAGAAAGTTTCAACCTAACGATAATAAGTATGTAAGCTTTAGGTCGTAGCACGTAGCCCATACTTTTATTGGTGAAGTAAATAAAATACTATTCCTAAACAATGGCAACGGAAAGAAAGAAGGTAGATCATCGTGACGAGAAAGTGGAAAAAATAAAAAAACTTGGATTAGTCAACAACCCATGATCGGATGCTTACCAGCAACGAGGAGACCAGAATTCTTCCAACACGTTGTTTTACTTGCCGGCTCACCAAGGTAGTAGTGTTCAATCTCGTCAGTTATCGCTACTACTCAATACAAACATTCATACCATTCTCTTCTATACCTTATCTGCAGCTTCCCGGTTTGTGATCAAATTCAGTCCATTTTTTCATTCTGCAGAGTGCTGGCCCCAAAAATCCTTCATCAACGAATTTTTTTGTAGCGTAATAGAGCATAATAACATGACCTCTTTTTTCCGTACTTTTATATTGCTGTCAGGTACCTGAACTCTGAAGGATACGAGGGAGGCTTTGAAAGGTCGGAAGTGGATGAGATATTGCTTAGAATGGATCGGAATTCTCGATTTAGGTTCAAGCTTACGCTCAACAAGGAGTTACTGTCAACAATACCGGAGCAATTGCAGAGCTCGAGAGCACAAAATCCAGAGGTAGCATGTAGGATCGCTAAAACTGTGTATCTAAGGGACATGGAGGACATTTTACCCCAAGTGACAGTGCCTTGCTCCGTAATTCAGTCCAAAAAAGACCCTTTAGTTTCAACATTTGCGGCCAACCATATGAAAACAAAGCTTGGTGGTGGTGCACAAAGGCCATTCCCCTCAACTTACAGCAGGTTGTATGCTTTTGAATCAATTACTGAGTGTTATTGTCCATCAAATTGCAGATTACACTGAGTTGAAACCGATTGCTGCAAAAATATGACCGTAACTACTGAGTGCAATTTAAGTTGCTGTTATCATCAGTGAATTTAAAACTGTGGCTTTGAACCATGGGACTAGTCAGGTTCTCGTTTACATTTTATCAGAAGAATGCTATACGTTCTTCTTTTGCTGTGATGCTTTAATATTTTGATTTCAAATTCTGTACTTCTCATTAATAAATAATAGCTGACCATAGCATTTCCTTTCATTAACAGGTTAGATCTTGGGATTGACTTCAACAAAGTTGATTATATCAATCTTTAAATTAAATTTTCAACAAACTTACGTGTAAAAGTTTTAACATCTTTTAAACTAACATTTTTAGAATGATGGCAATAATGGTAGCTTCAGATATCACACGTTTTCCTAAATCAGTAATGCGACAGTCCGAGTGCAATGAACCCAATTTCTATAGTTATGAATGTGATAGATAACTTTCTTGCGTTGGTAGTCAAAAGGAGTAAAACTATACTAAAACGCCATAAGATGTAGGAAATAGCGAAATCGAGCATATGTATATTAAAACATATATATATTACAACATTAGAGCGTTGCATTATATTTATTCATCGAAATGACTCTAAATTAAAGTTGGTTGAAGTCGAGGAATAGGGAGGCCTCATAGGGTTTCCCACCCAGCTGGATCTTTCAACTTGCTCATTACAATATGAACAACATATTAAATCAAACGTTACACTGCACAGGTTACATAATGGTCAACCTATCCAGTCATTGTATTCTCAACATATTCCATAGCCTTTCGCTTCACAGCCTCAATGTGCTCAACATCACCAACAGATTTTTCATATTCCAGATATTTCTTGAATAAAAACTGCGATTTTAGATGATGAAAGCATGAGACTAACGGAAATAGGAGAAGCAAGATTTAATAAGCAAATGGAAACTGTCGTACTTTCATCTTTTTGGGTGGGAGGCTGAGACTTGTTGCCCTCTCAAACAGTGTCCTAATGACATCCACATCCCCAAGTCTAATCTCCTGTCAACGTTGAAACCGGAACTTAGTTCACAGTGGGACAAAAAGAGATAGCCAAAATTAAGTAAACCATACCTGATCAAGATAAATGCTCCACAAATCAGTTCTCTTTGGATACTCCCGTAGAATTCCTTCAAACATGGATCGCCCCCTGTCTGGAACCCCACATTTGAACTCAAGTATAGCTGTCTGTGAGATGAATTTGATATGTTTATGACGTGGAAGGCATAATATGGCACGTTGTACAACATAATGAACTCCTTCTTGCCCCTGCTTCAAAAGCCTCTGTATCCGATGTAGCCAGATCTGGATGCCGAGAAAAGCTCATAACGATTGTAATGGACCAAATCAATAGATCACTACACTAGATAATAGGAAACCATATGATACCTTGCACGAATGCTTGAACTTCTTCACCATTTTGTCAAGAAGCTCATCAGCTAACCTGTGTTGCTCTGTTCTTTCGTACATTCCCAAGAGTGCCAGATGGACCTTCTTTGGATCACAATATTGCAATGCCCTTTGAAATATCTTTTTAACAGCTTCCTGCAGAAAAATCCTAGTTATCAGCTTGTTCTTCACAGGTAAGTAAGAAAATTCTTATGATAAATTACCTCCGGCGGACTTCCATATTGATTTTCCAAATTGAAGTAAGCCAGCCAGACATTTAGCTTCTCATTTTCTTCACGTATATTTATCGTTCTCAGGGCCCTTGAAGAAATAGAAAGCAGCAGTTGGCAGTTTCACGTATATTTCAGGAAAGATTTACTAATTAGGATATTTACTCAATAATTGACTATTGGTTAAAAGGATAATATAAATTTAGATAGTAATAATATTATATGATGTGAAACCTTTCAGCTATGGAGCGAGCTTTCTCAATGTCAGCCAACGAGAGCATGAAGGCCATGTACTTTATCCAAACAAAACTGCTATTAGGAGAGTTCCGAACCAATTTCTCAAATTCATCAGCAGTTCTTGGTATATCTTTTGCCAGCAGTCTTTCTTCAGCAGCTCTAATTTCTCTTTCCCTGCTCAGGGATTCCGTGTTTAAATGACAAAATGAGGAAAATGGAGTATCGCAAGGCATTCACATAACAAACCATCAAAGAACACAGAACAGGTTAAACAGAAAAACAAACCTGTAATCCTTTCCTTTCTTCATTCCCTTTCTCATGTTCTTCTCTGCTGCTGCATCTGCTGCATCAATTTGATCTTGATTTTGATTTTGATTTTGACTTGCATCATCATCTACACTAGAGTTGTCCAAGTCATCAAGATTGACCTCAAGTGCAGGAATGGAAGCCCTTGATTCTGCTTCCGCAAGTAGCGAGTGCTCTTCATTTTCAAATTCTACATTCAAACTTGGGACCTCAAAAATGGTGGTATCTGAGTGCTCTGATACATCATCACTAGACCCATTCTCACTGTCGGCTTCATCATACTCTCCCTTTGAGGGTAAAATGGTAATGCTATCTTCTCTAATATTCTTCATCTGAAGAGAGATCCGGTGTCTTTCGCGATCCACCTAAAATATATTCATAAAGAAAATTTCAGTATGAACTTCAAATTTTTAAATCAAATCAAATCATCGAGCGTAGACATGTCCTGTTGACAACAAAGGGAAAACAAAGGAGGCAATCATAATTTGTCACTCAAAACACTCAAGCTGCCATATAACATACACAGGTTTCCACTGATGAAGTTCTACCTTCAAAATCTTCGCCCTAACCTCCTCCCCTGCTCTGTATTTACTTTCGATGTTGTCAATCCGATCATCAGAAAGCTCTGACACATGACACAATCCAACCTAGGAAAAGGAATAAATAAATAAATAAGCACATGAGATAATAAGATAAACTTATGTATGGGGAGTCAACATCACACTAAATGAACTAGACAAAGTTACAGCAACTTTTAAGACATTGTGTAAATATATTTACATAAAATGCACATGGACACAATGAAGAGAGTTGCATACAAAATCATTACACTCTGAAATCTCCACAAAATGCCAGACAAAATGAAAAGCATATTTCAAAGTGTGCAATAGTCAGAAACAGTTGGTATTTGTGAAAACCGGATATGCTCAACATATGAACATTTTTCATGAATAACTCTCTCCCTACCATGTTTGTGTCATCAATTGCAATAAACAACCCGTATGGTTCCACCCGTTTAATCCTGCCATTTATTATATCTCCTACATGTAGAGTATCCATGCTGCTTTCAGATTTTACTTTGCTGCTTGTACTAGACTTCAAGGTAACTTCAACTCGCTTTGACAAAGGCTCGACAGATAATACCCTGCAATGGAACTGCTCAGTAAGGCAGATCTATCATCACTGATTAAGCATAACATTTTCCAATAACGAATTGAAAGATAAAACAACACATACTTGCCCATTACAAGTTTCCCAACTGGGAACTCCTTTTCTGGACTTTCAACATATCCATCAGACAAATTTGATATGAGAATCTTTGCATCAAGCTTCCGTGAAAGCCAAATGAAGCATCCTTTTGAAGTGACATTCTTAACATAGCCCTGCCATACTCAACAAATAGAATTGACGATCAAAGTTTGTACACAAAATAAATTCATGGTTAATTTTAACCTGAAGTTTTTGAAAGAAAATTAAGCAACTTTTCATTAAGTACTGCTATGTAACTGTGCCAAGTCAGTTAGAATATGAACAAATAAGAAGAAACATTCCGGGTACGAAATAGCTATAACAAATCAACAAAGCAACTGATCAAGTCTGGTTTCAACGGAATAAATGATAGAAAGTAAAGATATCAAATTTGATAAGGTGCTGGACTGTATAGAACTATGCAAGTGATGCACGAACAGAGGAACTATAATAAGAGAAATAGAAAATAAATCCTCTTTGTTACCTTCACAACCTTGTCAGCATGAAGTTCCTCGATGTTATTTGCACGTCTACTAGGAATCTCACTGAGAATCAACAAGGATAGAGTATGTAAGACACTCAAGAGAGTAGAAATTAGGCTAACAATTAAAATATAAAGCATGCAAGTGAAAAAGAGTGGAATTATCCTCAAATCTTTCAAGAACAATGTAAAATCACAGTAGTAAAAAATGTATTTTGGTAACAAACTAGTAAACTCAGAATTGAGACACCAGATTCTAAAAATTTCATTTGCTAAAAGATGTAGAAGAAATTGTTCAACCTAACCAAGGGACAGTAGCTAAAGTACCAGAGAGTGGAACAGAGGCATGCACAAACAATAGAGGTCAAATACCACAACAGTAATGGCCATACAAACTGCTCCACAAACTTTTCATCCTAATTACATAACACTTTTTTTCTTCTCTGACAAATTCAACCAAAGTGCATTCCAATAAATAAAGAACCTAAACAAGAAAGAACTTTTATCAATGAATATTGGAGTATGTTAAATTTTAGGTTGGATAAAGCATGATATTAGGACAACAACAGACATCTATCAGTGAATTCAATTGTTCCTCATTTTATGAAAATCACTCAGTCCTCCATAAATAAGCATGATAAGGTCTAAACATAGGATATCCAGAAAGAATAAAGATCCAACTTACTCAACGTTGGACAGACGTGTGAAATTCTGACCAACCATGTCAATCAAAGATGATCGTAATGAAAGATCAATATGATAAGTTCCCTTATCTGATCGGCTGATTTCCAAGACTTTGCATTTCACAAATTGCCCTTCATGATATTCAGATAATGGGTTGGACACCCATGAGTCTTGAAGCTCAGTAAAATGAACTCTACCATGCACATTAGGACTAATTTGCACAAGCAACCCACCAACACCTGGAAGTATTTTGGATATTCTGCCCCCTATAACATTTCCTTCATGAATATGAGCAATAGCATCGCCTCGTACAACAATTTTATGTTTTTCATCTATACTTGATTCAATACCAGCTTGTCTATCAATAGATGGTGGATGTAGAACCAAACGAACCAGTGCTTTCTCCTTGTTATAGCTCAAAACATAACCGCTAACAACCTTACCCACATGAAACCGTTTTTGGAAATCATGAAGTTCATCAGATTCAAATGAACTGTCGGTAATAAAAAGCTGTGCCTTTGCTTGTCTTGAAATTGTTAACCAAGCCCACTCTCTGTCTACTTTATACACATAACCACTAACACATTGCCCAGCTGAATATTCAAGTTTCTCATTATCCTCTAGATTACTGGAATCTGCAATTATAAACAGGATCTTTAGATCTCAGGGCAGAAACTTTACCAGAAACTGTAGCAGAAAAATAAAAAGGAAAAGATAACAATCGATTGCAAGGAATATCTGAGAAATAAAAAACAGTAACAAAGCAAAAAAGGATAAGCCTCATCAAAATCATATCTCAAAGGTAGAAAACCCTTTAATACAATATCATTAAAGTAATTGGAGTGCAAAGTTGATTATCAAAAAAAATATTCAAATTCTTACACCGCATAAAGTGTAGTTAGGATGAGTACGAACAAATTTAAGCATGCTTCAGTAACCAGTGCTCATATCACTAACTACTGATTTTGCACTAACTAGGGCCCAGAGCTCTAGCAAATCTGAGAAAGATCTCCATCAAATTTTTTTCAAGAACCATTCGACCAAAAAGCTTAAGTAATTGGGCATCATGGATGACTCAATCCCTACTAATCATAACCTTAACCACCCTCTTTTTGAGACAGTTAACTGTGAGGATAGGATCCACAAAAAAATTCACCTTCCCCATAGCTTTATAACCATAGAAGTGGAAGGGTCAGCCCAAAAGGGGAAAAAAAAGTGTAAAATATTTCACTCCAAAGTTCACAAAGCAAAGAACACCTCAAAAAGCACACCATCCTACCAGTAAGTATCTTTGGTCTGATAGACAGCTCCCACAATTGGCCCTTCACAGTATCAGATTGACTAGGCTTGGCAATGATCCTTGCAGCAATTGTTTGTCCAATTCTGTAGCTACTGAATGGATCTTCCATAAAGATGGAATCATTTACCTGTTAAAAGCACACGTGAAAGATGACCAATAACACCCCCCATCTCAAAACAATCAAACAATTTGTCTGCAAACCCCAAACAACGAGATAAATAACAGATAGTTAATGGAACTTACCTCAGTTATATGAATCCTCCCACGGAAACCAATACCAAATTTCATTCTCATTTCAAGGGGTTTTATTTCAGTAATCTGGCAGTAGAACACATAAATCCATAATGTGAAATTGAGAGAACTGCTATCAGAAAAGATACATGAAGCCTTTACCACACTGTTCATAACATGTTCGAAAACAGATGCAGAAAAGCTTTCAGACTAGAGTCAAAGTTTAGTACCTCTGCCTGAACTAGTGATCCTGGATTATAACTAGACTTCCTTTTGGCTTTCTTAAGACTGGATGTTCCTGTAACCTTGCTAAGGAATGTCAACGACAAAAGCAACCTCCCTGCAGTAGAAGGGCTTGGAAGAGCCATAACATTGGCAATAACACTGCAATGACAATTAGGTATTATAGAGTTTTGAATAAGCATATGCATAACGATCAAGTTTCAAATACCAAAAAATGAAGCTGCTGCAGAAGAAAAAAAGAGATAGTGGAAAATTCAAGTTTTCCAAAATGAACACTTTCTTTAAGGCCCATTCACAACTTCATAATAAATTTGACCAAGTATATGAAAAGGAATTTGCATAGACACTTAACCAAAAAATTCAAAACAAATTTGCATGGTTTATTACCTCAAGAGCAGGACAAGCAGAAATGAATTAATATCGTATATTAGTCACCCAATTCATACCCACCTTTGACCATTTAAAAATTGTTTTGGAGGCAAATTTTGTGTGTTGTAATCTGAAATTGATGCATATCCAATAGCATAGTCTTGCTCTGGAATCGAAAGAACCTGCTTTCCAGAGAGTATAAGCTTGTAGATACAGCATGATCCCTTTAGCACAACTCATAACTAGCACTAACTCAGAATACTTGCCAGGTAATTTTCCTTCGCTATCTCAACAATGGCATTTATCGTCTGATGGACCTCAAAGCCCTTAGATACTTTCCTTTTGCGATTCTGGAAAGAAACAACAGTTAAAGTTTAAATCCAAATATAATAACTACGAAAAGGAAGCCAATCTCTTTTTCAGGTAATAAGAAATTGAAGTATTACTAAAACCGAAAAAAAAAAGAAGAAATTTCACGTGAAATAATTTACATGAAAAGAGGACAATGCAAATGTCATCCCTGAACCTTTTTCAGTCAGTTTCCAGTAACATTGTCAAGAAGATCAAGAATAGAAGTACAATGCTAATATTCAGGAAAAAGGCTCAACCTTGGTTTGAACTTGGCCATTGGTGCTCATCTCTAGGGCTTTATTTAAGAACTCTGGCTTTAGAGATAAATCAACAAGGTGTTCTGTCTTGGCAACGTCCAGAACCACAGCTTGAACATCGGACCCTGTTTCCACCTTTGTTCCACCTACTGTAAAGATCATAATGTCTAATTATAAGCAGTTGAAATCAGAATTTGAAAGAAATGGATCAATCTATAAATGTTTATAGAGGACTAACGTTGGTAATGTGTAAGAAAACCAACAACGTCATTATACTTAGCAAAGCTAACAACAACACCAAATTCCTTCAATTCCTGAATTTTTCCTTCAACTACGCTACCAATGGCAAATCCTTCCACCCACTTCAAATCAGTTCCCTTAGATTCTGACAATTGTAGCTCTGCAATCTACAAAAGGAAAACGAAGAAAAGGAAGTCCAAAGTGACTCCAATTGAAATAAACCTTGCAGGAATTGAGAAAAATGTAGTACTCTTTATGATTCATCACAACCCTACACAGATTACTTGTACGAAAATAGCATGCAGCATTGTTAATTATCAATATAGCAACTAGAAGGCATTAAAGATACGATTTTTTTTTTTTTTTTACCTTCTCCTCAGAAAGAAAATATCCATGGAGGTAGGATGTATCTGTCAATTTGCAGCATGACTGCTTCAACGAGACTGTTATCCTACTTGTTTCACCGTTTACCTGGAAATTGAGAGGAAAAAAAAACCTTTCAATAAACAAATCAAACAAATTATGGAAGAAACTTCAATCCCAGTGCACTCACATCAAGAATATTACTACAAACAGATTGGCCAACATAAAAGGCTTCTGTAAGCTGGATTCTCTGGTCATCCAATGCCTACATATGAGGAGGGGGAAAATTATAATAACATAAAGTTAACCCAGTTTACATGACAAAATCATTACACGCAGGGGGTTGGACGAAGTATGCACCTTGCTTCTAGGAGAGAATCCTGTTAGACGTCCAAGAAAACGTACAAAGCAGCCAGTATCTATTATGTTGCATATGTACCCCTGGTCCACAACATGCAAGTGTTACATTTACTAGGCTGATATTAAGAAATGCTTGAAAAATTAAAAGGCATGCCCATATGGAAATAGGAAATATACAGGAACAATTGAATGTGGATGAATCTGACTGAAATCTGAAGGCAGCTCTTGAGCCGAATTGATAAGAGAATGTTTAGCAGAGAGAATTAATTTGTCACTCTCAATATCTGCAGTGATGCAAGATCATCTTTAAGAGTTAGTAACAGCTAATTATGAACATGACATCTTTTCCTACAAGCAAGAGAAGATGTGGCAACCTATTGACAAAATCTCAAACGGCTTCAAAACAGAAATTATAGACCTCAGGGTTTGATATCTTTGTTAAAACATTTATTAGATTGTGCTAGGAGACTTGATTAACATACTGAAAAGGTGATGATGTTGAGGTGAATTTGACAATCTCAGTCACCTCTATGGGACATTATGAAGGGTAAAGTTCAATTGTACACCTACTTCACTTATTTCACATATAAAGTATGTCTTGAACAGATCTACATCATTTTAGACAGTAAGAACAAAATGGTTGACACATATTAGGAAATACTGATCCTCGAAAAAAATTTAACAGGCGTTTATGAAGTACCTAAGACAAGAAGTTGATCAAACTCATAACCAGGCTTCAAGAGTGACATCATCAATGAGGCATGCCCTGCATAGAGAAAGAATATACTAGGGAGATGATTGATGACTACAAAACAACTAAGATAAGATTATTAATGATGATGGTGAGGCAGAACAATAATAATTGGAAGGACACAAACAATATAAGAACATGTACCTCGGTGATCTGCTAAATGTTCGATAGATATTCTACCCTCCCAGTAGCCACTCGCGTTAACATGCAAAATAACTGCAAAAGGAGTTACTTTTTCAACAATTCCTGGAATAACACTACCCAACTTGACAGCATCTTCTTCAGAAACCCTGTCATTTGAAATCCAAATATTAAGGAGTCACCTAAAAAATTCACGAGACCCAGGGTGCATTAAAAGCTACATTGGTGTAGATTCACAAAATCTTTAATACTCTCTTCATCAGACATTTTTCAAGAGCGCAATGAAATAATACCATTAGCACTGTGAAAAATAAGGCAGAAAAACACTAAGGCCAAGTTTGATAGACAAGTAAGGCCAAGGATCAAATACCTTTAATATTGCAAAAAGGTTATAAGAACAAATAGTGTAAACAATAACAGCCAATAATCTGAAGGTGTCACATCACAGCATTTAAAGAGGAAACATCTATTTAAATTTACACAAACTAGTATCAATAACTGCAGCAACAAGCCAACCTTGCACACTTCATTACAAAGCTGAGGATGATCCGTCGTGAAACAGAGTGTATTACTTTGCATTTGACAACTTGTTCAACATGGTACATTGAACTAGCATCACTTCCTTGTTCTAAACCAAGCTCAGATCTGGTTCAAATTAAAGCAACCAGTAAAGACATGCTTGGTTAGAGATGAAAGAAGATGACAACTGTAAAAATAGAAAACCACCAAAGTATTTTCAATATACTACACAACAACAACAACAACAACAACACTCAGTGAGGGTCCCACTGAGGGGAAGTCCAGTAATACACAACCTTACCCTTATCTGGTAGAGGTTGTTTTCGATAGATCCACATATAATACAAAACAGAAATTAATGAAAACATAAAGCATTACAAAAGCCAAAAAAAAAAAGTAAAAACGAAAAAAGAAGAGAACAACTATCTAAACAGAGGCAAAAACAACAAAAGAAAATACTAACAGAAAAGGAGACTTTCCTCCTCATATTAACAGAAGTTAAATGTTTATCATCTACATTCATATTAGCATAAAATTCCCTATAAAAAAAGATGCAGCAACAATTTATATCTGGAAATCTTCTACAAATATCATGATTTTAGAATTGGTCATCCAGTTGAAGTTCATATCCTTTTCCCCAAAAGGCAGAACTTGAAATCATCAAGCAAGAGAGAACCATAAGGTCAAACATGAAATTTTTGTATGTCAAAACACAACATAAATTGCATAGGAGCAATATAAAAAATCATTTTGTCCTTTATATTTTGGTGGGCGACAGGGAGTTCCAACCAAAAGTGTTCTTCAGGTCTCAAATAAATTGAGAAGAAACCCGAAAATTTTTCATAAGTTAAGAGGGAAAGAAGTCCTAAGATACATTTAGTGTCACCAAAATCTCAATGTCTTAGCTGTACCATTCACGCATAAATCTCATTTATGTAATAAATGGGAAAGGCAATACACAAGTTCATCACTTCCATTATTGCCTTCCTTATTGGCATGTACCAGCCTCCCTTTCATCATGATTGACACTTTATTCCAGACTACACCATGTAATACCATTCTTCACCTTGGAATCTTAATTCTTAATGCACAACACTCCAGATAGAGTCCATTTGAAAATAGCTTCTTAGAAAGCAAAAGAATATTTAGTTTCAGCTATCCATAGGCTATGCAATAAACCTTACCGGTATTCATCATTAAATTCTAGTTTGCTACTTAAGCCTACATAATAATATGCATCCAGAATCATGTCCAATATACATCAATAAAAGGACAATGCTTATCAAGTCAGAGTTAAACTATGTTTCTTCCGGTCATAGAAATCATATCTCATTGGTTGTTGTAATAATGAGCAAACGTGGGCAGGAGAATTTATTTATTAGCACAGTAATTCAAGCATGAGCTACCACAGAACAGAAATAGGTCACTAAAAGCAAGTCCAAATGTTTCAAAACTTGCCTTGGAACAAATCCTTGGACTCCATTGTAAAAGTGGACAAAGCAGCCATGCTTTTCAATCTTTGTTATCCAACCATGTGTCACTAGTCCATTGTTGGCATCAGTATACGAGCTGAGAATTGGAAGTTTTGATTTTACCTGTCAAATCATCATTCAACAATCAATGTGTCAGACTGTAATTATAGAACTGTAAACTTGCAGACATTATTGCGAAACATATATAAGACGTATAATTATAAGACGAGCAAGAATGTCTAAAAATTTATAAATCTGCATGTGAAGGAAACAGAGTTTTCTCCAATTAACAAAAACAATTAAAAGGTATGTAAGCAATGCATCACCACAATAAAGAGTAACAGAAGTGCGTACACAAAAACACGGCAAAACATACTAAACCTCTCAATTTTCTTGCTGGAGACAAGCACAAAGGGTAAGGACAGATAAAATGAGAAATGCTGACATTGTGAAAGATACAAATAGTTATCAGGCTAATTAAGCAAGAAAGGGCATTTTTCAATTTGGATGCAATAATTCTACATCACAGTTGATTCTGGAAGAGCTTATCTCCAGAGTTCTTGACACCAGTGAGTATGAATACCTTCAAGCACGCATGCACAACCCACACAAACAATATGGCAATACAAGTGAACATCAGGTCATAGAGTGTGGAATATTCAATAAATAAATTCATACCCAACCTGGACATATTACACATTCCAACAATTGAGACAACAACGGATACATTGTTGATTGGCACAAACATGGAGAGAAAGCATATAAATTAATTTGGGATGTGATAGCAACTAAGAAGCACAGACACAGACACGGACACGTGACACGACACGGACACGGACACGGACACGGGAATACACCAACTACTAAAATTTGGTGGACACGGACACGGCGTATATTTTTCTCTCTCTCTATATATATATATATATTGAAAAAAAATTCAAAAATCATAATATGATATATATTGATTGATGTGTTTCAAGACTTCCAACATCTTGATAGTTCATACATATTTAGTAGTTTATAAGCCCCTCTCAAAAACCATGGAGCATATATTCCATTAAGTCGTGTGCGAGCAGTCTCCAGACGTGTCCGAGCCGTGTCAGAGTTGAAAAAAATTATTTTTTAATTCCGACACGTACGGACACGTGTCGGGCACGTGTCCACCGCGTGTCAGTAGGTGTCCGACACACGGACACGGCTCCATTTTGCCGTGTCCGTGCTACGTGTCCGACACACGGACACGGCTCCATTTTGCCGTGTCCGTGCTACATAGGATAGCAATAAGAAAGTGCAAATTTGAGAGGCAAGAATATTGACACACATGATTGATAAAAAAAGGATGAACTTTTAGAAAATGATTAAAAAAAATTGGTTAGTTATAAAGAATCAAACTAAAAGCTAGCATAGAGAAATTTGAGAGACTATACAAGGCTTTTCTTGTGAGTAACAGTTATTCTCTTCGACTTGCAGCCAAGTACACGGAACAAAAGCTCAGCTCCAACCTACACAAAAGCACATGTAAGCTAATAAAAAGCAAGATGATCATATAGGCAATTACTCAAATACTCAATCCAGATCCTTATATGAGGCATAAGAAATGATAACCTTGAATTTTTTCCTAGGCTTCACAATCTCAAATTCAGACATATGCCTAAGAGGGCAAAGTGCCTTCACACCGCCTGGAAATTGCACAATAGCGCCAAACCTGTCAACAGCTACAATTTTAGCCCTTACAATCAACCCAGGTTTGACATCTGAATGGGTGAAAACAGGACCTTCAAAAGCACTAGCCTGCATGACAGGAAAGGAAATTAGCAAAATGAAGCCCAAGCAAACAAACATAACTCATCCTGCAACTCATTCAAGCACTGAGCAACTGAAACTTAATATGCTACTAGAGAAACCGTATTAAGACAATTATGCTTTCTGTGACTGTGAATGAGACCTACTCATATGTGCTAACGAACTCTCCCACTTGGAAGAATACAGAAGGATATAAAGCTTTTGAAAGGACTGGAACCAAAGTCAGTAGAACAAACCATAAAATCCAACTAAGAAGCTCCCATTGGGAAAAAAAAAAATGAGTTCAACAAATCAATGATTTCATAACTAATATGGTTCACTTGCTTCATAAACAAGATAAAAATTTGGGAAATGTGTGTTTTTAATTAGTAGAACAGTTTAAACTGCTTGTTACACCTTTACACAGGTAATAACGAGCATGCTTTAACAACTTATATAATGTCCATAAATTTCCAAAACAAAAAACTCATTTAATTTCCATCAACTAGTAGAAGGAAATAGGATATCAAGTTCCTCAAGTAACTTTAAAAAGAACACCAAACTAATTCATGGAATACAAGTGAAACCAGCAACATTTATTGACGGACAAATTATAATATAGATTCTCTTCAATTATTCAGAGAGGAAATCCTTTATAAGGCAAAAAAAGTAACCTTTGAAATCCCTGTGCCAAGTCCTTCCAAATGCCTTCTCCCAAGTATCCGAACACGAAGTTTACTTCCCTCCTTGAACTTTTTCTCAAGTTTCTGAACCCCATCTTCAGCCACATCAGATACCTGTCACAAATGCATCTTAATTTAACAATAGTCAAGCAAGAGTATAATGAATAGAAGAAACTGATTAAAAAAATCATATAAAGATCATACACTAACAAATGTCGCCGTTGATGCTGGAAGAGAAGGTATTTCGAGTAGTATTCCCAAGCCTCGATCCACTCTGACTACTTTTGCATTGTCATAGATGTCTCCCACTTTGACATGCTGAATTGCAGATAAAACATTACTCTAGACAATTGTGCATGCATACACAAAATGTACAACATAGGAGCTGGCAGAGACCGCTACCAAGCTAAACAAATCTACAGTGTAGTAAAATTAAAAGAAAAGGTAAGCGCCTAGATCAAGGTGATTGCTATTGGAAAAGCTCGGAATATCAAATCCTTTTGTGATATGCAATGTTGAGTAAGTAATCATGAAAATTGTTCTGCCAATGAAATAAATCACAGAATTTGAGTAAAGCCATGGACAAATTTGTCTCAAAACAGAGAAGCACATAAATTGAGTTCTGCTTTATGAAGAATACCTCTTAAAACCCAGAAAATCCAAAAGATGACTAACATACCATTTGCACACAGAAAAAGAGAAGAAATGAGCTTACAAAGGGAGGAGCATTCTTGTGAACAAGATGCTGATTGAGAGTCAAGCCAACAGCTCTAGTAGAGGGATCGATAAATATTATTCTCGCATTCACCTAAATCAAAATAAATAAAAAATCAACAATGTCACAGTAGAAAACCCTCAGTCATTATAACAGCTACATATTAGATATATGAAACCAGAAGTCGCACAAATATTCAACCAGGAGGATAGGAAATAGAAGAGCATTATAATAAGCAGAATATCATGTAACAAGATATGCTCCCAAAGGACAAACTACCAATCAACATGAGATGTAATTGTTTTATGCATCTATCTTAAATCAATCCGTCAAAAGGATATGTCATCATTTTTACTTGATTAAAATGGAAAGAAAACGTAGAGAAAATGAATACAAAAAGCAATACTCTGTAGGAGTTAAGAGGTAGGAACCTAGACCAGCATCTGCCTCTTGACAACAAAAACCAAGTAGTAAGCAACTCTTACTTGTGTTCACACATCATCAGTTAAGGACTAAGATAAGATGCAGACCTTCTTATTTTTCGGGTAATCATCCTTCCAATTTGATGAGGGAAAGCTATTTTGTAAATGAAATAAGTCAACCTGAAAAGTAATGGAAAACAAGAATATGAACAACAACAAAAGTTGGGTTATCTGCAGCGATAGGATAACCCTGTTGGAATCAACTGGGAAGACAAAGATGGGACGAACTTACAGTTCCAGTAAAATATGTCAGAAATGACAGCATAATACCATTTTCCAACGTTGACTTCACAAGTGCATTAACCATCATCCCTGGAGAGAGAAGGTCGATTGAAATTCCCTTCAGATCCTTCACCTTCAGAACAGGTCAACAAGTTCACTTCAGAATAATCCAGCAACCCAGAAATTATTTGGAAAAACAAGATAAATAAAACCACTAAAAGACATAGGCTCACCACACATTTAGAAACTGTTTCTGGCTCAGAAGTCAGATAAACAATTTTGCGAGATTTATCAATCCTTCTAACAACACCCTCCAAAAGTTTCCCCACTTTCACTTTTGTTTCTCTGCTTTCTGCAAAGACATCAAAAACTTGATTCAGACCTTCATTGTTTTGCACGTCAGAAGTGGATAAGCCTTCTGATGGCTTTCAAATAACCAGAGCTCAAGGTCAAGCCACGTTTTGTCCACAGAGAAGGGTGAACAAGTGAGTTCAAAACTAAAGCCTTGCAATTGGACAGCGCTGAATGAGACTTCTCTATGGCCAAGAGAGACACGCAGGCTACTTAAGATTTCAGAATTTATTATTATGAAAGGATTTAAAAGTATAGGGATCAAGTATCCGACTCCAATTTATTGTGGAACAAGAAAAAACCTAACAACATGCTCTAGTATCTGAATTTATTAGTGTCTATGATGTGTCACAAGGTAATAATGCAGTATAACGTATGCTTTTATAGAATACATATCTTAAAGATTATGCACTCCCCCTAAACAACTATCAAAAATGGAAACACAAAAATCAAGTTGTCAAACATTTTTCTGATAGAACCTACCAATAATCCTCTTCCCAAACAACAGATACAAGCACCACAATGAACTGAAAAGTATGTGTATATATTTCTTGATCACAATGGATCTGAAAATAACAACGAAATGTCTCTAGAATTCGAGGTTCTAGCTCCTTCAGCCTTAAGGCTCAAATCACGTAATACAATCAATGCACCTTCTCAAGCACCCACACTGTTTTATTCCCTTTAGTCAGCTAACTAACTCTTTTCTCCCTCTAGACAACTTTACCCCTTACTCCCGTACCCCTGGATCTTCTCCTTTGATAAGTAAATTTAATCTCTGGATTATGGGTCGTAACATTTTCCTACTACCAGATTCTCATAGATTAACTCAGGTTATTTTGATTGCCCTGGAGTAAGGTTTACAAGGAGAAAATGGAAGGTAATGGAGGAAGACCAAAAACCTCGAAAACTTGTTAGTATGAATATCATTTAGCTGGTTTTTGAAGAGATATGGACGGAAAACTAGACCGTTAGCATGCACCTTCACAATTAAGAATGATGAAAGCATGAAATCCTTAATTCATTTTTATTTCTAACATTCATTATCATAAAATTATCAGTTCCCTTTCACTCTTAGTTCAAAGCACTAGTTCAGAAACTTTGAGAAAGCTGAATGGTTGATTCGCATTAGATGTGGGGAGTAACAAGGCTAATGAAAGTTGCAAGGCAAAAGCTAAAAGTTGCAGCAAATCATGTAAAGCAAAAAGTTATCAACAATGTAACATTGTTTACTGACAGCAGGAAAAGAAATACAAAGAGAAAGTACATGATATGTGTTTGTCTTAGGTGATTCGTAAAGTATCAGAAAATGTCTATAGTTTTGTTTATCTCGAAATTCTAACATTTACTTTCCATAAGATAAATCAACGTCCAGCCCTCGTTCTCTTGGCTCAGATCAGTAAGTTACAACTACTAGTAAACTTCTTCCAACATGTTATGGAGACTCCCATAATGACTTTCAACTCAACAGATGAAGATGAAATGAAACCATTGATTATTCACCAAAAATAAAAAATAAAATAACAACTCAACAGCAAAAACAGAGAAAAAACTGCATGACCATTTTCTATTCTCATCTCCACAACAAGTACAGAACAGAAATTGAAGGCACAACTACGTATGACTCAAAGAATAAAGAAAGAAATGCTGCACGAAAGTGTCAGTCTAATGATTAAACTAAATAGAAGGCACCAAATGTTGATTAGATGAAATTTACCAGCTTGGCTGTCCTTTGGCAAAAACCCCTTAAATGAAGGCAAACCAAAATGAAGGATGTATCCGTGATCTTCAATGCTTTTCACATATGCGCAGAGGACCTGAAATTATAAACAATTCCTCTTGTAGGATCTATAATATTTCTGCCTCTCTTATGTAATTAATCAAATTATCAACAATATAATAACTGATGCCTTCATCAAAAACATAAATTCATCATTTTGCCGATAAGCTGGACAAGCTTAATTGAAAAGAGCATATTTTGCCATCTGATTAAGTTTGATGACCAACTAATTTGAAAGCATACATCTAATAAAGGTTTTTTCCAACAATCAAAGTAAAGGATACATATGTACATGAGTGGCACAAAATAGGTTCCAGTCAACTAACTTCAAATTTCCAACCAATAATCTCACAACTAACAATCTAAAATGATTGTAAAAGTCAAAAGTTATCTATAGGCTTTAACTAGAATTGAGGTGGCCAAAATTTGAAACTAAACCTGAAAGGCTATTGTCAGTTTAGAGACATGCTAAATCCAAAAAGAAATACATAAATTGGAATCTAAACCACCAGAAAGACAGAAAAGATGACTGAGGAAAAATGTCACATTTTTAGAACCTATCATTTGGGGAGCTTTTTCATACTCTGAAGCAATTCCATTACATGATGGTAATCTGTAGAGACCTTCCTAACACTTTAAGAATACGATAAAAGGTGTAAGGAGGCTTTTCTTTTGTTTTTCAGCATGATGTGTCAAGCCCAAAGATACTGTGATTTTAAAAGATAAGCATCCCACCATATAAAATTATTGTATGAAAATCCATAGCAATACCTCTATGAAAAACTATCAGTCATGATTAATGGCTAAACCTTATTTTTATCTCTTCAAAAGTTAAACTAGCAATTCAATTTTGTTTCCACACAGATCAGTGGAACAATTACTATAATAGGTTCTCAGATTATTGGACTTCATTCCATGGAGAAGTGATTAATCGTTATTTTAGACTACAACAATTAACTGATAATGATACAACGTTTCATAAGCAAGTCCTGACAGTCTAAATTATCCTCAGAAACTTATCTAATACTAGGCCACACCCTATCCCATTGCTAGATTATTGATAAACTTGGACTACATTCACATAATTCCTTGCATCATATAATGCTTTCTGTAGCTCAAATTACATAACCTAGGACAAGAAATTTGCATCACAATCAGATTTAAGCACGATCACATAAAATAAGACCAAATATTTTGTATAGAATCCTTTAGTAGATTAAGAGTCATATTCCTTTGCACTAGGGTTCAGCCTCCTAAGTAATGTTTTAGTTAAATCTTGTTTGTAATACCCAACTCAACCTATTTCAAGTTTCAAATTTGCATTAAATGCTCATGAGGGATCACAATTTCACACAAATGGTACTATATATGACAATCTATGTGATTTGCAAATATTATTTCAGACATTTGAGTTTCCCTACCATCCCCTCTTGAACAGCATCTATAGAGAAGCCTTCATGTAACAATGAAAGACGTAAGGAAAGCCAGATCTTTCTCTTTCCTTTATCATTCTTATCATCCTCCAATTGCAATACGATGCATGAAACCAGTTGCCCAACATAGAATATGCTTGGAAGAATACTTTCACTGCCCTGGTATCGAAGAATCAAATTATAGTGTGAAGAAATTATACAAAACAATCTTATGAAATCATAAAAACAAAACAAGAAGAAATCCTTTAACACTTTCAACTTTGAAGAACATCTAAGTACCTCAATTTCATTGTCAAAAATAGGATCAAGTGCATCTTTGGGTCGTACTAGCCCACGCAAGCCACCTGGAAGACTAATTACAAGATCCTTCTCATTTACTTCAGCAACAACTCCCCAAAGCTTCATTCCAGGAGAAATGTTCTGCATATGAACGTAGAGAAGAAACTTAACCAGAAGTTTTGTAGCAGTACTAAATATGATAAATCTATTTCATGAAATTTGGACCAAACAAAAAATGTGAAAGAGTTAGAAATCCTCAATCCAAATCTTGAGTACTAAATACCCGTGTGCTTGTGTGTGCATTTAGCTTCCAACAATTCCTCAATTTCAACCATAAATTGCTTTATAGGACTAGACACAGAGTAATTGCACTTTAAAGAAGATGATTCTATAAGCTATGCTACCAAGAAGCCTTAGTGGATAATCAAGTGCAACTACAATGCAGCAGAAAAGCCCACAGCTTACTGATCTTGAAAACCAATCATTGTCAATTATACATTCACTACCCTAGGATAAACTCTTATTATAAATAGCATCCTAACACCCTCCTGTTTTAACAATAATGAAATAAAGTATAAGTTTTCAATAGTAACTTTAGTATCAGAAAATGTAAAATATCTCTAAGCTTGAGAAGTTATAACTTCTTGAAAAAGTCATACCTTATCACATTTGTTAAAATCATCCTTCTCTTTCCATTAAACAAAATGATCCTACTATATCAACTAAGACAGTGCTACAGGGTACAAAAGAATTCAAAACAACAAGAAAAGATAATACAATTCACAGTTTCCAGTTTGCATTCCCACTAATTAAGTCATCCTTCAAGGAAATTAATTGTTATTCTAAATATGTCACATGACATTCGTCTATACCATTTACTTTCAAACGACAACATAAAACTGACCATATATGCACATATGCATATGTTTCTATAGAAATAAATTCACTTTGTTTCAGTTCGTAGTAATTTTAGTCCAAACCTTCAGCGTGATTTTATTGGCAAATCGAGGCAGTTTGCCAGCTAACCCATCACCAAAAAGTGAACTAAAATCATCTTCTGCCAAATGACTCTTGTTCTGGGGCCTCTTCCTCGTCTTTTTAGTCTTCTTTAATACACTCTTCTCAGCCTCAAATTCAGCATCCACTTCTGCTGCAATGTCATCCCGTTCCTTTCGGCTCAACAAGCCTCCTCCACCTTAAAAATACACAACCATTAAAAATAGTGCACAAATTGATTGCAGATAACTACTACCACAACCAATGGAAATCTCATTCCGATTAACGCAATAAGTATTTCCTAATTATCAGTATTAGTTCCTCAGTTTTCTTGGAAAGCAAACAGGATGTCACGTTGCAAGATGGCGAAAGAATAAAACCTCTAGGAAAGTCAGGGACGTCGTCTTCAAGCTGCAACGCAACGGCTTCATCTTTAGTGGCGTCGTTTGAATCCTTCCTATTGCCTTTGAACTGCTTCTTCGACGCTTTATTGAATTTGGTTTCAACCTTCGAGTTCTTGTTCCGAGACTTCTGCTTCGAAGGAGCTGTCATTATCGTTCAATTGACAAGTTCCAAAAACCCTAACAAACAAGATTTTTCCTTCTCTATCGGCCTTCCAACGGCATTATTTTTAAAGCTAATAGGTTATGGAAGAGGGAACAAATGAGGAGACAGAGAGGTTTATGAAGGGTTTAAGAGCCCTAGCAGGTTTCATTCGGGTCGGGTTTAAAATGGCCCACATAACCCATTAATTACTGAGCCGAAAAGCCTGTAAGATTTTAAAGCTGAAAGTAATCTTGACCGTCTATTGTGGCGCATGAATAATTTTGACAGCTAAATGCGGGGAGATTCCCATCGAGGATAATAGGGCACCAGATTATCTATATCATTAAGAGTAGTCCTACTCAATTTTAGAATTAAAATGTCGACGTATTAATTAAAAGCAACATCTTAACTTCACGCTAGCCTAAGCTAAGTCAATGTCTCCTCCTTCTTCTAATTTTGATTCCTGTTTTACTTCTACGATCTTACTCTCAACTCTTTCTATCAATATTTATTAGCTAAAGATACAATAAATATCGACTTTTGCAACTTACTTCATTCTTCATCTTCCCAATAATTCACAATTTTAGGGGATGCATTTTCGAAACAACAATCTGGTATTAGTACAATATTAACGGGATATTTTTAGTTTTGTACCTATTCTTTTTTTATTTTAGATTTCAAGAACTTGTTTTTCTTATTGATTTTTTTTCTTTCGATGATTCTTGTGTGTAAATACAAATAGGTTTTGATTTTTATCTGATCTTATTAAAAACTTGGTTATCTCTTTTTGTTCTATGCATGGGTTTTGGCCTTTTTTATTTGGCACTCAAAATGGATATAATCTTTAGTATTTGTCGATGAATGTTAAGTTGAGTTCTTTGTTCTTCAGAGCACATGAGGTTGTTCAAAGTTATATTTTTTTTCTTGTACGTTCATAGGAATCGTTCAGGATACGTGGAAAAGAGATCCGCAGGCACATTCTCATATGCTTTCTTCATTTTAGTTTAAGCTTCTATTACCTTGAACTATTGCATTTCTCAGTTTTTGTTCCTTGATTTTACCATTACCGAGTTTTCTTGTGATTATGATGTTTTGCGTTCCTTTACTGGCATCAATAAGTGTCTTTCCTATTTTGTCGGCTTATAGATACGAAAGGGCTAGATGACTTTTTATGGTTCACTCACTTAACTTCTTAAGCCGTAAAACAAATGAAATGATTTCTAAGATAACATATACGATGGCTTCAGGGGTTAATGTTAATGGCTTAGCTATCAGAAACTTAAAAGTAGAAATCTATCTTTTTCCATTTTTATGATATGATTGACGATAAAGAGATGCTTGAAATGTTACTTTAGTACACAAGGGTTGCAAGAAGCTGACAAATTAAGTTGAGACTAGGAAAAGGATAGAGATTAGAGAAGCTTTTGAAAAAGATAATCACGGATAGATTCTAAGAATATATATGATCATATAGATATAGAAGTGCATTATCCTATCCTAAGTAAGATGAACAAAATGTTGATAGTGAATGAGAATTCAAGACCTAAATTACATAGTTTGTGATGTCAAGACACAAGAAGATAAGGTAGGAATAGAATAAAGAGAAGCTTCCTATTAGAATTACTTGACCAGGAAATTGTCACAAGTTACCATCTTTAGTTTCTTAACTTTGAACAGATTTGATATACATAAACAATACATCATGAAACAAAAGCAAGGTTTATGAAGTGTCGTTTTTGTCATCATGTCCGTAGTTGTTTATTTTCTGTGTTTGTTCCTGCAGCATTAGATGGATGGAAATGTAGTTACTCAAACCAGACAATGTCATATGATGCAACAACAGGCATTTATATTATATTGTTTCTTGAAATTAATGACATTTGGAGAAGGCTTTTAGAGATTTTAATTGAAGGGTAGTTGAACACAAATCAGTACATAATGTTAAGTTCCTTGTTTATGGCAAGTTGGAAAAAGTAAAAGGCTTAAACTAGTTGCTATTGCTCAATGGCTTTCGAGGGAAAATATGCAACTGATAAATGTTTTTATAAAGTACTGAGAAAGGGTAGCTAATAGCTAATAGCTAAGACTTTTGTAAAGTTCAGGTACTGAATGCTCCTTTAAGTTTTAGTGGTCCTTTATTAATTCATGATAATTATGGAGTTGGTAACTAACAAGTTTACCGAATTTTTTTTTTGAAATGCAGTGGCGGTCATTTTTGTGAAATTTCGGAGAGGGTTAACACCTAAGGCCTCCCAAGTTTAAGTATGTACTCTCTTTCAGTTTAGGGATCTTGTGTATGTAAATGGTCTATATATGTATTTTTATGTACATTTGGAAGTGTATATGGAAGATTTGGAATGGCTTGTGTATGGTTGTTGTCCTATTTCCTAGCAGCAAGGGCAAGTCTTTGTTTGTGGCGTGCCAGGGACAATGCCATTGGATATTGTTAGCAAGGCATGTATGCCCTAAAAGTAGACATCTTAAGGAAAATTTTCATATTTTTGAGCATTTTTTTGGTTTTTCTACATAAATTTATATATGTGCAAACTTAGGCGTTGAATCTGGAATGTTAGGTCTGATAGAGTAGCTACGGGAAAAAAATGTTTTGGGTGCCTTATTTGTTAAGTCAGAAAGACTTTACGATAATTAATTTTGATGAAAATCAAATAATAATAATGTTAGAAATAAATGAACTAGTTTGATGAGTGTG
>JAOQMS010000005.1:38335816-38361575 GCA_027563885.1 Erythroxylum longipes | reverse complement strand
AAGAAAAATGCATTTCCTTAATCTCTCTTTAAGCTTACATGCATTGAAATTTTAGGTCCTAACCTTTAATATGGGGATGGGATGTTACATATCCTATCTTACGATGTTTTCTAAATCATGATTCATATGTGTAAATGCACCTCGTAAATTCTTAAATGAAATAACTCATGTGATTCAATCAAACAGTTTAATTTCTTAACAATTTTAGGAGGCGGGATATTACATCAATGCTTCTCAATCGACAATTACTTTCATGCTAATCTGATTCTTTTTCCATTTTCATGACATAAGCTCCTTCATTAATCTAGTCACTTGAGAGCTTCTTCTAATTTTATTTAGCTTTATTTTTTAATGACTAATAGGTTTGAGCACCGAATTCAATTTTCAGTCCCCATGCTATAGGATAAAGAACTGTGAAGATTACTCATAATTGTCGTGTGTGTTGGCATTTCTTCAATCGTTTGTTCGATCTTTGGTGTGTTTTAGTTGTCAAAAGGAATCGAGCCTTTGACATTTGGCAGTATTAGATTGTCTTCAAGGTAAGATTCACGTCTACATAATGGATTTTCTTCGAGGAGTGGGATAAGTGTTCCTTTATGAATAGGCTTAAGGTTCTTGCGATGGGTTCAAATCTTCTATATCAATTAGTCTGTTCCAACTCTATGGAGCTTGGTACGAATAAGATGTGGTCTTATGAGCATAGACAATGATGCTACAAGCCAAGCCTACACTGCTACCATTTTCCATTGCTCGTGAATGTAGTTATATTCCACATATTTTAATCTAATTTTTGTTCAACTACCAAATCAAAGTACATGTTTTTCTATAATAAATAGACCTTATGTTGTATAGTCTAATACTACAATGAGATGGGTTGAGTTTTTCATGTAAATTCTTATGTGTTAAGTGATGTCTCTTCTATATCACATTCAAACTTGATTTCCATACAATAAAAATTAATTGATTGTGATTAAAAAAGGAAATAGCTTTTATTTTAATTTTTAAAAGAAATAGATCATTTCAATAAATTTGTTCTAACCTTGTTCAACCACAATATGATGTTGTTTTAATAAAATCCAATTTGTTTGTGTATCAATCGGCTCTATTCTAGCTTTAGTGAGGTCGATGCCTTTTCCTTTTCCTTTCTGTTTGTTTCTAGTTTACCAACACACAGGAACGTCAAACAGAGAAATCAAATATTTTTTAAATATTTTGTTTAGCACCAGTTGTTAGATATTTATTTAAGTTTAATGCTAAAGGATTCATTTTTTGCTTCTTAATTAAATTGTGAATTCGACACTTAGTGTTTCTCTATATCATAAAAGTGAAGTATCCATTTTCATTTGTTTTTTAGGTTTTTGCTTCAAGATCAAAGCTAATAATTCAATGGCGGGAGTATCTTCATCTTGTTGTCAGTTAAATTTTGAAGATGGTAATGAAGTTGGTAGGAAAGAAGGTGAAGATGAGCTTATAGCTGTCATGAGTTTAAATAGTAATCAACAATTGTAAGCTACCGGCTCAAGTGAAGTATCCAAAGAATTAATACCAAAAATTGGAATAGAGTTTGAGACAGAAGAAGATGCTTACCAATTCTATTTGGCATATGCTAAAAAAGTCAAGTTTGGGATAAAGAGAAGCTGAAACCACAAAGATAAATCTGGAAACTTGATTAACAAAATGTTTTGTTGTAGTGCTGAAAGTAAGCGAGGAAAAGACAAACCAAATATTTA
Organism: Erythroxylum longipes; assembly: GCA_027563885.1. Taxonomy (NCBI): domain Eukaryota; kingdom Viridiplantae; phylum Streptophyta; class Magnoliopsida; order Malpighiales; family Erythroxylaceae; genus Erythroxylum; species Erythroxylum longipes. The sequence goes on along the minus strand of JAOQMS010000005.1, from coordinate 38,359,845 downwards.
TGTGAGAGCAAAATGCACTGAAACAAGGTTTGGTTGTGAAGCTAGAGCGAGAGTCAGCTGTCGAAGAAGCGAAAAATTCTGTGTGGTTTAGTTTATTGAGGAGCATAATCACTACCTCTCGAGTCTAAATAAGACACACTTACACAGATCTCACCGAAAGATAAGTTTATTTGCAACAATGCAAATTGAAATGGCAAATGACGTAGGAATCCCACCAAAGGCATCTCATGATGTCATAGTTAGGCAAGTAGATGATCGAGAAAATTTAGGTTTAATACTAGATGACTATAGAAATTACTTACGGTCTAAAAGAGCGAGAGATGCAAAAAGAGGCGATACAGGAAGTATTCTGAAATATTTGCATAAAATGCAATTTGATGATCTAAATTTTTTTATGCTATCCAAGTTGATGAAGATGATTTAATATCAAACATTTTCTAGTCAGATTGAAAGAAGAGAGCAGATTAATCAAATTTTGCTGATATGGTTTGTTTTAAAACAACTTACAGGAAGAACAATGAAGGTCGGCCCCTTACATTGCTTGTAGGCGTAAATCACCATAAGCAGACTACAATCTTTGGTGTTGCATTATTATATGATGAGTCATCCCTCACATTTATATGGTTATTTGATGCTTTTGTGAAAGTATGTGTGATAAAAGACCTAAAATTATTCTTATATACCAAAATGCAGCAATGGCAAAGGCTCTAGTACTAAGATGGCCTGAAACTCATCATCGTTTATGTATTTGAAACATTTATCAAAATGCAACCATCTATTTAAGTGGTGTTTTCTCCCAATTCAAAGATTTTTCTAAAGATTTTAGCTCATGCATATATGATTTTGAAGAAGAGGAAGATTTTGTAAATGCATAGAATGAGATGTTCAGCAAATACGGACTTAAAGACAATGATTGGTTTAGGCACATGTTTGGGATAAAGGGAAAAAGGGCTTTAGTGTATGGAAGACAAATGTTTTGTGCCGACATGACAACAACACATAGAATGAGAGCATGAATAGTGTTGTCAAGAGGTATGTCAGTTGTCAACACAAATTCTTAGAGTTTTTTCATCACTTTGAGAGACTCCTTGAAGATTGTAGATATGAAGAGTTAAAGGATGATTTTAAATCAGGTACAAGTATTCCCTCATTATTGTATCCAACTGAAACTTTGAAACATGCAGCAAGTGTTTATACTCTTAAGATGTTCAAGTGCTTTCAAAATGAGTGGTGTAAGTCTCATAATTGTTGTATTGAAAGCTTTGGGGAGGTTGGATCAATAAAAAAATATCAAATTACCCCTCATAAGGAGTTATTACCATAAAGTTACTTATGATTCATCAAATGGAAAAGTTGATTGTAGCTGTAGAAAATTTGAGTTTGCTGGAATTTTATGTTCTCATATTTTGAAAGTTTTTACTGTGAAAAATATTATGGAGATCCCAAGTTAGTATATATTGAAAAGGTGGACATGTAAAGCAAAACTTGGATTCATGGGAACTGAAAATTCTAGAATTAGCATAAGCAATTTGGATCCCAAGATATGTCAAAGTATGCGGTATAAAGAATTGTGTGGGCTATATGTTCAATTGGTTACAAAAGCATCTGAGAGTGAAGAGACTTACAAAATTGTTAAAGATTGTATTTTGAAGATGTTGGAACTCATTAATGCTAGGCTACAAGGTAATGGATCAACTGTCCAATGGTCGATTGCAAGCTCCAATGTTAGATTACAAGCTAAAGAGATAGTTCAATATTTGAGTGTTATAACAGATTACTGGAACCAAAATGAGATTAAAATTTGTGAAAAGAATAGTATTGGAATTAAAGTAATCAAAATCAAGAAGAAAACTGTTTCAGGTAAGAGATTGAGAAGTGGCTTGGAGAAGGCTATGAAAAAAATGAAATCAACCAAAAAAGTTCAGACTCAGGCAAATCTTACAATTGTAGCACCAACATTACCATTTAATCTTAAGGTTTCATTTGTAAATTTATTTTCTTAAATTCCATGTCCCTTATTTTTGCACTTTTTAATAAAAAAGATTCAATGTTTTAAAAATTATTCTAGTATTTTGATTATATTCTCTTTAACTTTTTTGATGATAGGTTGTCTCTGTAGTCATAAACGGTATAATGAGCATACCTTGTCTCCACATTGGATCGAGAACGGGGTCAGAGGGATCAAAAACTGCTAATTCATATAGAGCCATCGAACCCTCCCAACCAGCAACCAAAGCTGTATGCATAATATGGACATATAGCAAACGACCGGGATCATTCAATACAACAGTATAAAAATGATACTAAGGCAAACCCATGGAAATACCCCTTTATCAACAAAAAATAGACACTATATAATTTTATTGCATTAGAAAAAGCTTTGTTATGGACCCCACCCTTTCATCAGATTCTCTATCACCACTTTAGCTACTTTAGCGTCTTGGTCAGTTACTCAAGATTCCCGATTATTCTCTTTTTTTATGTTAGCAATGTATAGTGGTTAAATAGGATTATGAAGATCTTTTAGTTTTTTCATCATGTGGGGTTAGAATTAATTCCCGTTTATCTAATTCTAGCCATGTGGGGAGGAAAGAAGTGGTTGTATTCAGCTACAAAGTTTTACTGCTGGAAGCTCCGTTTTTTTATTACTAGGAGCTTTAGGTATCGCTTTATATGGTTCTAATGAACCAATATTCCATTTTTCAATATTAGCCAATCAATCATACCAATTGAAGTTAGACAAAGTCTATTGTAGCACCAACATTACCAAGAAATCTTGAGGTTCTATATGTAAATTTTTTTCTTGAATTCCATGTCCCTTACATTTGTACTTTTTAATAAAATAGATTCTTTGTTTTAACAATTAGTCTAGTATTTTAATTATATACTCTTTAATTTTTTGATGATAGGTTGTCTCTGCCAATTCAAGTCAAGCAAATTAACATTACCATTTAATCTTGAGGTTTTATTTGTAAATTATTTTTCTTGAATTTCAGGTCTTTTACATGTGTACTTTTTAATAAAAAAGATTCAATGTTTTAACAATTAGTCTAGTGTTTTAATTATATACTCTTTAACTTTTTTGATTATAGGTTGTCTCTGCCAATTCGAGTCAAACAAATTCTATTGAAGGTGTTCCATTTTTTATGGACCTGACCTACTCCCAACTTTAGAAAACTTGATTTGATTGAAGAATTATGTCATGCTACACTTGGCATAAGTTTGTTGTCCATTTTTGCCCAGTCCACAAAAATAGCTATCACGTGTGCATATGAGTTTCCCATAAGCATATATTAATAAGTATGAATATGTAAAGAGAATTCAATACCTCAATACCACCAATGCAGAAGAGCGCAATCAAAATCCATACAAATTAACTTAACATGAAAAAGTATAGTACCACCAAAAGAGTGGAAGCTGATATAACGTAAATCAGAGCAGTCATTGAATTAATCTCAACAATTTCTTTCTCTGAATCATATCTCAATGCTGAAACTACCTACACAATGAGAACAGAAACAATATAAAAACTCCTTTAAAAAGTAGACAAGAACACATCACTAAGCAACTAAGTTTTGAAATTGGAAGTTGAAAAGGGTGAGAATGAAATTGATCATTCTTCAATATAATGTAGTTCTGTTGGAGCTCTATTAAAGATTATGGCTCAATAATATAAAGAGGCCACACTGAAAAGTTTGAAATATTAAACATCTAAATTCTGGAACTAAAGTTTAAGAAGATTTCTATGAAATAGGAAAAGACTTTTGCCAATAGGTGATCTGGTGCCGTAACTGGCAGCTTAGTAATGAGTGAACTTTCATTATATCTTGTAATAATTATATAAAAAGTAGCTAACACATCCCAAGAACCAAATTAGGCTACACAATACAAAGGACGACATGAAATACAAAGAGAAACAAATCAATTTACTTAAAAATCAACTCAAATTCAACAATTTAACATTTTCACTTAATACAATCAATTCACATAATTGAAAATTTATCTATGAACTATTTAGAGTAGAGTCTTATGTTCAAAATAAACATATGTATGCTAACAATCAACTGCCTTGCCATGATGTTTTGAGAAGAATCTCAACTTTCACTGAACTAAGCTTAGCATCCTTATGAGAGAGAGCGGTCAATGATTTGAGTTGCAATACTTCAATGATGCTTACAAATAGCTAATCAGCCCAACAACAAATTTTCCTTTTCTTGTGGAATTTATCTCTCCTATCTAAAACAGCAAAATTTAAAAATCAAAATGATCAGCAAAAATGATAGTTTTACTAGACATAGATTATTCGATGTACGGAATTAAGGTAATTAAAATTTCAACTAATTAAGATTGGAATAGTTTATTGTAGCTGAAACAACTAGAGTTTATTTCAGTTCCTCTTTTAACAAAATTTCTGATTGCAAGTGTTACTATCTTTCTCTGAAAAAAATCCCTATTTATATTAATCTTAACATAAATCCTATTGACAACATAAAAGACATGTCCAAAATTTAATTAAAAAAACTCCAGACATCATTTGGTACTAAATTTAATTCGATGGTAATATAGGTTGTTGGAAAATTAAATTAGAGCAAATTTCTAAACTAAATAGGAACATATAAAAAAAGGCTAACAAAGAAATAAGAAATAAAATGGTGCATCTGGATTAAGCAAAGGAATATACAAACATATTCTTTGAGCATTGCCTTTGTCAAATAAACAGTTTTGGCATCTATCCTGAGTGCATCTAGATTGAGCAAAGGAATATATAAACATATTCTTTGAGCATTGACTTTGTCAAATAAATAGTCTTGGCATCTATCCTGAGTGCATCTAGATTGAGCAAAGGGATATATAAACATATTCTTTGAGCATTGCCTTTGTCAAATAAACAATCTTGGCATCTATCCTGAGATTCAATTATGTATTGAACTGGATTCGTAAGTTAAACACTTCTCAAGATTTTTAAGAAAATAAAGATTCACTTATTTTCTTGACTTAGTTGTAGGACTCTGAGTTGCCAATTGCTTTGCCTTTCTAATCTCTTTTGTGGATTCAATTGTTTATTATTCATTGTTGTGGTCATCACTCACCAAAGACTATCCTTGTACAGAAATAACTTATCTCCTCTATCTCTTCATCGTATTCACCATAAACTCATTCTAACCGCTTTATAATCCAAATAATCTTCTACATATAATTCGAATAAAAAATCAGCAACTGTTGATCCAACTTCATGATGAGTTTTCGTCCCCCAATACTGCTTCAACTTTAAAGATCTTCTAAAGTCTCAAGGGACTTATGTTACCATCTATGTTCTCTATACAGGCTCCCACATATTCCTGATGCTAGAAGGCCTGTACCCAGGTCAAGTTGTCAACAAGTTTTTCTCTTTCTTGATATTTACCATGATCAACAGGAGGTTCTACACTAACCTTGAAAGTTTGTTGGATCTTAAATTCTGATTCCAACAAGTAGCTACGGTTGATTATGGTTGAAATAAAAAGGGTTTATAATAAAATCTCCATCAATAAAATTGTCCAGCAAAATCCATATTTATACTAGTCTTGCTAGAAATCCCACTTATAATAGGACAGATAGGTCCAAACTTTTAATAGAAGACCCTAACCCTCACTTATTGCTAGACTTAATAGGAAAGTATCTTAACAGTAATGGAAAATTAAATAGGTAGTACAAATTCCAAACTAAATAAGAGAGCAAAATAAAGCATAAAATAAAAAAGAAACATAATAAAATTAATTCTCTTTAATGATGCCGCATCATTACTACACTCACCTTTAGCCTTCCCTTTCCACTAACCGAGACAATATCTCTAGTCTTCAAGGTAGTATTATTTTTTATGATAGTGGTCCAATTCACACATACATCTCCATTACTACAATGAAAGAAAATTTCGAACTTAATTACTTACACTTTCAATATTTCAAAGCAAAATGAATCAAAGTTATAGCAATAATTGGACACAACATGGAAAAATAACTTTTACTGATGAGCTATCTCAGGAGAAAAAGAGGAATTATAGATAAAAAATAGGAATTATAGATAACCTATCCTGACAAGTGAAAACGGGAATAAATGCAGATAATGACAATCATTCTAAGTGCTATATGAATTATCAGTACCTGAATAACACAATCCTTCATTTTAAATAGAAATTATTACTAAAAACATATCAATTCAGGGTCTTGATACTAGATAAAATGACAATTTAGAGATGATTCTCTCATATTCATTGTAAGTTCAATATCATAGACTTCTAAAACTTTTATTTCATCCATATGACTTAAACATTTTGTCTCAATATTCTATATGCACATCTAGGTGTTGTAGAGGATTTCACCTTCGACATAGAGGCAAAATTGTAAACGTAAGTATAGGGAGAGGAAATCACTGGACAAATTAAACTAAGAAGAATAGGGAGCACCAAATCAAATCAACTATTTTTTATCGTGAAATCTTAAAGCCTGTACTCACTAGAGCATCAACCTTGAGAGATGCTTCTATGGCCCTAAATGAATTAGTCCTGTAAATAGCAACCAAGTCAGAATATCATCAAATAAATTTGATCTAAAACATAACTGATACAACAACTTGTAACCATGGTGGTTCATATTCAAGAGCAAGCAATTGTACTTTTGAACAAGAAGCTGAAACATTACCAACCTGCAAGATAAAAATTCATTTACCATCATGTCATTTACATCAACTCATTTAGCATCATAGGTAACTTTACATGTTTTTTCACATAAAGGTACACCCAACTGCTGACTGTCATTTAAGAATTTAAAGAGTGAAGACAACTTCATTAATTTGTACAAATGGGAAACAGTAATATAGGAGTGTTTCTTACCAAATATACTATAGGGTGAAAAACTTCTCTTCACAAATTCACATTAAAACAACTTAGCATTTGCAGGACATATATTTTGAGAAAATAACATCTACCTTGTCCAGGGATGCCATGACAAAGTCAACAAGCAGGATTTGAGCTCCTTTATGTCCCTAAACAATAATTGAAGCTATGAAACAAGACATAAAATCCATTATAGAAAATAAAAATTTATCCCACATCTATTGGATGATCATAGATTAGTGGGTAATTTTTTACTATGAAAAAAGAAAACTGTATATGTTAGATGGTTAAGGGTTCAGTTTATTTTGATAACTGTACTCAAACATATGATACAGAAAATAAATACTGGCTTGATGTTAGAACTAATGCAGTTGATCCCATCAATTTTATTCTTTTCAGAAATGGTTGTTATTGGATATGGGCACATAACCTCCAACCTTTATTGTATAAGAGGAAGAAACTAATTTCTCCATATCACCTTTTTGCTGGGCCAAATGTTGTCAAGTTTAGGAAATAAGATGAATCATCTAGATTAAGAAGCAGGAAAACCAAAGAGAAAAAGACATCCTAGGAGAATCGGTATCCAAATGTTGGAGACTTCTGACGCTCCTTAGTTTGCCTATTTTGCTTCTCTGAGAGAATATAATTTGATTTCAGATAATGAAACCATTTCAAAGCTTAAAAATTGAAGAAAGAAAGAAACCTAATATGAAACCATTTTAAATCTTAAATACTTCATAAAGAAAGAAACCTAAGTAAATTGACAATATACCAAAGAAACCTAAGTAAATTGACAATATAATTGTAAGATTATATCCCCAAGCTTTTCCCTAACAATATTTGTACCAAGAATTGAACCAAGGAAATCTCCATGAGAACACAGTTGAAATTGAAAGTTTCCTATGATACTGGAAAACAACAAAAGAATATTTAAGGGACTATAATCAACAAAAACACATATTGGGGATTTCAACTTGTGCAGTTAAATAGTACCTCAATGCGGCAACTATATCTATCTCATCTGTCAGCACATCTGGGTGTCCAACATACATACAGAGACGCTCAACCTTAAGGCATTAGGAGACAGGTTACTTGTATGGTCATGAGAAAAATTATCAATGTAACAATGCGAACAAAATCAGAACTCATTTAGAACCTGGGGGTACCTTCCCTAAGCAACTGCTTTGACATCAACCATTTTTCCTATAACAAGAATCGCCTCCTTCAATACTGGAGGGGTGAGAAAATATGTGTCAAGAACTTGCCTTCTTAATGATGCCCTTCTGGCCTACAAAACCAGTAACACAAAAAAGAAGGAAGTAGAGGAAAATCATTTCCCACAGACATATAGGCCTCAAGTTCATTTAATTATCCTAAACTATGTTTTCTTTTTAGAGCGACAACAAAAGCAAGTGAATGTTTCACAATATCATAAGGCTGGGGAATTAAGAAAATGTGTACTAAATACCATTTCAAGGATATGCTTCACTTCTTCTGCAACATTTTTGTCTCCTACACCCTTAAGTAAATTATGAACATCCTCTATTGTAGCTTGTACAAATTGGCATATGGTACTGTTGTCACCTACAACCAAATTCAAAAGGAAACCAACTTCTGTCAATACAATTTAATATAGTAGTGGAAAGTGGGTATTGTTTCCACAAGGAATTTTAACGGCAAAGATTGTACGAGTTTAAAACTAAAATCAAAAAATAAAAAAGGGGAGTTTTTCAGTTCACGGCAATTTAAGAAGAAGATGATAAAATCAAAATTTAATAAAAGTAATTGGATCTGAAAATTTAATAGAAAAACCTTAGTTTCGGGTTACCGATGTTATCACACTAAAATGGATCCTTGATATAAAATTCAGTTCATCAACAAACATTCATTGGGTGATGTTTTCTCTTAAGTGTAAATGAATAGAAACATGCATTCTAAACATTCTTATTAATCAACAACTTAGATACGATCTTAAGTTCAATTGAGTAATAGCTTTAAGAACTAAGAAATCAATGAACAAGACAACACATGTACGACATGCATTTAATCAAGATGAGTTTCTTCTTAGAATTTCCAACTCTAACGTAAAGATGGTTATTCTAATCGCCACTTGTGATTAGCAAAACTGAACATCATATTTCACTAAACTAGCTATTAAACGAATCGATTCCTAGTTGCGCACATAAAAATCAATCAATTCAATTATATAAAGTAATTCAGAAGGCACTCAATATTTATCAACAAACAAACTTTATTGAAATATCTCACATATAATAGATGATAACATGGTTCCCCTCAACCAAGAAAAGAAATTTAGCTACTCATAACGAAAGTGAAAATCAAAGAAATAATAAAACATAAAGTCTCCATCCCTGGTCTTTCTCTAACAAATTCGAAAATACTTAGAAAAATATTGCAGAAATTGAAAGCTAACTATGGCTATCAAAAAACTAGAAGAAGAAAAATGCAGAAAACTGAAACTACTCTTAAGATCGTCTGCGTGAACAGTAACGTGAGTTCCCCTTTTATGCTATTTTTTTGATTTCTTCCCTTCCCTTCTCACGATCTTCAGCAGATAGTCTTTATCTCCACTTCAAGTTGCAGATCCCATTGATAAGATAGCAATCTGATCTTTAAAGATCATGAAAATCTCGATTTTGAAATTGAAAACAGATTCTGTAGATTAATTCCATCCTTACATATGCCCACGCTTAGTCACTGAATTTGCTGTCAATCTGGAATTTTCGAGTTATCTTTGTTTCCTTTGCATCTTTTTTATTCAATTTCATCTCTTCACTGTTCAAAATCATCTGAGAACAATTAAGAGACAAATCCATCAATTTTGAATAATAATTTCAACACATGAGAGGGATTTATATACTAAATGAATGCAAAATGACAACTTAACAGCATATCCCTATAGCTATTGTACATAGTATCAGTAAGATAAAAATACAACTTACATATTGTCCTTCTCTGATAATTCATTATAGCATCTGTTAGTCTCCTTTGAAGTTGCAAACCCAGACCACATCAAAGCACATATTACTGTTCCAATAACCATCCTCCATAAAAATATCACCGAGTAGTCCATTATGGGACGTTTAGGTGCATATAACAATATTTTCACAGCAACAAGGAAATGGAGATACAATTAAACACACTGCATTTTCAAAGCAATGCATCTATGTGTAGATGCACATGAGGGAAGGAGAGCATGCTCATGATCTCTAAAGCTACTGTTAGGATATATTACATGTATCTTTTATTTAGTTTTGGCATTTTAATTGGACATATAAGATATAATGGGACTCTCACTTATTGATTAAAGATTGCATTCACGTTAGAATCTCTACAGCAGGTGTTGTACACATATCCTAATTATTGTAGAAGTTTATTTTAAACATGATGCTATCTAGATCTCCTATCTATGGCGGAATCCTTGAAGTCTATCAAAATACGTTGACATCTCCTAGTTGTGGTTGAATTCTGTTGAAACATAAAAAGTGGATTAAACCAAGTGGCTTGGCAGTGGCAGAAGTATAGCTGCTAGTGTATGCGTTGTTTTCTTCGGCTGCGTTTTTTTCTTATGTCAAGGTGGGTTAATAAATGTTAGCGGGCTGCACACGTTGATTTCTTTTTTTTGGTGCCTGTTAGTTACGCACACGTAGGTGGTGTTGAAGCTTTGTTTTGTTGCAAACAAAAACATGCAGTGATCCATACGTGCAGTGAGTGTGTGCATCGAAGTGTTGGTTGGCTGGGTGTTGCGTTTTCTGTTTTGAAGGCTTAGCACTCGTAGGTTGGCATTTAGTTGAGTTGGCAGTGTACAATCCGCATCTTTATTTTTCCAGCAACCAGAAACATGTCTTAATATTTACATGCAGTGAGTTTGTGTGGCAGTGGGTGATACACGTTTTCTTCTTGGGAGCACAGTGATCAATCTCTGTGAAGAAAGTTCATTGCCGGGTTATTTGGAGGAGACAAATCCATAGGGAAGTCTCCGTCAATCTCAAGCATTTTGTTATTTAATTTTCTGTTGATTAAACACTTGAGATATTTTTATTTATTATTACTTTGAGTGAAAGTAGTTAGAAAAATCCTCTATTGAGGTTAGTACGAGGTGGTCATACTATTAGGTGTGAAATTCTTTCACGGGAAGTGAGGTCGAGAGATAGTGTCAGCTCAGTAAAGCCTTGGGTAAATCTATTATATTTCAGTGAAAGTTATTAAGCTGGGTGAGGGCCCTGCAGACTTAGGCAAGGTGTACTGAACTGCGTTACCAAAATTTTGGTGTTTTCATTATTTCGGTTTTCCTTGTTTTTATTTTGTTGGTGCCAAAGAAGTTTGCAGAAAGTTTGCGAAACAAGTAACCCCCTTCAGGTTTTCAATTGGTATCAGAGCAAGGTCGTAGATTCAGAACTTGGTAGCAAGTTGATGGAGATCCTAGATTTGCAGACATGGCTATGAGAAAGGGTGTATCAATTACTAAACCACTAATATTGGATGGATCTAATTACCCAGCATGGAAATCCCATATGAAAGTCTTCATTCAAGCTCAGGGCACGAGAGCTTGGCATGCGGTAGAATACGGTTAGACACATCCTATGATCACTAATGATAAAAGAGATGCAATTAAGAAAGACCTATCTGAATGGACAAGAGTGGAAGAAGAAAGTGTACTGGGAAATTCACAAGCAATGTATGTGATATTCAGTGCTGTTGATGAAGGACGCTTTTCAATGATTTCAGCATGTAAAATGGCAAAAGAAGCGTGGGATGCCTTGCAAATCATTCATGAAGGATCAAAATCTGTGATAGCATCGAAACTACAAATGCTAGCAGTGCGATTTGAAGAGCTGAAGATGGATGAGCATGAGACTATTGGTGACTTCAACGAAAAATTAAGAGATATTGCAAATGAAGCTCATCAACTGGGAAAGAGGTACTCCAACGTTAAATTGGTCAAGAAAACATTGAGATCACTACATCTAAGATTTATTCCGAAAATTGCAGCAATAGAGGAAGCTCATGACTTTGATAATCTATCATTGGAAAAAGTTATTAGAATCCTTACAAACTTCGAAATGAATCTTTTGAGAAGTAAGAAAGAAGAAAAGGATTGGCACTACAGGTAGAAACTGGAAAAATTGCGAATGATATAGAAGATGAATCTGACGAGAATGAGGATGTGAAGCTATTGACAAGAGAGTTCAGTAATTGGTTGAAGAGAGTTAAAAAGGATAGACCCGAGTTTAGGCAAAAAGGCGGGAGCTCATCGAACAACAACTTCAAACAAGCCAAAACTCAAATGGGAGAAAGAAAGGTAAAAATAATTCAATGCCATGAGTGTCAAGGCTTCAGACATGTTCAAACGGAGTGTGCTAATACTATGAAGAAGAGAAAAGGAAAATCCTATACGAGCACTTGGAGTGATAACGAATCCAGAAGTGAAGAAGAAGTTGTGAAGAATGATGCTTTAGTTACTTTGTACAGCAAAAGTCCAGTTACTTGTTTAACAGTAACCGAGAAGGAAGTAACTGAAGACGAAAAAGTGAGTAAATCTGGAAATTTAAAAATGCAAACGATTCAACTCAAAGCTCGATCTTAAATTAAGACAGTGATGAAAGTGGGTCAAGTGATAAAATGGAGAACATTTACGAGGCTTACGAATTAATGTATGAAAAATGAGGGGAAATATGTAGAAAGAATGAAAGATTGAAGGAAGAGAATATCTCCATGAAGAACACCATCCACGAGTTAGAAAAGAATTTGATGTTGACGTCAAATGAGCTTGGTGAAGCTAGAATAAAATTAGTAAATGCCGAAAAGGGATTAAGAATGTTAAATGGAGGTACCGAAAAGCTAGAAAAGTTATTGAAAATTGGTAAAGTTAAAGGGGATTTTCAAGGCATTGGCTATAAGGGTGAGTGCTCTAAAGTGAATGAGAAGAAAGATGACATATCCAAATCTATCCGAGAAGAAGAAACATCTAGAAAGAATCGAAGATTTATACCCACATGTCATTTTTGTGGAGTCATTAGACATATAAGGCCAAGATGTTATCAGTTACTACAAATGATGTTTCAAAGGGGTCAAAACCGAAAATCTAGACACTCTCTATTAAATTTCCAGCAACATCTCATAGTATCAAAGCAAGCTTGGATTATAAAGGGTCAAGTACAAGCACAAAAATGTAGTGAAAGAAAAATAAGAAAATGCCCAGATTAGCAGTTAGTTACTGCTGAGGAAGTAACTGCAGAAACTGATTTACAGTTGGTTACTGCTGAGGAAGTAACTGCAGAAACTGAAGAACTTTTAGTTACTTCGGATGATGAACCAACGAAAACAATGGCAGCTGATTTGAACAGACGTTCTTCATCTTGAATCCGAAGAAATCATCCAGCAGAAAATGTTATTGGAGATGTGAGCGAAAGAAGAAAAACAAGAGAAAGAAAAAGGGTTGATTATCAAGAACTTATAGGCTACTTGTGTTATACATCTTCATTCGAGCCAAAGAAAAACGCCAGGTTTGAGATTCTTCGAGGGGCATAGAGACAGTGTGCTTTACATTTTTGAAGTATTTTTTGTGTTGTTAAAAAAACACAAAAAAAGAAAGGAAAGATTTTTTTCTTTAATTTTATATTGCTATTGTCGTCCTATATTTTTAGTAATTTATATTATGATTTTTATTTGGTTCCACCGAAGGCTCCTCAGCTCTCTCATCGGTATGGATCTCTCTCAGGTATCTCTCTCTTTTTCGAGCATATCTCTCAGTGTTTTGAATGGTGGTAAATTATCATATTGGCGTGCTTATGATTCTTCCGTTGCATCTATGGTTGATTATTATGATTATGCATTTTGATACTGTTTTGTCTCAAGGGGGAAGACATCAGATTGTTTACGGTGAATGTTCCATTCAGGGGGAGATTTCAAGGTACATGCGTGACTATTCATTGTACTTTTTAGCATCCTTTTGTCCCAAGGGAGAGAAATTTAGATGATTGGATAAATTGTGATGTTCTTTGGAACTTGATGTTTGATTAAGGGGGAGTATTTGTCATATGAATTGTAAATTTGATATTTATATGTCCAATTATATTATTTATGTAGAGTTCAAGGGTTGTGACAAAAATGTCAAAAATGGGGAGATTGTTAGGATATATTACATATATCTTTTATTTAATTTTGGCATTTTAATTGGACATATAAGATATAATGGGACTCTCACTTATTGATTGAAAATTGCATTCACGTTAGAATCTCTACAACAGGTGTTGTACACATATCCTAATTATTGTAGAAGCTTATTTTAAACATAATGCTATCTAGATCTCCTATTTATGGCGGAATTCTTGAAGTCTATCAAAATACGTGGACATCTCCTAAATGAGGTTGAATTCTATTGAAACATAAAAAGTGGATTAAACCAAGTGGCTTGGCAGTGGTGGAAGTATAGCTGCTGGTGTATGCGTTGTTTTCTTCAGCTGCGTTTTTTTTTTCTTATGTCAAGGTGGGTTAATAAATGTTAGTGAGCTGCACACGCTGATTTTTTTTTTGGTGGCTGTTGGTTGCGCACACGTAGGTGGTGTTGAAGCTTTGTTTTGCTGTAAACAAAAACATGCAGTGATCCATACATGCAGTGAGTGTGTGCATCAAAGTGTTGGTTGGCTAGGTGTTGCGTTTTTTGTTTTGAAGGCTTAGCACTCGTAGGTTGGCGTTTTGGTTGAGTTGGCAGTGCACAATCCGCATCTTTATTTTTCCAGCAACCAGAAACGTGTCGTAATATTTATATGCAGTGAGTTTGGGTGGCAATGGGTGATACACGTTTTCTTCTCGAGAGCACAGTAATCAATCTCTGTGAAGAAAGTTCATTGCCGGGTTATTTGGAGGAGACAAATCCATAGAGAAGTCTTTGTTAATCTTAAGCATTTTGTTATTTAATTTTCTGTTGATTAAACACTTGAAATATTTTTATTTATTATTACTTTCAGTGAAAGTAGTTAGAAAAATCCTTTGTCGAGGTTAGTACGAAGTGGTCGTACTGTTGGGTGTGAAATTCTTTCACGGGAAGTGAGGTTGAGAGATAGTGTCAAGGATTGAGTGGTGTCGACTCAGTAAAGCCTTAGGTAAATATATTGTATTTTAGTGAAAGTTATTAAGCTGGGTGAGGGCCCCACAGACGTAAGCAAGGTGTGGCGAACTGCGTTACCAAATTTTTGGTGTTTTCATTATTTCAGTTTTGCTTGTTTTTATTTTGTTGGTGCCAAAGAAGTTTACGGAAAGTTTACAAAATAATTAACCCCCTTCAATTTTTCAGCTAGGGATGGCCAAACACCAATTATTATATTTTAGTACAATAACTGAAGCCCAATTCGTCATAGGAAAACATAATTATACTACATTTGTCATGCGAAAAATGTTCCCTCAATATTTTTCTTACCTGCCAAGAGCCTGCAGCTCATTCTTCTAACCATTTCCACGTACATGTATATTACCCAAGTTAATTTTAAAGAACACAATAGAATGCAAAAATTAATGAATATGATGAAACTGTGGAAATTCCAATCTTACCATTCTGTCCATTCATTATTGATGTATTCAAATAATCTCCTCCTGACTTTTGAGATCATTACAACAGGTATTGTAATATCTAGAGGAGTACTATTATTCTCGCAACCCATCTCAGCAAGAACTACATAATAAACACAAAAAGAAAAAATTGAATGATCTCCAAAAGAAGTTTATAGTGAAATTGTCAGTCAACTCATAGCAAACATAAAGACATTCTACTTCCAACCTTCTTTGTCATTTATCACTAAAAGCGCTGATGCACCTCCACACTGTTCTTACTTTTACCTTTTCGGTGAAAGAGCAATCACCACGTGCAGACATGGCCAGAGAACCAGATATCTACATAGCAGAACAAGGACCAGAAATTCCAATTTTGTGGTTCAGGTCACATTGTAAGGCACTTCCGAAATGTAGTTAAATTTATAAAAAAGATGATAGATGTACTTTTAATCATATCTACTATGTAATCCCGATGGTTCTAGGCTTATGATATAGTACTTTACATATTCCTCTCTGTCAAAGTATTGACAGCAGAGAAATAAATTTCACAACAACCCCTGGCAATGTGACATTATGCCAAGTAAGTGATTGCTATCAACATCCGATTTCAAGGCCAATTCAAGATCTGTAAAACATTTATAAAACTGTATGCACCCAAATTTTTTTTATAGGAGATAGGAGTCTTTCACCTAATCATCAAAATACAAAGTAATGACAATTAAACAATACCATTACAATTAAAGAGATAAACCGAGATGTGATTGCAAAAGAATGTGAACAACTAACAAACAAACAAACCTGATTTGTATTAACCAAACCTGCATCTATGTCTTGAGCTTCTCCCAATGAATTGTCCTTAGTCGAACCCATTAATCCACCATTCTCCTGCCCCGACCTATGATCTTTGTTCTAACCGAAAAAAAGCCTCTCCTCAAGAGTTTAGTAGACATTCCGCGAATTAACCCAAAAGGAGAATGGAAAGAGTCTTTTCCAAGGCAGGTATGCGAGAGAGTGGAAAAAAAGGTATGCGAGAGAGTGGGAGAGAAAAGGTATGCGAGAGAGTGGCAGAGCATAACTCAACCTTTAGGAATCCCAAAACTCAATCTAAGATGTTCCATAAATTAATCCAAAAAGGGAAGGAAAGAGTTAAAGCGGGAAAGCAAAATCAATGGAAGGCAACGAATCGGCTTGGCTTAAGATAAGATGACGTTTCGAACGTTTAGTTTAATTAAAACGAGTTCTAAAACAGAGTAAGATTACCGTTAATGGCACAGGTAATCTGGCGCCGTGCGACGCATGATGTGACATAGCCCAAATTGGGAGAAGCTTCTCGAATCGACTTTCAAATAAACTTGCTCATCACTCCGGAGGAAAATCTCTTATAGAGCGTCGTTTCAGGTCTGTTTATATATCTGTTTGTGAATGCATTAGATATTACGATACTAGTGTTAATGATTGTATGCTGGTAATCTTCTTAATTGTGGTGTTTATTTCTAGGGTTTTGTTAAATTGTTATCGTTATCGTTTTTAGGTTGCTAGCTTCCTAGTATACCCTATCGAGAAGTTGCTGGTTTGGAACATCAGAAGATTGTGAAAAGAAAAGGCTTGCGTTTTCAAATTTTGAGTTCTGGCATTGTAATATGATAATTTTCTGAATTTTTGGTTTTTTGTTTTGGGGAGCTTACGACTCAAGTGTCCAATTCATGTCCAAGAATAGTTTCTCAGTGATTGTAGTTTTATTGGGTTTGGGAGAAGTGGAATCTGCTGATTCTGCTCTGGTATCTTGCATCATTTTGTGATATAAAATCTGGAATACAACAACCAGGAATTCTACCTTGGAGTAGCTTATGATTTCCTTGGTTTATAATACTGATCTGATTACCAAATATCTTTGCTATGACAGGCCGGAAGATATACTCGGGGAGTTTGGTCCTCTCGAAGACATATATTTGCCACGGGATTATCATACTGGGTAACCATTAGCCTTTTTGATGCAAATATTTTGAGTTGCTGTTTTGTCAGTTTAATTATTTCCTTTGTAAAACCTGGTCATCTTTTGTGTCATTCCTCATGGTTCAAAAAATTATCTGATAGAGGGATCTTTTCTGATTCTCTACTGTTTATGTGAATTCGGTTTTTCCATTGAAACTGTTGAAGACACAAATGAAGTAGTGAGAGTACTGTGGAAGACAAGAATGAAGTAGTAAGAGTTACTGGAAGACGCCAATCAAGTATATAGAGTGAGCACTGTTCAAGTTGATCAAGATTGAAGGAAGTTGGGTTTGTATACAATGTGAAGAGTTCAGATGTTGAAGAATATCAGCTCAATTTAATATTGGCTCTTTCAAAGGTTAGAAAAACATAATTGTGTTTTAATTTTGTGACATGAGGTGTCTCGTTCTTATCATAGTCTTCGTTATCACAATGGGGTAAGGATCTTGTTTTTATGGTAGTCTGTGACAAAGCCAAATCTTATGTATTTCTCACTTCCTGGGTCACGACTTTGACTCTTTTTGTATGTTTCAGGGAGCCACGTTGTTTTGGATTTGTGCAGTATGTAGATCCTGCTGATGCTACGGATGCTAAGCATCATATGGATGGTGAAATTCTTCTTGGCCTGGAGCTCGCCATTGTTTTTGCTGAAGGAAATAGGAAGAAGTCTGCAGAAATGAGGGCAAGAGAACGAGCAAGGTATGTTAATTTAGATGGTTCGTTTAAAGGGTTTCATTGTTCTAACTTTTGTGATGGGCTCATCATATTTTTCAAAATCATTGAACTGCTCATTAAATATTTTTCTGATCGGAGTAAATGGATAATATGCAACTGTTAGAAGTTGGATATTGAAGAGTTTGTATTTAAAGTTGAAAGACTTTCATACTGATGATTCTGTCAAATAGCATGGCTAATGTATTATTCCCTTATATGACGGTAGGTCAAATTTCTCCCATAGATATGAGGTATAGAGGTAGATCTTACTCCAGATCCCCATATCTTTCAAGGAGCTGAAGCCGGAGACCTACATGGTTGATTATAGTGGACGTAGCGAGCCAATATTTGGACTCATCTCCGATGGTGTGTGGGACGTGAGCTATTAGCGAAGCTGCCTTGTTTGTTATTTGGATGTTTACTGTATGGGTCACGGCTATTTCAGTTCGTTTAATCGTTCAACTAAGATGGGTTTCAGTTCTCCGCCCTCTATGATTGACATAGGTAGATTAACTACTTCCACCACCACCTCATGGCTTTACTATATTTGGGGTATCTAAACCCAGATAGATAATGATATTCATCTTGTTTATTGCAGTATCATTTTGAGTGCGTGTATTTTGCAAACTACGCGAAATGTTGGAATAAGTCTTCCTTGGAACTGCGTAGTTTTGTTGATAAAATAAAGATTCTGCTATACTATTGCTAGCGATGAGGGGTAGGAAGGAACCAGGAATGGAACTCTTGTCTACTGATGTAATAAGAAGAATATAGTAACTTAGAAAAATGCAGACAAGTTTAGCTTTAGCCTCTTACAAATTTGAAATCAAATCTCAACGCTGCATCCAGATTGAACAAAGCCAGAGAATTCGAAAGGAACATTCAGTTTATGATAATGATCGTGCGAAGTAACAAGAAAGAAGCCTTGGTGGGCCGATGATCCAGATCCGGAAATAAACATCCTATTTCCCAACTCCAACTCCAACTGGACACCAACATCATTCCTCTTGAAAATGTTGCCACCTTTGTCCACCGCAATGGACGACCTGGGACATTGCATCTCTTTCCAGACCCCCTCAGCTCTCCTCCAACTCCACCCCTTTTCCCCCATTTCTAGCACGTCTGCACTGTCCTCGAACCTCCCCTGACCATCTGTTCTGTACCCACTCACCACCCACAACTCCATCCCAATCACAACTCCCTCGCACTCGTCTCGCCCCTGCGACATTCTATCCAATTCCCTCCACTCATCCTTCCCCACATGGTAAGCCCACGCCGTGTTCAACGCGTTCTTGTTCTCGTCGTGTCCACCAGCGATTATCACCCTTCCCTCTAACTCTCCTATGGCGAAGAAAGAGCGATTCCCCGGCATGTCCTTCCCACGCCTCCACCGTCGACTCGTGAACTCATATGCAAACACGTCAGTCACCGGCTCATAGTTCACTGGGTCCCACCCGCCCATAAGAACCAGCTTCCCCTCCAGACTGATCACTTGGCAGAACAAAGGAAGCCCATCTGGATACCCAGGAACCGGTTCGAGCCGCTCCCATGTGCCATTAAGGGGGTAGAATATGGAGACCCCATATTTGGGGAAACCGACCGCTTTCCTTCCGGATTCCTCCGGCAACGACTGTATGAGGCAAGCGGCTCTGTGCATGTGACCCGTTTGTTTTCTGTGGTAGTAAAAGTCTCTGCTTTTGAAAAGATGGCGCCACCGTGTGCAAACTCCGGCGGCGACTCGGTGGGTGGAGTAGTGCAATCGAGTTAGGCACTCCAACGCTATTTCTTCCGGTAGACCTGGTATCAACTCGTTCATTGCTTTCAATAAGATGTTTTAGTGTTCGTGCTAGATTGGTACATGTGCATCTTAAGTAATCTTTATAAGGAGGCTCGAAGTAGTAGATAGTTGATGGGGACATGCATTTGTCTTTCGGACATTTATGGAGCTGGCAGTGAACTAGGAACTTTAACATGAATGTGGGGTTAACTAACAACTGTTAGCTTGGAAAAAAGAAATCCACACCACATCCAGTTTGGATCATGTAGGCCTGGCCTACTAGCAAGACCAAGCGAGAATCATTTCTTCCAAAAAGTTTTTTTTTTTTTTTTGATAAAAGGGATAGACACATTACATACAAAGACCGCATTCATGTCATCCTCAATGTTTGATAGATTATAATTGTTGGAATGGAGCCGGAGTTTTCGTATCAAATTAGCACGCAGGACCTGTTGAATCTTATGAAGTTGGTCTCAGAGATCTTTAGAATTGTTATATTTCTTTGATGAAATTGTCTTCATGAATTAAACTAATGCTAAAAACATTAAACCAGAATCGACGATGGTTTGTAATCCTGGAAAGAACATCAACAGCAGAGGAGTTGACTAAGAACAGTGGAGGAAAATGAAGATAAGGATTGGCTAAAAACCAAGTTGACAAAGTATGGATGTTTATAAAAGAGATACTATTGGATAGGATAAAAACTTGCGTGTTTGTGACAAGGCGGATAAGTATCCCTTTTTTTGCTGCTTTTTCTTGTTCACTCAATCTCAATGATTATCCTACTAAGATTAATATGACATGAGCCTACGCTTTTCTTCTTCGAGATCACTTATCATTTTCGACTTTATCTTGAAGTGTTATAGTAATTATTATTATTATTGACGCCACTTGCGCTTGCCTTCAATTCTTTATTGGTCAATTAAAGATTAATAACAAGGATTTAACGTTATAATTAAGATAGGAGAAGATTTGCACCCAATTCCACTACGAAAATTCCAATGGATCTTCCTGCATTTATTACAACATCAAGTTGGACACACCAAAGTAAATAAATGCGAACATGACTCATCGTAAAAGGTCAAAAACAAGTAAATGTGAACATAGGACATCTTAATAATCAGTATGTTTAAGGACTTTGGCTTTACTAATATCGCATAAGAACTAAATCATTAAAATTGTTAATTACATGTTTACTCTGGTAAGGAAACTTGTATATGTTCCAATTCCTTCTAGCGGTGTGATAGCAATATCCGCCATGAATAATAAGCACTAAACTGAGAATGATCCAACAGTTTACAGTAGATGTAGTAAGCAGCTACTTTTGTTTCTTTTTTTTTTGTTGGTAAACTTCACTTCAAAACCAGCTCGTGTAAACTTTACTTGATATAAAGTTTATCAAATTTGCAAAATCAATTGCAAAAAAACAATGTGTTCAATTGATAAAATTATTATTATTATTATTTAAACTTTTCTTCAAAACCAGCTCTTGGGTTGTTGTTTGTTTGATTTTTTAAAATTTTGAGTTGTTCTATTACATAATATTTGTAACTTATGAGTTGGTTCGAGTTGGTTCATTAGTTGTGTAGTGTGTACCAAATTATCGATTCTAAGTTAAATGTGTGAGATGTTGAAATGCAAGTGTCCAAATGAATGTAATCAAATAAAAGTTTATGAGTTGACTTTTGTCTTATAACTTGTGTAGTGTCAAATATGTATTCAAATTAATTTAAACAAACTGAGGTTGATGAGTTATGGCTAAAGGAATAGTGGTTTTCCAAAAAATTAACACGATTCGTTACATAGATTGATGAGATGAAGATAATGAAGTTTTACACGTAATTTCGAAACTTAATACTAGCAATTTTATTGATATTTATACATAGAAAATGTAAAGTACCGTACAAAAAGTTTTATTTTTTATATAAAGTTATTAATTTTATTTTGATATTTCGTTATTCATTTTTATAAATTAATTGGGGAAAGTTCAAGTATTCCTGATAATTCAATCTCTGAAGATTCGATGATTCAATTTGCATTTATGCTAGATTGGTTCTTAGTATGAAGTGTTGAGTTCCAATCATAACTCCCATAATGTCAATTAAGAACAATAAACTAATCTCAAGAGACCGATCGCAAAAAATAATAATCAAGCAATATATATATGACATGAAAATAAATCAAACACCAGATATACATGAAAAATCCTTTAGTATAGAGAAAAAATTATGAGTCAAATCAATAAGCAAATTCACCAATTCAATAGGAAATTACAAGAGTTTAAAGATTTTGAGTTTTTAGCCCTTTCTCGAAACTATACCATAAAAAGCTACAAGTAATCCTGTCAAGTTTTAGTATTGAGTACAAACTAATACCTCAAATCAATAACATTCTCAATTTAATTATGAAACAAACACTCAAAAGGCAACTTGTTGCTAAAACTACTAATTATAGAATGAGAAAGACTTCTCAACTACTCTCACTCCCTTTCTTTCCCTTTTCAATGTTCTTTTCATCCATATTGATGAACTTCATTATTTCCCCTTTTATACTAAAAAATTAGGATTTATAACTGGACAAGGTCACTTACACGGCTGTGTAGATGATTATGTCCTAATTAGATTTCAAGGAATCGCAGATATACACGGTCTTAGTTAGTCACATAGTTGTTTATCCTTAGGACACGGGCATGTATGTTTCTACATGATTGTGTAAGTCTTCAAGTCTTACCATCCACTTGTACACATTTGAACTTATCTACACAGTCGTGTATGATAAGGACATGACCATATTTGATCATACACGGCCATATAGGTCATCATATATCTTGTACGTGTTTGTAGTCTTTTACACGGCCTTCACACACAACCGTATAAGTTAAGCACACGGTCATGTTGTACTCTACACAATCATGTCTCTCAGGAATGGCTTTCAATCAACCTTTATCCATCTTGACTTCACTTTTTCATTATTCCACCAATCTGTGAGAATATCCAAGATCAACTGAACTCACTTTTGTCTCTAAGTAAGGTTGAACACTCAACAATCTCCCCCTTTAGCCATTCTAGAGGGGACTTGAATCACATCAATGATTATTGAAGAGTCATTTTAGCGAGCTTACTACAAAGCTCATAATTGCTCTCGAGAACCACCTCTGTTAACATATTAACAACATTCTTATCTGTGTGAATCTTCTTCAACTGCAATCATTATTTCTCAATCACAAATCTTAACAAATTATATCTAACATCAATGTACTTGGTATGGGAATGATACATAGTATTCTTACTCAAATCCATGGCGCTTTGGTCATCATAAAATAATACAGAATCATTTTGTTTCACATCCAAATCTTGAAAGAACAGTTTCAACCAAAGAATCTACTTACCTACTTTCACACTTCTGTTGTCGATAAAACTACATACTTTTGCAACTTGGATTGCCAAGAAATGGCCTCTCCTATAAATTTGAATAAGTAGCCTAAAGTGGATTTCATGTTATCAAAGTCTTCAACCATGTCTGTATCTATATAGCCCTCTAGAATTGGCTCTCGATTGCTAAAACACAATCTCCATTTGACAGTGCCCTATAAGTATCTTAAGATCCATTTTGCTACTTCTCAGTGAACCTTCCCCAGATAGGACAAATATTTACTCACCAACCCAAAAGTATATGCTATATCTAGTCTTGTACATACTGTTGCATACATCAAGGAAACAACAATAAATGAGTATGGAATATAAGATACACCACCTTTCTCTTTTCAATTAAAGTGTAAACACACTGGCTCAACTTAATTTGTTATGCATTTTGTGTTAAATTGAGTGTTGAGTAGGCATTTAGGGTTTATTTAGATTAGTTTTTGTGTTAAGTGTTTTATTGGGTTAGTCTGAATCTTTGAGCTTAAATTGTATATTTTTGAGGTACCTTGATGTATACGCTAGTGTTGCAGGGTAAACAGGGAAGAGCGGTGAAGATTTGCAGAATTTCGGGCTAAAAGACATAGGCCACGATCGTGCACAGTGGCAATATAAATTTTGGGTGATTTTTTGAACCATTTCAACCCCAAGTTTGACCTAGGCCTGCTACAGAATAAATAGAACA
>JAOQMS010000005.1:38323184-38335716 GCA_027563885.1 Erythroxylum longipes | reverse complement strand
GTTTTTAAGAACTTGTTGTGGTTGAAGGATTTTAAGTTGACATGTAGTAAGATAGGACATTTTGGGTTGAGGGTTCTATCCTAAGGGTTTCGCCGCGGTGAAGACAAGAGTTCGCCACGGCGTAATTCACCCGAAAGGTCAGTGAGGTTTACTCTTATATGTTCACTGCGGCGAGACCAAATGGTCACCGGGCCGAAAATAAAATTTCGGGCTTGCAGCGGCGAAGTTCAATATGTTCGTTGCGGCGTAAAATTCCCAAAGGGTCCAGGGGATTTTCCAATATGTTGGCCGCGGCGAAGCCCGCCTTTGCTTCCGAATGATTTTTCTTTCAAATTTTCATATTCTAACCCCTCCTCCGTGCTTAAGCTTCATGATTCCAAGTCCGATGTTGGGCTCTGAAAACGGGGTCCAACATATGGTTTATTCATTAAGTTGAAGGACTATGTGTAGAGACATAATATAATGTAATACATGGAAGATATTACTCATTATAAGAGGACTTATCGCCATGATTCATATATTTTGTTTCTCCATAAAGTCAATGTTGAATTCTATGGACCATGTGGGAGAATGTGGGAATATCCTTGTGGTCCATATGATTCACAATCATCATCCTTGTGGTCCATATGATTCACAATCATCACAAAGGTTGTGATGGTCTGTTATTGTCTGTTGTCTCTGTAATGGGCAGAGCAATATATGGACAGTTATGGTTTGATTTTTGGGTCCCTAACCTTCAACTTTCAATTTTGAAAAGTTTACGCCATTAACTGGAGAGTTTGAGAGATTAGAAGATTCAAAAATATTTTCATTTTTTGGTAGTGAGATTTAACCCGTGAATCAAGTTTTTTCTGGTAACGATGGCTGGTGGTATGGTTCTTTTGGTTATGCTTCCGCCTATGTTTGTATATATATATATATATATATATATATGCATACATGTTGTTGACATATATACGTGAGGATGTTGTATGTGATAAATGAATTGCATGCAAATTGATTGTTTTTTGTTAATAAGAACTAAATCATTAATATTGTTAATGACATATTTACTCTGGTAAGGAAACTTATATATGTTCCAATTCCTTCTAGTTGTGTGATAGCAGTATCCGCTATGAACAATAAGCACTAAACTGAGAATGATCCAATAGTTTATAGTAGATATAGTAAGCAGCAACTTTTGTTTCTTTGTTTTTTTTGTAAACTTTACTTCAAAACTAGTTCATGTAAACTTTACTTGATATATAGTTTATCAAATTTGCAAAATCAATTGCAATAAAACAATGTGTTCAATTGATAAAATAATTATTATTATTGTTTAAACTTTACTTCAAAACTAGCTTTTGGGTTGTTGTTTGTTTGTTTGTTTTTGTATTTTTGAGTTGTTCTATTACATATTTGTAACTTATGAGTTGTTTGAGTTGGTTCATTGGTTGTGTAGTGTGTATCAAATTATTGATTCCAAGTTAAATGTGTGAGACATTGAAATGCAAGTGTCCAAATGAATGTAATCAAATAAAAGTTTATGAGTTGATTTTTGTCTTATAACTTATTTAGTGGCAAAAATGTATTCAAATTAATTTAAATAAATTGAGGTTGAAGAGTCATGGCTAAAGGAATAGTGGTGTCAGAAAAAATTAATAGGATCGTTACATAGATTGATGAGATGAAGATAATGAAGTTTTACACGTAATTTTGTAACTTAATACTAGCAATTTCAATTATATTTATACATAGAAAATGTAAAGCATTGTACAAGAAGCTTTATTTTGATATAAAGTTATTAATTTAATTTTGATATGTCGTTATTTATTTTTATAAATTAATAGGGGAAGTTTAAGTATTTTTGATGATTCAGTCTCTTTAGGAAGATTCGATGATTCAATTTGGGTTCACGCTAGATTGGTTCTTAGCATGAAGTGTTGAGTTCCAATCTTAACTCCCATAATGTCAATTAAGAACAATCAACTAATCTCAAGAGACCTATTGCAAAAAAGAAAAACAAACAATATGTATATGACATGAAAATAAATTGAACACTAGATATGCGTGACCCCTTTAGTATAGAGAAAAAATTACGAGTCAAATCGATAAGCAAATTCACCAATTCAAATAAGAAATTATAAGAGTTTAAAGATTCTGAGCTTTTAGCCTTTTCTTGAAACTATACCATAAAAAGCTACAAGTAATCATATCAAGTTTCAATATTGAGTACAAATTAATAACTCAAATCAATAACGTTCTCAATTTAAATATGAAATAAACACTTAAAAAGCAACTTGTTGCTAAAACTACTAATTATAAAATGAGAAAGACTTCTTAGCTTCTCCCACCCTCTTTCTTTCCCTTTTTGATGTTCTTTTTATACATATTAATGAACTTTATTATTTTCCCTTTTATACTAAAAAAATAGGATTTATAACTGGACAAGGTCACTTACACGACTATGTAGATGATAATGTCCTAGTTAGATTTCAAGGAATCGTAGATATACACGGTCTTAGTTAGTCACACAGTTATGTATACCTAGGACATGGTCATGTATACCTAGGATATGGGCGAGTATGTTTCCACATGAGAGTGTAAGTCTTCAACTTTTACCATCCACCTGTACACATTTGTACTTACCTACACGGCGGTGTATGATAAGGACATGAGCATAGTTGATCTTACACAACCACATAGGTCATTATATATCTTGTACGTGTTTGTACTCTTTTACACGACCTTCACACATAATTGTATAAGTCAAGCACACAGACATGTTGTACTCTACACGATCATGTCTCTCAGGATGGCTTTAAATTAACCTTTATCCATCTTGACTTCTCTTTTTCATTATTCCAACAATCTATGAGAATATCCAAGATCACCGAAACTCACTTTTGTCTCTAAGTAGGGTTGAACACTCAACAATCTCCTACTTCAGCCATTATAAAGGAGACTCGAATCACATTAATGATTATTTAGGAGTCATCCTAACGAGCTTAATATAAAGCTCATACTTGCTCTCGATTACCACCTTCGTTAACTTATCAACATTGTTCTTATCTGTGTGAATCTTCTTCAACTGCAATCATTATTTCTCAATCACAAATCTTAACCAATTATATCTAACATCGATGTATTTGGTGTGGGAATGATACATAGTATTCTTACTCAAATCCATGGCGCTTTGGTCATCACAAAATACTACATAATTTTTTTGCTTCACATCTAAATCTTGAAAGAACTGTTTTAACCAAAGCATCTACTTACCTACTTTCACACTTATGTTGTGGATAAAACTACATACTTTTGCAACTTGGATTGCCAAGAAATGGCCCCTCCTGTAAATTTGAATAAGTAGCCTAAGGTGGATTTCATGTTATCAAGATCTCCAACCATGTCTACATCCATATAGCCCTCTAAAATTGGCTCCTCATTGCTAAAACACAAGCTTCATTTGATAGTGCCCTATAGGTATCTTAAGATACATTTTATTGCTTCTTAGCGAACCTTCCCCATATAGGACGAATATTTATTCACCAACCCAAAAGTCTGTGCTATATCTAGTCTTGTACATACTATTGTATACGTCAAGGAACCAATAATAAATGAGTATGGAATATAAGATATACCACCTTTCTCCTTTTTAGTTAAAGGGTAAACACACTTACTTAACTTAAAATGAGGTGTTAGTGGGGTGCCAATAAGCTTGACATGCTTCATATTGAACCTTTCTTACACCCCTTCAATATATCTCTCTTGTGACAACCATAATTTCCTATTTTCCCATATCGATTCATTTCCTTGCCAAAATATGTTTTATTGGACCCAAATCTTTCAAGTTAAAAGATTTGGAAAATTCCTCTTTTGTCTTGTGGATTGTCTTAACAACTTATCTTATAATCAATATATCATCAATATATAAAAGAAGAATAATGAAGTTTTCACTGGTAAACTTCTTGCAATACACATAAGTATCATCAAATTTTTCTATCATAAATGAATCAAACTTTCAACATCAATGTCCTGGTGCCCATTTTAGCCTATACAAACTCTTTTTCAACTTACAAGCTAGATTCTCTTTGCCCTAAACGTTTAATCCTTTCGGTTGTCCCATATATATCTCCTCATATAAATCTCCATGTAAAAAGACAGCTTTCACATCAAATTGCTCAAGTTCGAGATCTAAACTAGCAGTTAGACCCAACACGGTTCGCATTAAAGTCATCTCCGGCATTGGTGAGAAAACTTGATCAAAATTAATGCCTTTCTTTTGGTCAAGTCCCTTATCATCTTGCCTTATGCTTCACTAAGTTGTCATTATTCTTTTTTATCTTGAATATCAATTTATTCTGCAATGCCTTCTTATCCTTTGGAAGTTTCACCAACTCATAGGTTTCAGTTTTCTTTACGGAATTCATTTCCTATTGCATAGTTGTGAACCAATGATCTTTATCTTCATGTGACTCTACCTCTTACACATTTTCAAGCTCCCACTTAACAGTAACTAGAAAGTATTATGTACTCAGATACTCTGTAGTTGACCTTCGAAGTTAAATATCCTTTACCATCGAACCAGGTTTCTCTCCCTTTTCATTATTCTCATCAGCCTTTTCTACATCATTGTTCGGATGTGGATCATGTAGCTCATTATTAACAAGTTGTAATTGATCACTAACATTGTGCGCCTACTCATATTCTCTCTTTCCCTCACTTATAGGTTGATTAGCAGAAGCCAAAATAAGGAAAACATCAATAGCACCATATGGTAAACTATTGAGAGTAATCTTACCTTTTTTATTGAGTACTACACCTATCTTGCGCTTATGGAATACGATGTCTCTGCTTTTAATAAATTTTACTTTTATAGGTCATAGAGTTTAAAGTTAAACTATTTATCACCATACCCGACAAATATGCAATGAGCCATCTTCGAGTCAAGTTTCAGTCTTTGGCATATGTTTAAAAACCTTACATCTGAATACCTTATATGCAAACAAGAGGATTCTTTCCCTATCCACATTCTCTCCGAAACGTTGAGACCTAAGGAGACTGATGGTGTTCAATTCATCAAGTAAATATTGGTTCTGACTACTTGACCCCAAAATAAATTTGCAGCTTTGGCATTATGAGTATATATCAAACCTAATTGTTCTTTTCATTCTTTTTACAACACCATTATATTATGGATTATCAATTTCTATCTTTTCGTTTCTTATGTCATGCCTCGTACAGTAATTGTCAAACTCCTTAGATGTGTACTCCCCTCTGTTGTTGGTTCTAAGACACTTCAACTTTTTATTTGTTTCCTCTTTGGTCATGGCATAAAAATTATGAAAAACTTCAAATACTTGGCTCCTTTTCTTCAACATCTAAACCTAAGTTTTTTGAGTTACATCATTAATAAAGGTAAAAAAGTATTATTGCCTCTCAATGACTCCTCTTTAATAGGACCATAAATATCTGAGTACATCAGCTTTAGTTTGGCCATTTTCGTCGTAGTACTAAAAGAGACTTTATGTTATTTTCCTTTTAAACAATGATCATATGGATTAAGAAGGATGGATGTATTTTCCAAAATAAGAGATTTACTAGCCAACAACTTGATCCCTTTTTCACTCACATGCCATAAATTAGGAGAAGTATTTTCCTTAACTGCATATGCTTCTCCACCATATACCTTTAGTTAAGTTTTATATAATGTATAACACAACTCTCTATAGGCAATTGTCGTCACTCCCTTTGATAACTTCCATTATAAACCCAAATAGTTGATAGAAAATTTAGGTATAAGTTAGGAAAATGTTGTATGTCTCTTAAAGTCAATGAGCATCCACCGTTAGATTAAACCAAAATACCACCTATGTTGTCAATATTGACAAAACTTTGATTACCCTTTTTTGCATTTCCAAAACCACTGCTCATATGATTAGAGTATTATTCCTTTCTTAAAATACAGTGATAGGAGACCTCTGTATTGACAAGCTAATTAGAACCCGAATCACTGACATGGAAGCATTCACTGGTTATGCATATCAATGTCACCTCATCATCTGTGCTTGAGGTTGTTGCAACTGTATTTTTATCATCCCCAACTTTCTGAAGATCTTGTTTATCCCTCTTCCATTTATAGCAAAACCTTTTAATGTGTCCAAAATAGGTGCAATAGTGCCAGGTCTGACTCTCTTTTTCACCTTTGGACTTCAATCGATTCTTAGACTTATCACGCCCTTTAGGACCACTGCTCTTGCTTCTTCCCCTACTTTCCACCATAAAAGCCTACATATTATGAACTATCAAATCTTTTCTTTAATCTCTTCATTAAACATGCTCTCTTTGACTATATATAAGGAGAGCACACCCCTTGGGGCTAAATTGCTAATGGTAGCTACCAAGGTCACCCAAGTATCCGATAATGAACTCAATAAGAACAAGGCCTGGAGCTCGTCATCAAGAATAAATTTCATGGTAATCAGTTTGTTGAGAATTTTCTAGAAATTGCTAAAGGGCTCTAACACAGATATCTATATTTTAGTTTAAAATTCACAAGCCTCCTAATTAGAAAGGCCTTGTTATGGGTAGCCTTTTTTTCATAAAGACCTTTCAACTTTTTCCATAACTCAAATAGATTGACTTTTTAGGACACATGGTTAAATATACAGATGTTAGTGCTAGAGTTTTTAACTTTATCTTCCTAATCTATATCAGTTATTTTTCTGGTTTGGATAGAACATCATCCTTCATACTTCTATCCGTATTGATAGGATCAAAAAGATCCTTACAATATGAAAGATCCTCTATCATGGGTCTCGAAATAGAGTAGTTTATAATTGTCAATTGGATCATAGAGTTGATTCTTCCCTCTATGAATAATGGCTACCACTTTGTTAGGTTTCAATCACAACTCTCATAACTTCAATTAAGAACAATAAACTAGTCCCAAGAGACTTAATCACAAAAACAAACAAATAACCAATATGTGACAAGAAAATAAATAAAACACCAGATAGAAAAATCCTCCAATGGAAAGGAAAAATTACTGGACAAATTGACAAGCAATTTCACTAATTCAAGTAGGAACTTATAAGAGTTTAAATATTTCAAGTTATTGTCCTTTACATGGAACTATACTACAAAATAGCTACAAATAATCCCACCAAGTTTTAGTATTGAGCACAAGTTGATAACCTAAATCAACAATACTCTCAATTTAATTATGAAAACAAAAATTAAAAGAAAACTTGTTGCTAAAACTACCAATTATAGAATAAGAAAGACTTCTCAGCTCACTTTCACTCTCTTTCTTTTCCTTTTTAAGTGTTCTTTTCACACATATCAATGAACCTCATCATTTTCCCTTTTATACTAAAAGAAGGGTTTCATAATTGGACACGATCACTTATATAGTCACGTAAGTGACCATGTCCTAACTAGATTTCAAGGAATCGTGGATAAATATAGTCTCAGTTAGACACACCATCTACTTACATGACCATGTATACCTAGGACACAACTGTGTATGTCTTCTACTCTTTCCATCCATCAGTACACATTTGCAATTACCTACATGGTCTCCACACACGGGCATGTCTAATCTTATTTAGCCATGTAGGTTATCATTTATCTTGTACATGTTCACACTCTTACATAGCTTTCATACATGGCCGTGTAGTTAAGGACACATGCATGTTGTACTTTAAACGATTGTGTCTCTAAAGAATGGCTTCAAATTAATTGTCATCCATCTTAACTTCACTCGTTCATTATTCTAATAATCTTTGAGAATATCTAAGATCATTGAAACTCACTTTTGTCTCCAATTAGGGCTTCACAACAAATATTTGAAAGATGAAAGAGTCACCAGGTTAAAGAAGCATTTAGCTGAGATCAAAGGGGATATGAAGTCTTATAAGAAACTTAGTCGTAATGCGAAATAGAAAATAAAAATTTTGCTTGAAGAGTATTAGAATGCAAAAGGCATAAAGATTAAACTATAAAATTGGTAATGGAAATTATTTTTACAGTGGTTAGGATGATACTAAAATATTGAAGGTGATATTCCTACCTAACAAAAATTGATGGCTAAAACTAATGTAAGAAAGAGAAGAAGACAATTTTATAACTTTTTGGTTCCATGAATAACTCCTGGAGCTTAACCTTCGAGTTGTAGTACCTTACAATCTAGAGAAACAACTTATAATATAAACATGACAATGACTAGATAGTTGTAAGATGTAGGTGTATTATTCAATACTTTATATTTTTTATGTACAAAAATCATTAGAGTTGTTTGTTTTAAGTAACAAACGTTTTCATTATCTCCATCTCAACAATTTATTTAATGATCCTATGGATTTATCTAACACCACCAATCCTTTAGTTTCCTTTATACAAGAACAAAGGGGATATTCAAAGTTGTAACAACTACAGAGGCATCAAATTACTTAGTCACACCATGAAATTATAAGGGAAAGTGATAGAGAAGAGAGTAAGAGAGGATGCTCTTGTCTTGGAAAACCAATTTGGTTTCATGCCAATAAGTTCTATAATAGGAGCTTTGCACCTCCTTCGAAGGTTGATGGAATACTACAGAGAAAGACAAAGTAACCTACACATGGTTTTTATTGATTTAGAGAAGGTGTATGATAGGGTTCCAAGGGAAATCATGTGGAGGTGTTTATAAGTCAAGGGGGTTCTAATGACTTACATACAGAGTATTAGGCATATGTATGAAGGTCTAAAAACTAAAGTAAGGATAGTAGGAGGAGATACAAAGAATTTTTCTATAGATATTGGGCTACACCAAGATTCTGCTTTGAGTCCCTTTCGGTTTGTAGTAGTAATTAATGAGCTCACAAAGAACATCCAAGGGGATGTGCCTTAGTGTTTGTTATTTGTTGATGATATTGTTTTAGTGGATAAGAAAAAAGAGGTGGTCAATTCCAAGCTTGAATTGTAGAGGGATACATTAGAATCAAAGGGTTTAGCTGAGTAGAATTAAAACTGAGTATATGGAGTGTAACTTTTAGGAACATAGGGGGTTACAAATGTGGAGATAAAGATTGGTTCAAAAGTTATAACACAAAAGGAGTGTTTAAATATTTAGGATCTATCATTCAAAGCAACGGAGAAATTGATGAAGACATACTTCACCGGATTAGATCAAGGTGGCTGAAATGAAGAGGTGCTTCAGGACTTTTGTATGACAAGAAGATACCTCTCAAACTTAAAGACAAATTCTATTGTTTAGCAATTAGACCATCAATACGCTATGGGACAGAGTGTTGACCCATCAAAAAAGTTCATAATCATAAGCTAGTGGTAAAGGAGATGAGGATGCTACGTTGGATGTGCAACCTTACTAAAGGGATAAGGTAAGAAATGTCATTGTAAAGGACAAATTAAAGGTAGCTAATATTATGGACAAATTAAGAGAGACAAGGCTTAAGTGGTTTAGACATGTTAAAAGATACAACCGGACGCTTTAATGAGAAGTTGCGAGAGGATCACATTTAGAGATTGTAAGAGAAAAATAAGGAGGCCTAAGAAGAATTGGGAGGAGTTGATCAAAAAATATATGACAATGCTAGAAATTATCAAGGACATGACTCATAATAGAAAACTTTGATGTGTTAGGATTCAGGTAAAGAATCTCTCATAATGAGATCCTGGTAGTTCTCTCACATCTTTCAACTCTTGCCTTGTGCAGTTAGTCTCAGTGGTAATTGCTTATTATTATTATTATTATTATTATTATTATTATTATTATTATTATTATTATTGTTATTATTATTGTTATTGTTGTTGTTGTTGTTGTTGTTATTGTTGTTGTTGTTGTTGTTGTTGTTGTTGTTGTTATTGTTGTTGTTGTTGTTAGTACTCTTATTAGTATCTTTATTATTAGGATTAGAATTGGTATAATAATAATAATAATTATTATTAGTGGTATGTATTTATTATTATTATTATTATTATTATTATTATTATTATTATTATTATTGTACTATTATTTCTATATATTAGTTAGTTTTATTGTATTTTATTGTATTTTTCTTTCCCTATCATCATCATCGTCGTCGTCGTCATCATCATCATCATCATCATCAACATGTTTATTTATTTATTTCAATTAATTAATTATTTTTTATTTTTTAAAATCTTCCTTTCATTTATTATTCTTTTATTTATTTACTTACTTATTTATTTATTTTCTTTTTATTTTCTTTTATTTTATTTTATTTATTTATTTTATTTTATTTTCATTCATTCATGTGGGTAATTTGGAAACAGCCTCTCTACTAGTTAGGGGTAAGGCTGCATACTATTGAACCTTTCCAAATCTCGCGTCTTAACGAGATTTCTATTGGATGTTGTTGTTATTGTACACCAATTCTTTGGTCATGACTCATCAACCTCAATTTGTTTACTTTTATTTGGACACATATTTGCTACTAAAGACATTATAAGACAAAAAATTAACTAGTAAGCCTCAATTTGATTACATTCATTTGGACATATGCATTTTAACATTTCACACATTAACTTAAAATCGATAATTTGTCACATTATACAAATAATGAACTAACTCAAACAACTCATAAGTCATAAAATATTATATAGTAGAATAACTCAAAAAACACAAACAACAATCAAATAGGCAATAATCCAAAAGCTGGTTTTGAAGTAAAGTTTAAAAACAATAATGATGATTTTACCAATTGAATACTTTTTTTTGCAACTGAATACATTGTAAGTTCTTAATTTACTAACACCTGTTTGAAGCTGGGGACAAAGATCAAAGGCTGAGACATTTTACTTTGATAGGAAACTTGTATGTGTTCCTATTCCTCCTAGCAGTAACGACCCATAAGCACTAAACCGAGACTGATCCAACAGCTTATAGTAGATGTGGTGAGTAGCTGCCTTTGTTTCATTGCTTATTTGATGAGAAACAGACAGATTTGTAAGTTGTATGCATATAAATACCTGTACACAACTGCAGGAGTAGTATTGGGGTATTTATGTGTTAGAAAATTATGAAACAAAGAACATAATCATATAGATTATTAAAACAAGATCTTTGCATATGCATAAATAACAAATAATCACATACTTGAATTATTTGTTGGATTTCCACCAGTTAAAGAACTGTTCTACAGATCTTTATTTCTTCTTGTTCTTCATATGAAGAAAAGCAACCCAGAAGAAGAAAACACACGCAGACTTCAACTTATTCTTTCGTTCGTTTGGTTTTTATATACAAAACCATTAACTACCTTTTGTAGTTATTTAAAGAACATTTACCATTATATCCCTCATGGGTGTATATGATTCAATATCTCCCACTCACACATGATAGGTTTTAATTAAAAAAGATTCTGCAGTGCTCATACTTGTTCAATAACTAGTGTGATCAGCATACGACGAGAGCACATTGCCATATATCTGTTAGGAGAATATGACATCTCGATTAACAAATTGATCCTAGGACTTATGTGTCCTTGAGTAGACATTGTATGCTATACCCTAGGTCATATCTCGCATTTGCACTTTCCTTTGATCTCATTTAGTTTCTTGTGTCATGACTGTATTCAAGTTCTCTACTAAAGAGACAATGTCCATTTATAAATACTTTTCATGCGAGTTAATGATCTAAATAAATGACCTTCTTCTGTTCTCAATTCTCTTTTGAATTAAATTTAATTCGCTTTCCTAGAATTATTCCATAAGATCGCATATTGCATGATCTTTTGGCAATAACCTAAAGTTGCAAACCGTAAATTCAATTCTCAAGAATAAGATAAGAGTTATAAGGGTATATGACGAGGTTCTTCTTAACCTTAAGGGTCTCACACAATGTAAGATGAGATCTGGCAACTTACATTAATCCCTTTTGTTTTTGCACACATGGTATGAGTCATGTGCTACGGTATTTACCTACTTCGTTTAACTTGAACATCTTTCATTCAAGAAATACTGTACATACGATAGTTCAAACATACTTAATGTTTAACTTGAGTTCACTTATCTACTCAAAACCTGTTCAGAACTCACATTTGGCTACGTAAGACAGAGATAGTGCTCATTAAATCACTTTGAACTAATTCCTTATGACATTTATGGTATAAGTTTTTCACTCTCAATTATCACCTCGATAATAAACTTTAAACATGTCTCTTCTCTAGTGAGCATAAACACCAAATATGATTTCCCGTATGAGAGGGTCAATCTCTAATCTGTCTCATATACTTGTGATTCATCCCAAAATATATTTGTGCAAAACATATATATTTATGAATCAAATGATACAAAATGTATAATTGTTATCATACATTATATCTAAAATATGACATTATAATGAGTGAACATACACTGAGAAATGTTTATCAGTACATGTCAACATTTACGTAGTCCTAGTGACTTTACATGGCCAATGAATACATCTCTGTAAATTGGCTTTGTCATTGGGTCTGCGATCATATCTCGTGTAGATATATATTTCATGTTCACTTCTCTTCATGCAACTATATCTTTCACATAATTA
>JAOQMS010000005.1:38308660-38323084 GCA_027563885.1 Erythroxylum longipes | reverse complement strand
TTTGTTTTGCTTAAGTTTGACCTGGTGGGGAATTCCTCCCTCGTGGGACACGCGTCCAGATGTCACGTAGGACGTCGAGCCCGTGGCCCGCCCGGGGAAGGGTTCCAGCAGTTCTGCTTTGAATCCCTTTCAATTTCTAGTAGTAATTGATGAGCTCACAAAGAACATCTAAGGGGATGTGCCTTGATGTATGTTATTTGCTGATAATTTTATTTTAGTGGATGAGACAAAAGAGGGGATTAATGCCAAGCTTGAATTATGGAGGGATACATTAGAATCAAAGGGTTTTATATTGAGTATAACGAAAACTAAGTATGTGGAGTGTAACTTTTGGGGATATAGGGGGTACAGATGTGGAGATAGAGGTTGGTTCAAAAGCTATACCACAAAAGGAGTGTTTAAAATATTTAGTATCTATCTTCTGAAGTAACGAAGAAATTGATGAAGACATAGTTCACTGGATCAAATCAGGATAGCTGAAATGAAGAGGTGCTTTAGAAGTTTTGTTTAACAAAAGATACCACTCAAGCTTAAAGGCAAATTCTATTGTTTAGTGATTAGGCCAGCAATGCTCTATGAGACAGAGTGTTGACCCATTAAACAAGTTCATAGTCATAAGTTGATGGTAATGGAGGTGAGGATGCTATGTTGGATGTGCAACCTTAGTAAAACAGACAAGGTAAGGAATGTCATTGTAAGAGACAAATTAAAGGTAGCTAATATTATGGACAAATTAAGAGAGACAAGGTTAGGTAGTTTGGAAATGGTAAGAGGGACACCCAGACGCCTTAATGAGAAAATGCGAGAGAATCATACTTAAAGATTGTAAGAGAAAAATAAGGAGGCCTAATAAGAATTGAGAGGAGGTGATCAAAAAAGATATGACAATGTTAGGACTTACCGAGGACATGACCCACAATAGAAAATTTTGACATGTTAGGATTCAGGTAAAAGATCCCTCGTAATGATATCCTAGTAGTTCTCTTATATCTTTCAACTCTTGCCTTATATAGTTAATCTTAGTAGTAATTATGCATTATTATTATTATGATTATTATTATTATGTTTGTTGTTGTTTTGTTAGTACTCTTATTAGTATCTTTATTATTAGCATTAGTATTGGTATTATTATAATGATTATTATTATTAGTGGTATCTCTTTTATTATTCGTATTATTTTATTTTTATTTGTACTATTATTTCTATACATTAGTTATTTTTATTGTATTGTATTTTATTTTTCCCTATTATTATTACTGTTATCATCATCATGTTTATTTATTTATTTTTATTTTTATTTTTTAAAATTTTCCTTCCATTTATTATTCTTTTATTTATTTACTTACTTACTTATTTATTTATTTCCTTTTTATTTTTTATTTTTATTTTTTATTTTCATTCATTCTTGTGAGTTATTTGGAAATAGTCTCTATAGTAGTTAAGGGTAAAGTTACATATTATTGGACCTTCTCAGACTTCACGTCTCAACGAAATTTCTATTGAGTGTTGTTGTTATTGTACACCAATCCTTTGGTCATGACTCATCAACCTCAATTTGTTTACTTTCATTTGGACACATATTTGCTACTAAAGACATTATAAGACAAAAAAATCAACTCGTCAACCTCAATTTGATAATTTATTACAAATTATACAACTAATGAACCAACTAAAACAATTCACAAGTCATAAAATATTATACAGTAGAATAACTCAAAAAATACAAACAACAATCAAATAGACAACAATCCAAAAGCTGGTTTTGGAGTAAAGTTTGAAAAAAATAATGATGATTTTACCAATTGAATACTTCTTTTTTTTTTGCAATTGAATACATTGTAAGTTCTTAATTTACTAACACCTGTATGAAGCTGGGGACAAAGATCAAAGGCTGAGACATTTTACTCTGATAGGAAACTGGCATGTGTTCCTACTCCTCCTAGCGGTGACGACCCATAAACACTAAACTGAGACTGATCCAACAGCTTACAGTAGATGTGGTAAGCAGCTGCCTTTGTTTCATTGCTTATCCGATGAGAAACAGACAGATTTGTAAGTTGTATGCATGTAAATACCTGTAGACAAATGCAGGAGTAGTATTGGGGTATCTATGCATGATTCCAACATAGCCGGTGGGGTAGCAACACTCCGGGGTTTGCACATGCAGGGCATATTCCAAAACCTTGCAATTGTATAGGGCACTAGTACTAATAGTTGCATTAGAGGCATCTTTTCACCTTATTGGTCTCTTCATCAACGGGTATGGTCCTCACAAGCTTTAGTACTTGGTGGCCACTCCTGTCCCTTTCGTCAGGCTTTTTGCTGTTGGGGCTGTCCTTTTCCCCCTCAAACTATACGGTATGGTTGTCATGCTTTGAAACTGAAAATATTGCTCTTCTCTGTGTCTCAGGACAAAGTGAAGAGCACTTCTCCGTTAGATCTTGTGGAAAATTAAAAAATAATAATAAATAACTTGAGGGATTTGTTCCATTTGTTTGCTTCTAACCCCATCCTTCTAAAGATCATTTTCTTGCAACAGGGCTATATCATGGCCTTGCCAGTAGCTAGCTTTATGTTTAATTACAACATTTGATAATGAATTGATTAGAATGTTGTAATTATATATGTATATGTTAAGCCAACCTATACGATAAGCCTCGGACAACATGTATACAACACTACCCGGATAAGATGGCCCCCAAAACAGAAAACTAATATGGCAGAGAATTAGAAATGGGCTTTAAAATATTTGGGGGTCCTATAGATTTGGCGTCAAATGCATTCATACCCGCTATTATTTGCATTAATTCAATTCGACTTAAAATCATTTTATATACTATAAAATGTTATAAAAAATTTTAAATCAAACACATCATCTTTTATGCATAATCAGTAATTCTACAAGTCTTTCCAACCTTCGCACATCTTTTAAGTTAATTCTTTCAGCGATAGGTGTCAGTATGAGCAAGTGACAAGGAACTTGATATTTTTATTATGTGAGTTTCTTATCCATTTTAAATTATATTTTGGAAAATAAATTATAAAAATTATTATTGAAGGAAAGTTTATCCATAAAAAATATTTCATATTTTATCAATTAAACACATTGTTTTTGCAATTGAATTACTATTAATTTAATGTCAAACTCTTAACACATTTAATGTAATTTGAATCCTCAAACTGGGTTTCGAATTGGTCCTTGAAGTCCAATTCTAATTTAAATTCCAATCAATTTGAGTTTATTTTATTGATTTTGAATCATATTCAAGTAAAACTGTCATCCCTAACATATCACTATGTGGATTTAATAGCTTCTTGAAAGCAAATTAGTTCTTGAACTATAGAAGTCAACATTGTCTTGTATTTGTATAAATTTTATTTGAAAACCTCCATTTTGTAGGAGGTGTTCCTTGATTAAAAATAGCTTAATGATTTGAAACATCATCAAAATTGTTGAATGTTGGTGAATTAAAACCTTCATCATAAGTGTTTACATGTTCACCATCTTTTATTAATGCTTCTACACATATTTGTATATTCTTTCAATTTCAAGAATTTTTATCATCAAATATGATGTCACGGCTAATTAGTAACTTCTTAGTAAAAGGATTGCAAAATCTATATTTCTCAAATTTGATATTATACCCAATAAAATAACCATCTATTTTTTTCCTATTTTTGGGATTATATATATATATATGTGCCTTTATTTTCTACATATATAGTGTTTAAAATCGTATCTATTTCTTTAATATTGTTATTAGACACCAATTAAGAAGAAATATTGATGTATAAATTGCTTCCACCAAAAAAAATTTTAGAAGATCTTTGGATTTTAGCATGTCATTTCTTATCCGTACAAGATTTCAATTCTTTCTTTTTTTCCATTGAGGTATGCGGGGAGTGAAATTGGTTTTTAGTTGTCTTTGGATGCTAGATTCTTCACAAAAATTATCATTACAAAGCTTTTTGTAAAATCTCTTAAACAGGTGTTCACTTTTCTTATTGATATGAGCTTTGAATTTCTTAAATATGATGGATTCATAAGACTTATTTGATAAAGTAGACCCATACCATTCTACTAAATCATCGTCGATAAAGGTTATGAAGGACATGATGTTATTGAGAGTAGTTATTGACATGGTCTACAAATCATTTGCATAAATAAGTTCTATTGGTTTTGTAGCTTTTTTTGCCTCGCATGATAGAAAAGATTCATAATGTTGCTTTTCAACTATACAACTTTCACAAACATCATCAACAAGCTTAATTACAAAAACTCATCAATTAAATTATGCTATAAAAAAGAATCAAACTTGCAAATTTTAAATGGCCATATTAATGATATTAAAATCAATCATCATCTTTCAATGTTTCTTTCAAAGCATGTTTAGTAGAGGTGAGACTTCATGGAAAAAAATTTCTTTGCCATTGGTACTTCAACCAGCATATACTTCAAAGATTTATCTTTAAACACATAACATACAAAATCCTAAAAACCAAGCAAATACCCATCCAATATAAACTTACTAGAAAGGTAAAAGTTGATAATTTTTAAGACACCAGTCAACTGCATTAAAATATTGGGAAAACTTAACCTAATAACTTGAGAAACAACCTTTAAACTCAAATTTAAAACATCAAAACACTTTATAAGTCAATAAGAATATTAATCAAGAACTATCATAAATATTGAAAGAGACTTTAATCATATAGAATCATGTCTAATTCTCTCCTAATATTATCATTCATTGGTTTAGTAAAAATTATTGTCCAATTGGTATAGTGCATTAATAATTTTTAATATAATATCCCTGTTTTGCACATATTCTTTAAGTCTAAGGTCCATAATATACCAAAAAAGTTCAATTTCTCATTTATAATGTCAACTTAAACATTGAACACTAAGAATTTATACTCAAACTGATAAATAAAATTATGAACTAATAATTACTTCTTGTTGAATATTAATTATTATATGGTTCAAAAAATGATTCTTTTTAAATTTTTAATTCATTGAAAACATCTCATCCTTCTTATCATCTACATTTGGTTTAATAATTGGCTCTTTTAAAGAGCCTTTAGTGATTATTCTTGTTCTCTTTAAAGACTAATTTCTTGCATCTTACACAAATATTTTTAAGACTTTCTTAGATATAAGAATGTTAGATTCATCAAGATAAATACCAATTCAATAACTACCTTCTCTATTACATACCATTTGCTTTTTTTCTCTCTTTTTAGATCACTATAATACAAAACAATCAATTTATTTTAAGTATCCAATAAGTTTGGTAATTATTAGGTTCATTCTTTTTTCAATCACTTTTAAGGGTTTGCTTGTCATTCTTTATTTGAGAAAATAAAATCTATAATATGTTCATACTTACCGCATACCATATTATACGAGTGATGATGATATATAACTACTTGAAACTTTTTGTGTATATGCATAATGGGTTTTTTTTTGACATTAAAGGTGTTGTAAGTTCTTCTAGGGTAGTGAGATGAGCTACCATGATTATATAGATGATACCTACTATGAATAAAGGTTTGATGCATAATCCTTTTAGGTCTAAAGGGGTTTGAGTGGGTTTGCATGTTATCATAAAATTTATATATATTCTTCCTTTTAGAGTATTAAACTCTATGTCTAGATTATGAACTATGTATGAAAGCATGATGCCTACTCTTAGAATGAGTCTTTGTAGATGTGGCATGTACATGCATATGCTTAGGTGTGGATGCTTCATATTCATTTTTGGCATTAGGCAATGATTCTTTATTATGCAAATATATTTTCATTACAAATATGATTTTATAATTGGCTTCACTTGTATAGTTGCATCCTATTTCATTCCTATTATTGAAATGCATTAGAACTCCTAGTTTTTTTCCTTCAGTTTTCACTCCCTTTAGTGAATTTGGATAATGAATCTTTGAGAACATTGATTTTTTTTTCAATATCTAATTTTTCATGCTTTAATGTGTCTAATGCATGATTATCATTAATGAGCACATTTTTAGATACTTTAATGTTACATAATTTACTTTTCATCTTTTCATTCTCATTCATGCACACCTCCATCTGCTTATACTTCTTTGAGTTTGGAAGATAATTTCTTTCTTTTCTTATTTATGATTTCTAAACTTTCAACTAGTTCATCATATGTCAAATCACTATCACACAAATTAGAGTTTGATGTTACCTCATTATCGTCTATGGCCATAAAGCACATGTGACCTGTCTTTCCTTTTGAATGCTTAATTTTGGATTCATTTGTGTCATCCTAAGTCGAGGCTTTAGGTACTTTATGCTTCCCCCACCCCCAACCCCCTATTTATCTAAATTCAGAATATTAGACAGTGATGCTCAAATGCTTGATAAACACTTTAAATTATGTGTAAAATAACTCAAAAGCTTTTTGATACGAGAACTAAAAAGAAAACATCTATTTGTAGAATTTTAGGGTCGTACAAGCCATTTGAGCTAAAAATTAGTTGTTACAACGACCAGTGACAGTACTCATCAGTTAGCCTAC
Source organism: Erythroxylum longipes (assembly GCA_027563885.1). Lineage (NCBI taxonomy): Eukaryota > Viridiplantae > Streptophyta > Magnoliopsida > Malpighiales > Erythroxylaceae > Erythroxylum > Erythroxylum longipes. Next base: position 38,316,542 of record JAOQMS010000005.1, on the reverse strand, counting down.
CATATTGGTTGATCAATATGCATTAAAAGCATATATTCACCAGTCGTTAAGACATTGTATGATCACTAGATATATTAGTCAACTAATATGGCACATTAGTTGGCCTATATGTCAAACAATATTTCTACGAAATCTCAGTACATCAATTTTGATAACTTTAACCTATATTAATCGATCACTACCTTATATAGGTCAAAAAATCTCCCCTAAAATATAATTTTAACAACTTCAAATGTTCTAACATAAGTTGTTTAATGCAATTATGATTTAAACACTCCACAAAATATTTTCTAAAAATGTTTAAAAGATTCATAGGCTTTTCTTTTAAAAATAAAAGTTTTAACGTGTCTTGACGAGTGACAAAACTCTTGCAATATAGTAAGATGAAATGTTTATATATGGTGAACCTTTGAGGTAACCAATTTAATAAAGTGAGATTACACACTTGATATGCCTTAATTTACTTTCGTTCTTGACTTGATCTTCAATTTGACGATTGCAAACTTCTAACGTTTGAACTTTATAAACTATCTTCTTGTGTTTATTGATTTATTTTATTTTTATATTACTTTTTATCAAGATTAAACTCATCAATAGTATTTAAGTTTTATTATCATCAAAAAATAAATTAAAATCTTCATTAGTTTAACATAATACCACCAGTGAATTCACTATATAAAATGCACAATTAATCAACTAGAAAGAGGGGACAAAAATTAAAGAGTTAATCAAAGATAACAATTAGGAAGGCTAACAAGACGTACTAGAAGAGGAATGTTGAACTAAATAGGAATGTAAAATAAAGAGAAATAAAAAATTACTTTCATAAATTAACCCCCAATCAGTAAAACAGTATTTTTGTTATTCACATACACCAATTTGCACTGATATTACCTAAGAATATTTTTGTATCGGTAAATACTCTATTTAAAGATTCTAAAAGTAAGAATAGCCTAAAATGCACATTTTAACAATAACTAACAAATAATGGAATCCAAAGGAATTAATGGATCATTTTTATAATAAGCAAGTAGTAAATATACAGTAAGAAACCAATTATTAGGATCCTATCAAGTTTAGGGAGAATACAAGGACCTTTTTTTTTTTTTGGTTAAATCCACATGGTCGTGCCAGTTGTATGAAGAAGTCAAAAAATAATATACACATCTTCAACTCATTTAAGAATGGTCACTAATAAGACCAATGTCTTGGTATACGTAATACACAATGAGAATTTAAGTATTGAAGTGGAAAAAAAGGAGTTCATACTAAATTTAATAATTTGCTTAATGTTTTATATTAAATTATTAATTTTTGCTATGTAATATAATAAATTAATAAATCAAATAGGATTAAATTAATAAACATCGTATTAATTATTAATAAAATGCTATATTAATATATTATTAATTACTAATAGAAATAAATTAATATACATATTAAACATTATATTTTTAATATAAATAAATTTAATAAATTTAATACAAGGTTTGCTAATTTATATTAATTACTAATGTTGAAGCTATTATGAGCAGGGTCGGCCTTGGGCAAGGGTGGGGCGGACAACCGCCCAGGACCTATCCTTATAAATAATAAAATATGACTTATTTTTATCCTAATAAAAAATAGGGTCTATTCTTAATCTCATAAAGAATAATAAAAACAGCATATATTTTACTTAATTTTATTCTTTGTGACGGCCTAAAAATAAATAAAAATAAGAATTGTTTTCTTTATTTAAAGCCTATAAAATAATAGAAATGGCTATGATTATGAGCAACACTATTATTAAAAATTAACCTCGAGCTTTTCGATGAAACAATTAAAAAAATCAAAATCTTCACCTAACAATTTCCTTTTATTGGTACCGTACATTTTACGTCCTTGTTGCGTGGCTTGTCCTTCGACCATCACTTGATGCCATGCCGTTTGTTGTATATTTCTCATCACTTATTAATCATCATCGAGACCATTTATACATAATAATGCAAACCATAACACTTGATACAAATATATGGGACCATAAATATGTTTCTATTTTCTTACAAAATTTTCTATAACGAAATGAAATGGAAATGGAAAACAAGAGGGAGAGGAAAAAAAAAAAAAACTAGCCGCTTCTAAGTTTGCACCAAACTTACCAGAAAAGCCATAATTGCAAATAGGAATAAGACGTCGACGTACCATCTACTTTGCCTTCCTTTCAAGCTCCTTTTTCTTCATTCACCAAGCAACCATGTTATACAAATTAACTCCACGCGCCAGCCATTTTTATATGCAAACCTGTATCCTCGTAAAAGTTGATCTGTCACATCCATGTGGCAAAAAAGTATATATTCATTTATATGGTGTGAATATGTGTATACAATCTGAGGAATCGTAGGCTCTTTTCTGTGTGTCGATTGGGACCGAAGCACTTAAATGAGTCGGTTCATATTGAATTTAGTGCAAGGAGGACACATGTCCTTACCTGCTACCTATTTCAATTAAAGAGATTCACCGTATCAAACACATTGAAATTCTTTTACCAGTTTTTTGTTAGAAGTAAAAGCAAGTATGAATTCTGAATTATATTTTGAGATATTCTTTTTTTCTGTTATAAATGACTTCTACAGTTTTTTAATTAAATATTTTAACATTACTACTTTTCTTAATCAAGTACTCTTTTTTAAACAGAAAAAAATAAATATGATAATTATATATGAGATATATCAATATATCTTATCGGCATAAAGTGGCACCCATAATATTGAGATCTTACAATGCCATCATGTATGTCTCATGTTATCATAACACTTGCATGTCATCAATGTGAGTTTCATATTGAGATCTTACAATGCCATCATGTATGTCTCATGTTATCATAACACTTGCATGTCATCAATGTGAGTTTCACGACAACATTTTAAGTTAATACACAATTAGTACATGTGGCATTATGAGTTTTAGAGTATCGCGTATAATGTATCTCGTAAATAAGTTTTTCTATTTTAGTTCAAAATATTTAATTGAAAAAATGTTAATAGTATGAAGTAAATTGTCAATATTAATTAAGTTACGTAGCTTATCTTTTTGTATGATTTTAAATATCATGAGTGTATAGAAAATAATAATATATATTAATTATGGGAAATATTATTATGATGAATGTAAATTATATATACTAACTTGTCCTAAACTCACATCAAATTTTATTTTCTTACCTAATATTATTAGAACAAATAAACCTCAATATTCTCCCAAACAAAATTTGAACTCTGTATGCCAAAATATCCAACTTTATTTTGTAAGAATATGATATTCATACATTTTTAAAATTTATTTTGATAAAAAAACTTAACTTTTAATTTTTCAAATATCATTTTAGTTGAGATCATAAGCACAAAGTTAAGTTTATTACAAACCTTATGAAAAAGCGTAACATTTTAGTATATTTATTATGACCTATTGAAATTTAAAACCATGTTTAAAAAATTAAACAAGTATAATTAAAGTTATCTCTCGAACTTTTCATGTTACCTTTTACCAAATTGATAAAAGCAAGAAACAAGGATTCATAATATGAAATCATCAACAAATGGAGGACTTGGCGGCTACCTTTTTTTATTGCTTTTTTTTAGTTCAATGGCATTTGCATTTTTATGAGTATAGAATAAATTAATATAGATATAGTTAAATTTTAATAATATGGTAATAATTTCACTATATAAATTATTAAAATTTATTAAAATTTACGTTAATAGTTAAAATTGTACAAAAGGATAGTATTATGTAATTAAATTGAATTTGACAATTTCTTAATTTTGTCATCTTATTATTAATATTTATTAATTATGTGCTTTAAATTGAAGTGTATAAATTTATTGAAAGGACACATAAATTTTAATACATATTAGTATCGTAGAAATATAATATGTTCATTTTATATTAAAAGAGCCACAATATCACTTGTATTATTATTACTAATAAAAATTATACAAAAATTAATTAAAATATTAATAACAAAAAATATCATTTTACTTGCAATATTTAAGAAAGTCTCAGCATATGGACATCTTAGATTCAATGTCTGTATAGTTATTTGTTTTTTTTCTTTGCCGTGTCTCTTGCTACTATTCAGTTAAGTCTCCTCTAAATTACTGTCATAGGTAACTCTATTTTGGTGGAGTTTGTCCTACCTAAAGGAGGAATGGTATTATTGTTAAATGGGGGTAACCTCTGGATAAGGAGCTTCTAACTTCAAAGTCTTCTTCAGTCTTTATTGCACCGACTGGGAGCCGTAATGCATTGGGCCCTAAAGAGAACCAAGAAGAAGAAGTCCCTCCACAAACAGTAGATGAGTTCCCTCCATTAAGTCCATCTAACTAAAAGCTCTGTGTAGTTAGCAAATCCTCCAAGTTTGGCCACTATTTGGCTTTAAACTCCTAGAAAAATATGGTAGAAACTAAGTCAGCTAAGGAAAGGCTCAAATATTTTTAAATACTATACAAGAAGGGTTTCTATGGAAATATTGCAAGTTGGGGCTAGAGATGGTAACTAGGCTTGGGTCCGCCCTAAGGTCAATGGGTCTCGGGTCGAGCTCAGGCTCAGGCTCAGGTTGTCCAGACGCTACATTTTTATAATTTTAATTTTAAAAAAAATTTAGGTTGGGTCGAGTCTAGCTCGGGCTCGGGCTCGGGCTCAGGCTTAGGCTTTGGCTCAGGCTCCAGCTAGGCTACTTTGGATGGGCTATTGCTAAGGCCCAAGCTTGACCTTACTCAGCTTATTGTCATCTCTAGTTGGGCTAACAACATAGTCCCATTCATTGGTATGGGTTTCTCACAGGTCCAATATTGGGCTAACTCAAAATGAAGTAAGATAAGTTTAGAGAAAACTCTAATGTCTAAAGAGGATACCTTTATATTCAAGTTCTCCAAGAATACTGACTTGCTGAACATTCTTCAGCAAGGTCCTCAGTACATTACCGGCCAACCTCTTCTTTTAGAAATATATAAGCTTGAAATGTCACTCTATAGGTGCAATGTTAAAATTATTCCCCTCTGGGTGAATTTTCATCGTGTGCCACTAGAATACTAGAAGATATATGGTTTGAGCTACTTATCTAATGCTTTGGGAAAGCCAATTTGTCTTGACTCCCTTATTACTAGGCTTAAGAGGATTGGTTACACTAGAATTTGTGTTGCAGTGAATAGAGAAGAAGAACTTACTAAAGCCCTTCCTATTGTGAAATTGGATATGCATGGGGAATTTATAAGGGCTGAAGCAAAGCTATCTTACAACTGGAGATCAACTAACCACCTTAGGGTGTGGAAACTAAATGGGAGGGTATTTAAAACTAGTTTGCACAATGAATTTTTGGGGATACCAGAGGATGAAATCCTTGACTTAAAAGAAGTGTCTAAATTGGTTCTCCTATAAATAAGCTAGGGATCGAAAATCCTACCTAAATACCCCTGCAGGTTAAGAACTCTAGATTTGAGGAATAATTAATTCTAATTAGCAGGCCAATGGATGTGAAGTGAATGTGACTGCAATAATAGTTAGAATTAGTTAGTTTGAAGGGCATAGATGGTTTCATTAAAATCACCTTTATATCCTCAAGAAGGAAGTCCAGAAGGAAAGCAGGTAAAGCCTAGCTAAGGAGTGCCAAATAATCTAATTAATGGCCTTTCTTATATAGAGTATTAGGAGACTTAATGATCCTCTTAAAAATAAAGCTGTAAAAGACCTTATCTTGGAGAAAAAGCCTATTGTAATAGGTCTTTTAAAAACCAAAATAAAGGCTAAGAAGCTAACTAAAGATCTGAAATTTTTAGCAATAATTGGAATTTTGTGACAAATCATTCCTTCCATGCTACTGCAGGATAGTAGTGGCTTTTAATATAAACCATATTCATCATTTAGTAGTCATTATGTCTGATCAAATGATACTTATCTTATGTGTTTTGCCCTAGTCAGGGTTACTTATTAAGACTGTAATTGTTTACGCAACAAACTTTGCTCTCCAAGAAGTCAAGATCTAGGAAGACCTAAGGATTATAAATGGTTTGAGGCATAGGCCCTGGATCTTAGTGGGTGATTTAACCTATATTTTGCATATTAAGCAAGCTAAAGGTGCTAGAGTTAACTAGAAAAACTTAATTAAAGGGTTGAATCAAATCATAAACCAATAGGGAGTAATGGACTTAAATTATATGGAGCAACTATTTACTTAGAGCAATAGTAGATAATGAATCATGTTTATCATAAATACACTTGATAAGGTTATGAGAAACAAGGAATGGCTATATAAGATTCCAAGTAATGATGCCTATTTTGGCCTAGGCTTTTGCTCAAATCACTCAATAATTGAAATTCTCTAGCTGGCCACAAAACCCTCCTAGAGAGCTCCATTCAGATTCCTAGACTTTCTAACTGATATAGATGGATTTTAAGAAGTGGTTATGGAGGGTAGGGAGAAGGTTGTTATGGGATGTAAAAGCTTTCCCCTTATGAGAAAGTTGTAAGAAATTAAAGGACTTAAACTCCTTCACAAGAATAGTTATCCCAACGTTGAATCCAATCTTAGAAATGTAAAAGAAGAGCTTAAGAAAGTGCAAGGTAACTACTAACAAGATCCTCTTAATCTAAATCTTAGAACTTTTGAATCCATAACTATTGGTAGATATACTCAAGCTTTACAGTGGCATAACTCCTTTCTTAACCAGATGGCCAGATTCAATTAGCTCTATAAGGGGGGTGGGAGGGTGAGGGGGGTGATAACTGTAAGTTCTTCAACTATTTTATTATGGCTAGGAGAAATAAGAACATAATCTTGGCTCTACTAAACTCAAATCATAAAATATGCAATGATCATGCTACAATTGACATAATAGGTTAAGCTACTAATGAGATTTGTTTGGTTAGCGGCTCCCTCTCACTTTATGGTGACTAGTTTGATCTTGTTTCTACATTTCTCTATGGACCATACTATAAAGGACAATCTATGCATGCATGTATTGTATTAAGATATCAAGGAGGTCCTTTTTAGGCTTAACCCTAATAAATCCTCTATATTAGATAGTTTTAATGCTTATTTTTTTCATCAAACTTGAAATTTGACAGGTAACCTAATGGTTGATATGGTTTAAGAAATTTTCTCTTTTAAGAAATGCTCAGATATCTTAATTATACCCATATATGTCTAGTTCCCAAGACAAGAAAACTCAATATAATGACTAATTTTCACCCTATCTCCTATTGTAACACAATTTACAAGGTTATCTAAAAATTGTTTGTTAACAGATTAAAAAAAAGCCTTGCAATCCTTAATCATTCCTAGTCAGGGAGCATTCTTACATGGTAGAGCTACAAGTGACAACATCTTGCTAGTCTAAGAACTATTCAACAACTATGATTCTTAGGCTTCTCAAAGTTGTGCCCTAAAGATTGATTTTGCTAAGCCTTTTAACTCCTTAAATTGGAATTTCATATTTAATGGTATGCTAGCTTTTGGATTTCCTACGGACTTTGTAGATTGGATAAAGGTATGTGTAACAATTACATATTTTAGGGTTGTGGTTAATGGATCACCCTCAAAGTCCTTTCGAGGAGCCAAAGGATTAAGGCAAGTGAATCCCTTACCCCTTTATTTATTTGCCTATGTTATAGAGATTCTCATTAGGATGATTAATTGGGAGATTGATTCCTTGAGATCAATTAACTATCACCACAAATGTAAGTAACTCAAAGTCAACAATATTGTTTTTGCAGATGACTTAATACTGTGATATGGGGTTAATCAAGGATCTATTTAGCTTTAAACTTGTTGGATCTCGATTTTTCTTAGGATTTATTTTATTAAATTATCAAGCATGAAAATAAATTAGAATTTATGAATTAG
>JAOQMS010000005.1:38282911-38308560 GCA_027563885.1 Erythroxylum longipes | reverse complement strand
AGGAAGAAAAGAAGGAGAGAGTCGTGGAAGAGACTAGAAGGAGAGAAGAAGAAAGAAAGGGAAGAAGAAAGAAAGAATGAAAGAAAAAGGAGAAAGAAGAAGGAAAAGTTTTGGTGAGTTCTTCTTTGTTTATTCTTCTTGTTTTGATAGATTAAGAAAGTAGAAAAAGTAGGTTTTATATGAAGAAAATGAAGAAGGAAGTGGAGAAACTAGGTTTTTATATGATGAAGATCACAAATCTTCCTTTTCTAAACTTTAAATTAAATTTAAATGTGATATTTTATTTTATTGCAATGTTCCCAAATAGGTTTATTATTATTTCAAATAAATTCCAATGGTAACATGTAGTCGCCATAAAATTCATATGGAGACCCGGGGCCAACAAAACTAGAGTAGTATGTCAATTCTTTACTTTATTTGGACTTAAGGTAAATGTAGAGAAGAGTAAAATTGACATCTCCTTTGATGTGCCAAACACTTTATCCCTAACCTCAACATCTTGCCTATAGTCGCATATTGCTCCTTTCAAGTATCTCGGAGTACCTATAACATGAAGAAACCTAGGTTTGTTGACTATGCACCCTTTATTGAATTTTTTAGTGTGATAGTTTTCTCTTGGTAAAACAAATTTCTCTCTAATCTGAGCAAGTTACAATTTATTTCCTTTATTGTAAGGAATTTTTATATTCATTGGAGCTCTCACTTAGTCCTCCCTAAAGATTTGATTAAGGAAATGGAGAATCTATTCAAGAATTACCTCTAGACTAGGAAACTTGACAACTCAAGGAAAGTTAAGGTGAAATGAAAGGATGTGCATATACCAAAAAAGGAAGAGGGACTGAGGCTTATATCTATTAAAACAATGGATTTGGTCATAATAACTAAGAAGATTTGGAGGTTATTTAATGACAAGGAGGCTATATGGTCCAAATGGATACAAACATATTGTCTCCCTAATATAAGTTTCTAAAATATAAAAATTGGCAAGGAACACTCACGGTCTTTAATATAAATACTAAGGCTGAGAGAAAGATTAAGATATTCACTTAAGAAATGTACCTAGCTTTGGTGGGACAATTGGAGTGATTTGGCTTTACTATACCTTAGGAATGAACTGAACTCCCTTAAACTATAGATTCCAATGAATTCTACGGTAAATGAGTTATCATGGAAAATAGGTGGAGCTACAACCTAAAAGGATGTGCTATCTTGTTGAATAATCTCCCTGATTATAGCCTTGACCAATTTGAGATGGATCATGTTATCTGGTTATAAGACAACTCCCACAAATTCACTAATAGTTCTTGCCTTGACCTATTCAAACATCAAGCCCCTAAAGCCCTAATCTTCTTTCATTCTATGGCTAGCTATTAGAGGTAGATTATTTTTTAAAGAAAAATATCATAGAGTCTCTAACCCTCTTTACCTACTATTCCAAGAGGTACTAAAATCTATCTCTCATCTATTTTTTTGTAGCTACTCTCAAAGCCTATTGACGAGATTACAATAATTGCGTCATGTTTTTTCTATAAAAAGGAGTAGTTTCTAACAGTGGGCTACTGGTAAAATTATGAAAATAGGACAAGAGGCTTGTTCTTAAAAATTGCCTTCTCTTTTGGTGTATATGAAATTTGACAAGAGAGGAAGCATAGATTATATAAAAGATTAGCCACAATGGCTAAGACTTAACCGTCAATACAATTCTCTATATTAGAGAAATCCTAATCACTAAGAAAGGTTTTATGGGAGCTAATGACTAGATGAGGTTTAAATGAAACCTACTAATGTTGAGAATATACGATAATTGTCTATCCAAGAGAGTTACAACTCACTCCATTGAGGAGTTCACTCGGAGAAAGACAAATATATGTCTAATCATATGCATGCAGAATTTAAGGAGGACTAATTGAACAATATAAAAGGACAAAGGAATAGTGCTGCCTGAAATGACGAATCTTGAGGAGATGTATATATGGCTTCAATTCCTTCCCCTCCCCTAACGGGATCAGGAGTGATGCCTAAAGCTCCTGAAACATATGAAAATTGTGTTATTGCTTATATAGGTGTGTAATACTCAAATACAAGCGAATCTACTAAGAGTTGCGTTGCAATTGCTGGAGGAGATGATGGATTTCACTGTAATCATTGGTGGAGATAAAGGATTTTCAAATTAAGAAAGAGAAAGGGGACTACTCTTTCATCTCCTTTCTGGAATTCTAAAATTGCTTTTGATCTTGTTCTCTACTTGAAAGTGTAATGCTAGGTGGGAGGTTTGATTGAATATATCTTCAACTTACTCTAGGTAAGTATCCATGGGCATTTTATTTGTGATTAAGTGCAAAACTCTTTATTATGTTAATATATTCTTTACTTTTCTTTCTAAAAAAATTATATTGAATATAGTTAAAAATTGAAAAAAAAAGTGTTAACTTCCCGTAAAGTTGAAAAATAACATTAAACATAAAAAATTCTATAAGTTTATAATTTTTCTATATATTCCCTATTTTGATATTCTTCCATGAGACATATACAAAATTAACAGAGACTAAATTAATAAATTATGGCTAAATAGTCAAGCACCATGATACATTATTGTTTGTGTTTTTTCATCTCCCTCGTTGCAAAACGGCAAAGTGAGTAGAGCACAACCATTTTTGGCTTATCGATTGCCTAAGGCTATATTTGGTTGGATGTAAATTTTTTAATGTAATGGAATGATTTATAATAGAATATAATGTAAATGCATGTAATATTAGAAAATTGTTGTGTAAGAGTGATGGAAGGGTTCATAATGTAATATAGTGAAATATTGTTTGGAAGATGGATGGAATATAATGTAATGTATGTATAATAATAATGAATGACTATTCTACCTTTGATAAAATAATGAGATGTATTGTCCTGCTATTTGTTATTAGAGTTGAGGGTATTATTGATATTATAACAAATTATTAAGGGTATATTAATAAATACATATTTATTATTTTACATTTCATCCTAAACCTCCCAAATCGGAGATAACTCATTTTTACTGTTTAAGATGGAATAAGATGTAATGTGAAACCCTCCCCTTCCATCTTATTCCATTCTATTTTATTATAAACTCTCCTCCTAAATGATGGAATAATATTACATTCCATTATATTCCATTACTAATGGTCCTACCAAATATAGCCTAAAGGTACATTGTAGTTAACAAAATACAATAATAAAAGGCGTAAATGGAAAATAAAGAAGAATCAATTCAACGATGTTTGATTTTAATTTATTTTATTCAGATCCAATTATTTTTGGTTTAAAAGTTAGTAACGTTCGATTGTCAATATCATTAGTTGTTATATATATATATATTTATTAATAATACTTAAATAAATAATAAATAAAATTTTAAATTAATTAATTATTTAAATCAATTATATACTATTTATTAATAAAATAAATAAGTAAGTAAGTCAAAAATGTAATTATTTATTTATAATTATATTTTAATTATTGAAACTAATTTATTATTTACAATTAACTATTTTATATTGAAAAATATTTTAAAAATAACTATTTTATAATTCTAAAATTTATGTATTTTAGAGATATTTTAAATTTAATATATATTTATTAAATAGTTATTAAATTTGGAAAATATTATATTAGTTATAATTATTAGTATTAACTAATCTTAAATAATTAAATAAAAATCAAGTTATGATAAAAGGCCAAAATAAAAAACAAAAATTAAAATTTATGATTTCCATATAGTTATTAAAATAAAAAATTAAAACAAAATCAATCAAATAAATTTTTTTATGAAGTTTAAAAATAAAAAAACTAAAAATGATAGTAAAACGAACAGTCTCTTATCAAAATTAATTTTCTTTCTAGTTTGAAATTTGTTTTCATTGATTTGATGTATATCATTCAAAAAAATCAAGCTTAGAGGTCAGTATATATATCAATTGAGTTAAAGTTTACCAACCTTCATAAATTAAAATAACAAAATTGAAGGACTTAAAAGTTTACCAACATTTATGTTAACATTCAAATTCTTTTAATCAACTAAAGAGTGAGAAAAGTTGCCTCTTATCGTTGTAAAACTATAGTTCTATGGTTCTTAATATCTTCACCAAATTTGTTGGGTCACACCCAAGTCATGGGCACTATCATTCCTTGCTTTTTCCTGTAAGTGCAATCATCATTTGTTAGCTGCAAAGCATGCTTTTGTTGTTTAATAAACAAAAACAAAAACTTAGTCTATTGACATGCTTCCTAGGTTTTCCCTTTGACTCATTTACTAGCTGGACTCCATGCTCTCACTCGTTGAGGAAAAGCAAAACAAGAATGGAGAGTGAAGACAGAGCACAAATATTTGGCAAAAGAGAACAGGAATAAAGAGAATTGTGTTGCACGCACTAGAACAGCGTGTGAAACAAAGTCGATAACAGAAATGAAAGAGTCCCTTCTAGTACACTTTCATCTCAACGTCCTCTGGTTTTCTGCTTCCTTAATGACCAAACTCCGCACTTCCATCTCTTTTGCCCTTTGAGAAAACCAAAAAAGAAGGCAAAATGAGTCGTCTTGCACCAGTGTCAGAAGAACCCATAAGCGAAGGAGAAGACAACAATGGTATAAGCAGCTCATCAAAGAAAGATCATTCATGGAGAATCTGGCTCAAAGCTCACTTTACTCTTCTCTTCAACAAAAAATCTCACCTCAAGACTCTCTTAAGCGTTCTTGGTTGCCCTCTTTTCCCTGTTTCGGTCTACCCAAAACTCCCCATTAACCAGGTTTGAGCTTGACCACTTTTCTTACCTACGTTTATCACTTGTCTCTCCACAACTAGTCATTGTTTTAGATCATTCATTTAGGTATGTGAAAGTTTGCTCATATCTGTTGCCCTGGTAATATTACTCGGCTTCCCAAATATTTGCTTTCTGGGTTCTTTTGCATTAGTGCTTACTGTTTTTAGGTCCTAATATACTATAATCCATTTTTTCTTCTCTTAATATCCTTTCTGTACGTGATGATGTGCCTGTCCAGAGTCATGATGTCTGGAAGTCCCCACTTTCCTACTGCCAAACCACGATCAGACACCAAAAAGCACTCGCTTTTTGGGTCTATTCTCTATTCATCAGCGTAATACCTATTGAATTTGCTTGAAAAAGTAGCGAATTTATCAAGCAGTTGTCATTTAATCAAAGGGTTCTTACTGGTAATTTTTACTTGATGAGTAAAAATGATTTAGTTCAATGGTGCTTCTCGATTTTTTAAAAAGTAAATGTTGGAGGAACGTGCAACAATGTGCAATATATTGAATGTCCTCAAGAGCTTAAAATTCTTTGGTTAAAGAGAAATGATACTAGATACGGTAGAAAGCCAACTCAGTAATGATTTACTGTTAACAACCAAAAGTAACAATCTTTTTATTACAGGTATCATCCTCGGCTCAGTATATAATCGAACACTTTATTGCAGCAACCGGTTGCCGGAAAGTGGAAGGGAGGGTGAAGAACGTTTTTGCAACAGGGAAAGTGTCAATGGCCATGGTGGATGAGGTCAGCAGCGGAACAACCGCCGGGATGGTGCAAAAGGGTTGCTTTGTAATGTGGCAAATGGTCCCTGATAAGTGGCTAATTGAGCTGGTTGTGGATGGCCAAAAAGTTGTGGCTGGTAGTGATGGCAATGTTGCTTGGCGCCACACCCCATGGCTCGGTGCTCATGCTGCTAAAGGGGGTGTTAAGCCTCTCCGACGAGCTCTCCAGGCAAGTTGTACAAACATTCATTATAATTATGTGTCCAGGGAGAAGGGAATAAATGAGGAAGGTTGCATAGTCATATGCAGCCTACAGTGTAGGCGCTTAGTGGTCACTGTTAATTTTGTACCTACTTTCAACTGAAACCAGATCCAACTACTCCCAAAATACCGGATCTTGATTCCTCATGTTCTTTGAAATATGAATCAGTTTTGAAAGCTTATCCAATGAGAAAAGAGATACCATATAGGAATAACCAATTAAGCCAACCATTCAATTTCACTCATTACTGCTTGTAGCAATTTTGACAATAAGATCCTTGTTCATATTACATCATCAGTGAGATCACACCCCGTTAATTGTTAGCGAACTACAGAAAGTGTCCACCTTTTGAAAAATTAAACTTTTTCTTATTCAAATTAGCTAGCCCTGTGATTGATAACGCTCAATTTAGATGAACTTTCATGTAGGGACTAGATCCTATGGCAATATCAGCTGTGTTCTCTCCAGCACAATACATGGGAGAGAAGTGCATCTCAGGGGTTGATTGTTTTGTCCTGAAATTGTCCGCTGACCAAACAGACTTATCAGACAGAAGCGATAGCACTGCAGAGATGATTAAACATGTCACATTTGGATACTTCAGCCAAAAAAATGGCCTTCTAGTGTTCCTGGAAGACTCGTACTTGACTAGAATTCAGTCCCCGGGAACTTACCCTACATACTGGGAAACCACCATGGCAACGAGCATTGAAGACTACCGGACGGTGGACGGGGTGATGATAGCTCACGGTGGTGAAACTAGTGTGATGATCACAAGATTTGGTGATAACCTGAAAGCAGGTCTTTCAATCACACGAATGGCAGAGACTTGGACTATAGATGACATTGCGTTTAACGTGCAAGGCCTGTCTGTGGACTGTTTCATTCCTCCTAAGGAGATGAGGAAACATTGTTGTCCGGAGGAGAATAATCTTGACTACTGGCGGTCACCGTCACATGAATGATGAGGAGCAACTTGTGTTTGTCGATATATTACCTCATCTTGTAAAAGGAAAAAACATTAGCAATATCTTTATGATATGGCACGAGTACTCGACATGATATCTTTTCTTCTTGATGCAAAGCAATATCCTGAATGTTATGGCACGAGTACTCGACGTGGTATTGTTTTTCTTGATGCAATTTGTGTCTGTTTTTAACGCAGTTCTGTGTTTGTCAGTTTTCACTTTAATTTTAGTTACTAAACCCATCCAAGTAACCAAACCACAACTCCAAGTCATAAAATACAATCTTGAAAGGACTTATTTGGATCATTTACCCCTTTAGAATGTAAGTTCAAAAATGTTTGATCGCTTGAAGAAATCGGAACCTTCAATGTAGCTTAGGTAAGGTAGTCCCATTTCATCTGCTCATATAATTTGACAGGCTCAACTGGTTAGGAGGCATTAAGAAGATCAACTCGACAGAGAGTGTTCGTTTAATGTATGGTCAACCTGAAAGTGAAGTCCATTGCACAGAAAGCAATTTCTCTTGGACCATATTATATATAGAGAAAATAGTGGAAGTTGTTACATACGTGTTTGATTGATGCAGAGAGCACTTGAGAAGTTAACCAGGGAAATGAACGAGATGGTTCAGAACGTGGTCTCAACCAACGTGTTGATGAAAGTACAACCTCGAAATTTTATTTGTTGGAGTGCAACGATCGTCCCAAGTGCATTATAGACTTAAGAATCTCTTTAATGTTAACGTTCCTAATTCAACGATGAAAAGCATGAGCAAGGCATGTGTAATATTCCACTTATGAAGACGAATTTTTGGTTGGAACCATCAAAAGTGAGTTCACATATTGAGTCAAGAGGTCTTATATGTAGTTTTCAGTATACAGTGACTGACGTTCTATTAGTAAAAAGCGAAAATGGATAATAGCCGGGTTGAGGATAACGAAATTAGTTTTTGAAAGTTATCATTAAGTGGAGAGATTGCGGAGCTTTAATGTTTCGAATGAAGAATGAATTGCTCCCTGTAATTTGCCTAGGAAAATGAAGCTCCCAAATATGATGTGCTCATAAGTGATGACGCAGTAACAGGGGCAGACTCTTTAGACTTAAGTTTAATGTGCAATATAAAAATCCGTTACGTTTATATTTATAATATTTCTTTACTCTTGACCTTTGCAAACAAAGTCACCAGGAGTCCGTACTTGGAGAATTTAAAAAATAACATTCAAACATTATCAAAATATGAAACAAAAAATATTTTAAAATAATTACTGAAATTTAAGTCTTCATATTTGCTTTTCTAATCTTTATTACGTTGTAATTTATAATTTATATCTTTTCTTTTCATTTTTACTTATAATTTAAGATTACCATTTGAAGATTTAATTAAGCCTAGTCTTAAATATTGATTTTGTCTTTAAATGACTTTATGTATTTAATGTAGATGTGTTTAATATAAAAACTTACAATTAAAATTAATTCAAAAAATATGTCTCTTTCTTTCTTTTGTTTTTCTCTTTTCTATATGATATCATTATGTAATTGTATGATGGCAAGAGAAGTCATCCTAATTCAATCAACACAAATTAAAGTTGGTAAACAAATGAAATTGAATAGCACAATGAAATAGTTAACCTTTCAAGTTTTCATTTTGAACCTAATCTCATCTAATCTCCATTGAATTAGATTAAAACTTAGTTAAACTCAATTTAAGCTCAATTAACACCTCAAAATCGTAAAACTTTTTTCTCATCTTTATTATTTAAATAAAATATCTTTTGATTTGACCCATTTTTATTCAAAATCAATTTATTTAATAAAAGCCCATTTTATAATGCATATTTAGTTTAAATCCTTTACATTCATGTCATTTTTTATATTTTTATCAATATCTATTTCATCGAATTATACATAAGTTAAAAGTATAATTTGAATCCTAGCGTTTATATCATCTTATAATTTAAATACTAACAATCAAAAGTGTTCAATTTCAACCTCAATATCTTCAAAGTGTTTAAAATAAACTTCAAGCAGAGAAAAAATTTAACAAGATTAAGCTTCCATGAGTTAAATATCATGGTCATTATTGATGTGATGCTTGTTACAATTTTCTAGATTCTGTTAGTGCACCCCACTATTATGTATATGTTATTAAGGATGACAATAGGTTGGACTCGGGCATGGGCAACTTCTAGGGCCCGAGTCCATCCCATGCTCGAGTCCAACCTGATCTAAATTTTTTAAAATTAAATATACACAACTTCATTCTACTTATAACTGTCAGGCCTCATCAACTTAAGAGTGAGGTTCGATTTTTTGGGAAAACCGAGCCAGAGACCCAAACCGAGGTTGACTTCGGACAGGACCAGTCCGACCTTAGGCCCAGTTGCCATCTCTATATGCCATGTGATGAAGTGAGATTTATTTGACTTTTTTTAAATTAAATTAATAATTTGTAATTAACATAATTATTCTATTATGTTAATTTTTACTTAAAAATCTTAAATAAAATCTTTAAAATTCGTAATATAGAAACCCTAAGTGAAATGAAACTAAAATTCCTAAATGAATTCACGCCCTTCCCCTCTTTATTGCATCGGCTTCCAACTTGCTTCTGTTTGGCTTCAGTTTCCTTTTGTTTATGTCTCACACCTCCATTTTGCCCTTGCTTACAATATATTGTAATTGAGTTTCTAGCACCAAGTTGATTAAAGGCTTGACCACCTTTGTCTAAGTTATACTAAGATTTCCCCTATTGAACTTCTTGTGCTTATGTACGAGAGAAACCAAATTCAACGAATATGTTTATACGTTTCCTAAATTTGTATTTGTAATCAATCCCCCTAGGCTTAGGCTTAAGATATAATATGAAGAGACCAATAAGATGATTTTTGTATGCTTTCTACGCTAGAGTAGTAAAGAGGCATGCCTATCTTTGGAAGAAATGAATTTGAGTTTTTATGGGTAAATTTAGTGTTGGCTATTTCATAACGAAAACTTGTCCAAGGTAGAAATGAGACGAAGTTAGAGGTGTGAGACAAAAACAAAAGGAAGTTGGTATGGAATTCAATTAGGGATTTTAGTTTCATTTCATAATTAGAATTTCTAGATTAAGATTTTATTTATAATTAACTAAAAATTAACATAACTAATAATAAAATTAATTACAAATTATTATAATGTCAAAATTTTTAAAATCAAATGGGCTATATTATTCTACGTGGTGTACATGTGATAATCACTACATAGTATTGGGACCTACTAATAAATTTTAAAAATAACTAATGAAAGTTAATCCCATTAATTTTTTTGTTCATTTAGAGTTTATTTTAAACATTTTCAAAATGTTAAGGTTGAAATTGAATGTTTTAAAACGTTTCTAACCAATATACTTAATTAATAGCAATTAACATAAATGAGTATAAGAAATTTGCTTAATATAAATTAATCCAACAATTGAAAAATAATTTAATGTGCTTAATATAAATTAATCAAACAATTGAAAAACAATTTAAAGAGGATGGGAAGGAGAGGATGCAAACCAATCTATAGTGGTTTGAAAAATAATCATTGCCTACGTCCACTCTTAAGACTCTTCCTAAAATTCCAATATAAATTTTCTTTCAAGGTAAAGAATAACTTTTGTACAATTTTTCTCGATAAAAGGAACCTTTCTTGCAATCTTCTTTCAAGATAAAGAGGAACCTTAATTCCACTTAGATCACCTCTAAGTATAATATTCAACACTCGAATAAAGTATTCAACTAAAAAATAGTTTACTTATTTACTTGATAACTCCCAAAATGGCTAATTCATACAAATATGATATAATGATGCTCAAATGATTGACAAACTTTTTGAAATGAAAGTATACAACACTCAAAACATTCTTGATGCTAAAACCAATGAGAAAACACCTATTTATAATGTTTTGGGACATAAAATAGTTATTGGAGCCAAAAACTAGCCGTTATGATGACTATATTCAATGCTATACTGGTCAAACAGTATGTATTTACAATATCATATTCATTAGCCGTTAGATATTGGTCGACCAGTAACCTATTGTTGTGGTCTAATTATCCTATATCGGTAATAAGAGGGCCTGATGTGGGATCTATAGGCTTATGGGCTCTCCCACCCTTTAAGCTAGTTTTTGGAGTTTACTCTCCCATAAGTTCTGTAACAATTGGTATCAAAGCTCACACTACTCCTTTGAGTTCTCGGGCGATGGGTGGTGATGTCGGTATGGCAGTGTTAGCTTGGGGCTAGAAAAAGTTCTAGTGCACAGCTAATCCACAGGTGTTGGGGCTATAGAGCATGGTGAAATGTTGTGGTCTAATTGTCCCACATCAATAATAAGAGGGCCTAATGTGGGGTTTATAGGCATATGAGCTCTCTCATCATTTAAGCTAGTTTTTGGGTTGACTCTCCCATAAGTCTTGTGACACCTATATTGTTCAACCAATATGACAAACTGATTAACAAATAAGTTATACTGATTGACCAATATGACAGACTAATCAAACAATGCATCAACTATTGTTAAAACAAACTCTCAATTCTTCAAATTTAGCAACTTTAATCTATATTAGCTGACTATTAAACCATATAGATATTCATTTAACTCCGTTTAAGTACAATTTGTGCATTTTTAAAATGCCAAGGGCCTCACAAATGGCACTCATATTACTAGAAATTGCAACTGTAAACCAAAAGCATAAATTTTCAAAGGAAAGGCTAGAATATTTTGTTCATCAATCCTTGGAAGATTGAAGGTGCATTTGTTAATCCAAATGGTATCATATGGAACTCATAGTACCCCTTGCAGGTCCTAAATGCAATTTCTCAATGTCCTCTTCCTATGTTCATACTTGGTGGTAGCCAAACTTGAGGTCCAGTTTAGAGTTCCATCTTGATCTTTGGAGTTCATCAAGCAATTCTTTTATTATAGGCACCGAGAACTTTTCTTTTACCATATATTTGTTCAGTCATCGTTAGACAATACATATTCTCCACGAATTATCTTTTTTCACACTAAAGACTACGGAGGAGGCTTAGGGACTTAGTTTTCTTTTAATAAAGCCTTATAGGAGCTCCAACACTGCCCTTTCAATCACTTCTTTTTTTCTCTCCTAAAATAACGGTAAGGGTGAATGTTTGTCCCATCTTTGAGGTTGATCCTATGATCTTGAGCTCACTTCGAAGGAAGTTGATGACGTTCTTAACACAAGGTTCCATAGTTAACAAGCAACACTTGCAGCCAGTCCATAGAGGGCTTCTGTCCTCCAAAATCATATGTCAAAATTGTGGTTCCACAGGACAATTAAATGATTCATGTATAATTCTCCAGCATGCATTTCTAGCCTTTCTATCGATACTAGTTTGGCCTCCTATTTCTAAAGTTACATAAGACATCATTAAGTGTGGCTAATCATTGTATCTTAAGGACTATGTCACAACTCCCTAATGGAATCACAAGTGAGTCGGTTGTCAATGACACTCCTTGCATACATTATGTAAATACTTAGTATTTGTATAATAGTTTATATGTAGCCCCCTTCGACTGTGATGTGAATCTTTGAAATTATTTCTACTTGATGGATGCTTCTTTTAGCTATTACTTCATTCACAAAATTGTGCATACTCTTATTTATATTAATATCTATCCACGCTTTGGGAAATGGTAGCCTATCACTCACATTTGTCTATATTCTTCATCTGTACCTCCTATCATTGCCTAGAAAGAAATATTAGGAACCTTATCTTCTCTAAAATTTCGTTCTTCTTCAAGGAATCCTTCTCCTATGTCTTCGTCACTGTTAATCACATGAAATTGGAGTTGCTGCTTTCCATAACGATGGCCAAGGACATAACTTGCGTCATACTAGAGTAAAGTCTTTTAGCTATTTGTTCATCTAGTCCTTTACTATTGGTGGTTTTAGGTAGGCTGAAGTGTTTGGTTGGTTCGCTCCCTTCCAAAGTCCTTTATGATCTCGGGATTGATAGTAGCCCTCTTTCCAACAAAGGCTTAGAACTTGAGGTTATAAGGGCTCCACTTTTAGTGATGGAGTGGTTGTCTCCCCCTGTCGAGGTCCCAACTAGGTTGCCTCTCCTCATAAAAGTATCGTTGTCTAGACGGTCAGAGCTACTTCCTATTTCCTAGCGATCAAATATTCTTATTGCAACATCTGAGGTTCAAGGACTCAGATGAGCTTAATAGAAACCTCCAGTTCTAGTTTTAATCCCTTTAAGAAAAATCTCATGTTATATTCTTCGTTAATTTCAACTTGTTATTATCGATCGGATGCAAAATATTTTTGTAATGAATGTTCTTATTGCAACTCTTTGAAATCCCACATCGGATCTTCGAACACGTCCTCGTCAAATCTTTTATTGAATGGAGTCCTTTAGTTCCTCTTAGTTCTAAGGTTCCCATGTGGTTCGTCATCGATTGACCAACTAGTACCATTCCTCTGCTTCTCCCTCCAAGTGCATGATCTCAATTCCTACCTTCTTCTCTACCGGTGTGTGATACAGCAAAAAGAACTGCTTGCACTTGTGTATCCAGCTCCTCACTCCATTACCTTAAAACATACGAAAGTTTATTTTATTGAATTTTGTGAGTTTAGTGTATACCTCTTTCCCTTGGGTAGCTCTCGTGGTGTTCGTCACTGATTCCTTTCCTGGAGAGTTTTCTTCGGTGACTCTAGCTATGGTCCGCATGAATTGATGGAACATACCTTTAAGTTCCCCCAAGTTCTCTTTCGTGTCTCTCAATGCTGTTTTGGCTCTTAATCAATAGTTTTTCATTCCTAGCTTGGTTTTTCAGTAAAATCTTCATATTTTCTTCAATCCTTCGTAAGTCAGTGACTTGTGTCCCTTCTACCATGATCAATTTGAGGCTAATTGTGCTGATATCAAGTTGTTACAACAGTTTGTAGGAAACACCTATTGTTTGTGTACAATAGGTTAATTGACGCAACTTGGCATTGATAGTCTTCTCATTCATTTAATTCCACTTTCTGTAGTTGGGTTCGCTACACTCAATCTGACAATAGTGGGCATCCTCTAAAAATGAAATCAATAAACTAAAAGGTGATCATACCTAAGTTCACCATTTTAACAAGCTAGAACAGTCGAGGCTATCGTGGGTGTTTTGGAATTGAAATTTTAGCGATGAAGTATGCTTGTTTTGTTGAGAAAATAAAGGAATGGTCTAATATTAAAGCAACATTAAAAAATATTTTTATGTGAAAGTCCATTTAAACTTGAATGGATTTACATATGGGTCAAGTCTACTTTGTTACAGGTTTAATTAAACTTGACACACGATAAAGGATATTAAGGTTTAAACTAAGCCGAGTATGATTGCTATCAATCATGAGGCCCTCTTATTAATGCTATTCGTTCAGGTAAAAGTCAAACCCAAGGCTGATCTAAACGAGGGAACTAGGGCCAGTATTGGATTTGGTCATACCTAAAGTATTTATTAGTATTTCCATTATAAAGCCGATCTACATAGGCTAACATCGGCCACTAAGGGACTTGGTCTAGGCCAGAATCTAGCTTTCTAATGTACTCGGATCCATATGGACCACGATCATCCCAATAATTGAGCGTGACTCTGATATTTATGGTAAATTACCTCATAATAGACCAAAGGAAATTGAAAATGTCGCAGTTGGTCCGTTGGCTTTGCTGCTCAAAAAAACAGCACTACCTAACCAACCAACTTCTTGCATTTTCTACAGACAAGAAGAAGCCGTCCAACACCAGAGGCTCTCCGCCGCCAATTCGAGTGTCGCTGACCGAGTCAGCTGGGCGAGGCGTATTCGCCAGTCGGAGAATCGGCGCCGGAGACCTCATTCACACCGCCAAACCCATCATAGCCCACCCTTCTCTCTCTTCCTTTAACACTGTCTGTTACTACTGCCTCAGGAACAAACTGAACTCAACGGATCAAAATGTTACCTTTTGCAGCCCAGAGTGTGAACAGAATGCTAAGGTCAAATACGTTTTTTGTTAGGACCCGTCAACCATTTGATGCTTTGTTTATGAAATCATATATAAAGTTTTTTTTCTCTCTCGTTTAAGGTATTTTATGATGTTGAGAAGGAAGCAGAATGGGTAGCTTTTCATGACTATTGCCGGTAAGGAAATTTGGGTAGGCCATTTGGCTTTTGCTGATGAGACTCCTGAGAGGATCCTTCTTTATCCCTCTGTCCCATTGTTATTATTTGGTATTGTTTTGTTTGTTCTTCTCACTGCGTGAGTCTTTGGATGAAAATGAAGGAGCAATGGTTTCAAGTATCCACTTTTGGTGAAGCGGTTAGCATGCACCATTCTGTCAGGAGCCGCACACCCTGAAATTCTTGACATACTTCAACCTGCCAGTTTATCTCATCATATGGTTTTAGAGGTGGTAAACTCTCTGAGATTGAAATTCTAACTCCACATGTATGTGATTGTGTTCAAACTACAAATGCATGGATTTAGAATCAATCTTCGGACAGTTTTTTCTTTTCTTAAGTAGACTTTTCCCGTGAGTCCGGCTTTTGCTTCCGTTGATGGTGTAGTTTTTATGGTTCTAAGACGATCATACTCAAATCTGGTAGAATTTTTATCTGGGATACTTCAAAATTGTGTTTAATTTAAGTTATTAATCTGTTGGACCTTGGTTCTGGCTTCCCTAAATTTTTTAAAGCTAGTGTACCTATAATTATTGAACTTCCTATTTAAGTACACTATGTCAACCATTATTTCTTCACTGAATTGAAGAGTTTCGCTTTCATACCTGAGATGTAGTGGACCTTGAGAAAGACTATATGATCCTCAATGTATGTAGTGTGTTAGAAATGAGACAACAAATGGCTATAGTAGCTTCTACTTTGTTTACTTGATCTCTCGATACTCTATTACATGCAAGTATCTCATGTACATTAACTTGTATAGATGGAAGAGGGCTTCAATTTGCTGAGGCAGGGATTCACTAAGGCAGATGCTGGAGCTGAGAAGATGGCATGTATCCTTTGGGAATTTCATTATCTCATATGCCTTTGATATTATTGCTAGGTGCTCACATTCATCCATAAGTTGTCTATGACAAAGGAAGTCCTGACCAAGAAATGGTACAACAATGTTCTATCTAGGATTCGTATCAATGCATTCCGAATTGAATTGGCTCTAGGTCGGTATGAAGATCTGTTGTCCTCTGCTGCTGCCTGTGTAGAAGCTGAAGCTGCTGTTGGAAATGCTGTTTATATGCTTCCATCCTTCTACAATCATGATTGTGGTAAACAGTTTTGAATTATGTTTTTTATGTCAGAATCTGATGTCTTGATCCCTTTATTATATCCCCTTATGCAATCATTCAGTTTCCTTGGCTAATTATGCAACATCTATAAACCACATTTTCAGCCAAAGGTGGTTGGATGATATCTTTAGCAGTTAAATATTGGACAGTTGACCCAAATAGATTCATAATGAATTGATGCCAATTGCTTCTTGTGCAGTTCTGTTCACATGAATTTCATGTGCTAACTGTTAACCAATTGAAGTTCTTGGTACTCTTTCTTTTTATTTTGAAACTGTAGCAAATTTTCCTCGCATTTCTACGGTCAATTATCTTTGTATTGCAACGCTAGATAGTGTCATATAGACAGTTGAGTAGTAAATACGAGATGTCCGTGGAATAGATATTCATTATATGTCTGCATGTCCATCTTCTAGCATATCATTGGCGTTATGTCCATTTTGAATTTGAGAAAATTAATCTAAGAATAAATAACAGCAAAGCTAAAGGCTTTAATGTGTTCAGAACTGATGTCCTTCTGTTTACATTAATTCCCAGCTACTATGCCGGAGTTCATGCATGGAATTCAATAAAACTGACTTGGATAGATATTTACTGCAGATCCAAATGCGCACATCATTTGGTTAGAGAATGCAGATGCAAGAGTGAAAGCTCTTCGTGACATTGAGCCAGGTTAGTCCCTTATATGTAGTATTAAGTTACTTCAATGTCTTTTCCTATCAATAAATACTGCGTTGTACTAACAAAGATCTCTCTTGGAGCCAAGCCTTTTCATAGTCAAAATTTTAATTAAACATCTCAATGAATTTGATTTTCATTTTGTGAATATGAATATCAAAGAGTAATGGTGCCATTGCCAATGGCTATCTTGCAGATGAAGAGCTTCGAATCTGCTACATTGATGCGAGTTTGGATCATAATGCCCGACAAACCTTGCTTCTTCAAGGTTTTGGGTTTAACTGCAACTGTCTTAGGTGTTCGTCACGGGATTAGTATTGTCGTTTTAACAGTTTCTGTCAAATGAATTCAAGTTAATGTGGCACCATTTCCTTGTACATTCAAATTTAGATTGCAAAAATTAATGATTTTGTGACAAAAGGTGAGAGAAACCATCAAAATTTAAGAAGCAATATGAAAGCTGATGAAAAGGCAACTAGCAGCCTTGACTCAAAATTTGGCAATTTTAGTTCATACAAGAACTTGGCACAAAGAGAACGACCAGTAGGCTTCTCTGAACAAACGACTGCTCATTTTGAGAATTTGTAAAACGTGCAACAAACCTTGTAACAAATCATGAATAATAACACGTTAAGGGCAGCGATGGATTCCTACCTTCAAATATCTTCACTCAAGAGTAGCAACATAAGTAAATTGTTTAGATTTCCCAGTTTTAGCTTACCTCACGAATTGGGAATTCATGTCCATTACCTGGAAGACAACCTAACACTGAACTTCAAATACCCAAGTCAAAGTAAGTCTTTTGCTTACTTTTTGCTATGTCTTATTGCAAAAGCAAGAACTTTCTTTACATCAATTGTATGGTGGTTAATAAAGGATTTTGAAGGAGTTTGGGGAGAAATTAGATCAAGTTTAAGGGATTACATATGCAACTAGGATATTATATCTTAACATAAAACCTTAAGGCAATGTGACGTGAGTCATATCTTTGTATATAACTTACTTTATCCTTATACATTTTTCCACCCTTCTAAGAGTGGATCCATCCATATCAGACTAGCTTTCCCAAGTCATAGTTAAAGCAAAGTCATTTGTAATGTATAATCATGTACATTTTTAGATGTACATGATAAAGTCTATGGGATGATTATACATTACAAATGAAATTATGATGAGATTATAACTATGAAATTCATATTCCATTTACGTATTATCTCTAAATTATTCTTAGTCATTATTCTATTGAGACTGGACATTAATAAAATATAAAAAGACTAACAGTTCTTATGTTTTTCCTTATAAAGGAAGTAGTCTATCTCATAAACTAAAGTATGGAGATACTTGAACAAAGGTATAAGTGCTTACTAGAGAACAAATTCATTGAACTAATCTGATATGAAAAATCCATTTGAGACATTACTTGTATGTTTATGAAAATTCTTATTGTGATGATTATATAAGAGATTATTTAACTTAGATCTCCAAACTTATCTTGTATAAGGATTGTAATGTTTTGATATTACTTATGACCTGCTCTAGTCAAGAATAGCTCATTTAATAGTTATTAGATATAGCATGAACTATACAAGGTTGTTGAGTAATCAATATAGAATTCATCACCCTAAAGTAATTATGGTGAATTTTTGATTGTTCTCGACTAGTATTGACTCGGAAAATCCTTAACTAAGGTGGAATGACACTTTATAAATAATTTACAAATGTCATTAAAATCAATTACTAATAGTGGAGAACCAATATGATTGGACTCAAATAGAGTAGATGTTAATTTCATGCTTTATGTCTAATTGGAACATTGTATGATAAAAAGATTGAATTATACGAAAAATCATACATAAAAAGGTTAGTGAAAATCACTTTGAAATTCCTAAGTATTTGGATGGTTATAATGTGTTGCTATACGTCAATTTGATGTATGGATATAAATTGTTTAATTAGAGAATTAAAGATAAATTAAAGAAATTTAACTTATCTAATCCTAAATATGATTTAGGGTTATAATTTATATCAATTTCTAATATATTTTCAGACCTAATTGGTCACACACAAAGAATGAGTTAAAGAGAGAAAAGTAT
The DNA here is from genome assembly GCA_027563885.1 of Erythroxylum longipes. Lineage (NCBI taxonomy): Eukaryota > Viridiplantae > Streptophyta > Magnoliopsida > Malpighiales > Erythroxylaceae > Erythroxylum > Erythroxylum longipes. The sequence continues at coordinate 38,289,725 of JAOQMS010000005.1, read as the reverse complement.
TTTAATCAAGTTGAACTTGATTTTAATGTTTGAAAAATTTTATGATTAAATATGAGATATTTAATAAATAAGGATCAAACGAGATGTTAGATCTTCTTTCAGCATAATTGGTACTTAACTAGAGTTATTTGTTATTCTAATTAAAATTATATTTTAATTTTAATTTTAATTTTAATTAAACTACTATAATGTTACTAAACCTATCACAAATATTTTAATTAAAGTTTAATTAAAATTAAATATTTTAATTTTAATTTTAATTAAACTACTATAACGTTACTGAACCTATCACAAATAAACTTAAGCTCTAAGGAAGCTGGCATCCCTAATATAACCCTCTCTACAGTAGTTTCATAGTTCTTTTAACATATTCTGTAAATATCATTAGAGGCTGGAAATTTGTGTAACTATGGTGATTGAGATTAGTCGATTTCAGAAACAGTTCGAGGGATATGACAAGAAAATGATCAAGCTTCAGTATAAGATACGAATTATGAATCATGCTTTATTATAATTTATAGTTAATTATTTTATAATTTAAGTGATCTTAACTTTGGGAAATCAATACGAAAAAGTTTTTTTTATGCGCAGAATCGATTCCTGTTTTGATTTTCCAATAGTCGTATCAGATCTAATTTTAATTCTATAATTAGATTAAATTATTTAATTGATATTTATCTTTATATTTTGAAATTGAAATTTACAAACCCTAAACAATTAAATATGAATGGTTTAGATTTACTTCCTGCAAAAGTTGAAAGTCCAAAATTCTTAAATCTGAATAGTTCAGATTAATATTCCTAATAAAACACTAAACATGTGAAATTTGAAAAGTTCATACACTATTTATTGGAGACTAGTTAAGAATTATTTCTTGCATTCTGGAAATTACTTGAAACCCTAAAGCCATGAAAACTAAAATTATTCTAGAGTTATGGATGAGTTGAGAGTGTTTTTGAAGAGAAAGCATAATTGGTTTAGCTACTGGATAAGAAACCAAATATTTTTTGGATTATCTTCTCCTTATAATGGCTAATGGTGCTACTTGAGAACCACAAACTTTTGTGTATGCTGTAAAACCGTAAGGGGTAGGAGTTTCGCAAACTTTTCCGTAAACTTCTTTGACATGAACAAAATAAAATCAAGCAAAAACTAAATAATAAATAACACCATAAATTTGGTAACGCAGTTCGGCACTCCTTACCTACATTTGCAGGGCCCTCACCCAGATTAAATCTTCCACTGAAATACAATAGGTTTACTCAAGGCTTTACTAAGCCTACACCACTAACCCTTAACATTATCTCTCGATCTCACTACCCGTGAAAGATTTTCACACTCGATAATACGACCGACTCGTGTTAACCTTGTTAAAGGATTTTTCTCAACAACTTTTAATGAGAGACATTAATCAAGTAATGAACGAATAACTCAAGTGATTAAAATAACTAGAAAAAAAATGAAAACACTTGAAATAGAAAAGAAGACAACTTCCCAATCGGTTCAGCTCCTTTGAAATAGATCTGGAAATTGTTCACCAGATGAAATAATTTGCATCAGCTCTAGAGACAAAACTACAGCTGCTCAGTTAATAGGAGACACTCAACAAAACATATACGTAGTGCCCAAAACCTTTCTATCAAAAATCACTCCAGTAGATAACGATTCAGCGTAAGTAATCTTCAATATATTTACCGCAGAAATATGAATCTTCCAAAACTAAGAACACGCACACGTATAAGCATGAACAATGAACCCTCCAATCGTGTGCTACTCCATCGTCCAATATCAAAATAAAACTTAACAACTGAGCACGCATTGCACTTAGTGACTCATGCACAGCCCCCTCACAAATCAGTCACAGGTTTATTTTTTACGCTCAACTTTAATCACAGCCCATCAATTAATTCTACAACATCTTACGCCTATACCCGCTCGAAGATAGACTCGGCTGATGAACTATTATTCACCCACGGCACACAACACACACACACACACTGTGCACTATCACACAACTCACAAGACCCAGCCGCAGGTTCTCCAAAAGAAAAACAAAACCCACACTCCACCAAAGGCACTCACGCACAACCACCAATTTCCGTGGGTTTATTTTTCACCAACTCAACACACAACCATCGTATGTTTCAAAAGCCACTTAATACTCAAGAAAAACTCCTACAATACCCTTCATCCATTTGTCAAAAATCCAAGATACACACACTTGACGCAAAAAATCTGCTGATTCACTTTATTTCCCTTAATTGAGATTTACACAATCCTTTATGCAAAAATCACTTACCTTATCCTCATGCAAACAAAATCCAGCCGTAATCCCAAACTTCACGCAGATATGATATATTACAATCCCTCATAAAATAGACTTCAATCCAAGATGGGATTCTTACACAACTAAAAGATTATTCATATAGTTTTTGAATCCAAGTCAAATAAAGACACATGATTAGCTATTATCATCCAATTAATATCTTATAGGTCTAATTAATAATAAATATGCCAAAACAAAATAAGAAGATATATACCATATATCTAACAATCTCCCCCTTTCTAACATATTTGTCACAAATACTAAGCTCCCCCTAAATCACATAATTGGACATATAGATATCAAATTCACAATTCATATGAACTCCCCCTTAATCCAACATCAAGTTCCAAAGAACATCCATAGAAACAATAATCTAATCATCCAAATTTCTCCCCCTTGGGAAAAAGATGCCAAAAAGCAAGACTAATAGTCACGAAAGTACCTTAAAATCTCTCCCTGAATTGAACAGTCACCATAAACAATCTGATGTTTCCCCCTTGAGACAAAATAGTATCAAAATGCATAATCATAAAAATCAACAATAGGTGCAGCGGACGAATCATAAGCACGTCAATAAGAAAAATTACCACCATTCAAAACACTGAGAGATATGCCCGAAAGAGAGAGAGATACCCGTGAGAGATCCATACTGATGAGAGAGCTGAAGGGTCTTTGATGGTGCCAAATAGAAGTCATAATGCAAACTACTAAAAAGATGGGACGACAATGGCAACATAAAAACTAAAGAAAACATTTTTTGACTTTTCTTTTTTTTGTTTTTTTGATAAAAAACATCAAACCATACTTCAAAAATGTAAAGCACACAGTCCCTGTGCTCCTTGAAGAATTTCAAACCTGGGCTTATTTCTCGTCATATTATCTCGGTCAGTTTCTTCTTCTGAAGTAACTGACTTGTCCTTTGTATGAACAGTTTCTTCAAAAGCAGTAACTAATTGTGAATCTGTACAATTTTTTGTTTTTCCTTCACTACATTTTTGTGCTTGTATTTAACCCTTTCTAATCTAAGTGTGCTTCGGTATCATGAGCTGTTGCTGGAAATTTAATGGAGATTGTCTAGATTTTCGACTTTGAAACATAATTTGTAACATCTTGTAGCATCTCGACCGTATGTGCCCTATAACTCCGCAAAAATGACACGTGGGTATAAATCTTCGATTCTTTCTCGATGTTTCTTCTTCTTAGACAAATCTGGGTATATCAATTTTCTCATCATTCACCTTAGAGTATTCACCTTTATAGCCAATGCCTTGAAGATCCCCTTTAACTTTATCGATTTCCATTAACTTTTCTAGTTTTTCTGTTTCTCCATTCAACACTCTCAATCCCTTTTCGGTACTTGCTAACTTCATTCTGGCTTCATCGAGCTTGTCTAAAGCTACCATCAATTTCTTTTCTAACTCTTGGATGGTGTTCTTTATGGAGAGATTCTCTTCCTTCAATATGTCATTCTTTCTACATTTATTCACCCATTTTTCATACATTAATTCGTACGCCTCGTAAATGTTCTCCTTTTTATCACTTGAACCACTTTCATCATTGTCATATTCAGATATTGTGTCTTGAGCTGAGTTGTTTACATTTTTCTGGAGATTTTTCGAGTTTCCCTTTTTTTCATCTTCAGTTACTTCCTTCTCAGTTACTGTTAAACAAGTAACTAGACTTTTGCTATACAAATCAACTAATGTAGCATTATTATCAATTTCTTCTTCACTACCGTATTCACTCTCGGAATCATTCTCACTCCAAGTGCTAGTAAAGGATTTTCCTTTTCTTTTCTTCAAAGTATTTGTATACTCAGCTTGAGCGTGCCGAAAGCCTTGACACTTATGACACTGGATTTTCTTCACCTTCCTTTCACCCTTTTGAGCTTTGACTAGTTGCTTTAGATTAGTATTCAATGAGCTTCCACCATATTGTCTGAATTCGGATTTGTCCTTTTTCATTCTTTTTAGCCATTTGCCAAAGTTCCGTGTGAGTAGTATCAAGTCTTCTTTTTCATTAGATTCCTCTTTTGCATCATTCACACCTTTACCAATCTCAACCTATAATGCCAGTCCTTTACTTCTTTCTTGCTTGCCCCTTAAGAGATTCATCTCAAAATTTGCCATGTTCGCGAAACTAGGATCTGCACCAACTTGCTAACAAGTTCTGAAACGGTGACCTGCTCTGATACCAATTGTAAAACCGTAGGGGGTAGGTATTTCACAAACTTTTTCGTAAACTTCTTTGGCATGAACAAAATAAAACCAAGAAAAAACGAAATAATAAATAACACCAAAAATTTAGTAACGCAGTTCGACACTCCTTGCTTACATCTGCCAGGCCCTCACCCAGATTAAATCTTCCACTGAAATACAATAGGTTTACTCAAGGCTTTACTGAGCTTACACCACTCACCCTTGACACTATCTCTCGATCTCACTATCCGTGAAAGATTTTCACACCTGATATACGATCGACTCGTGTTAACCTCGTCAAAGGATTTTTCTCAACAACTATTAATGAAAGACATTAATCAAATAATTAATGAACAACTCAAGTGATTAAAATAACTAGAAACAAAAATGAAAACACTTGAGACAGAAAAGAAGACAACTTCCCAATCGGTTCAGCTCCTCTGAAATAGATCTGGAAATTGTTTACCAGTTAAAATAATCTGCGTCAGCGCTAGAGACAAAACTATGGCTACTCAGTTAATAGGAGACACTCAACAAAACATATACACAGTGCCCAAAACCTTTCTATCAAAAATCACTCCAGTAGATAACGATTCAGCGTAAGTAATCTTCAAGATATTTACCGTAGAAATATGACTCTTCCAAAACTAAGAACACGCACACGTATATGCATGAACAATAAACCCTCCAATCGTGTGCTACTCCATCATCCAATGTCAAAATAAAACTTAATAACTGAGCACGCACTGCACTTAGTCACTCACGCACAAGCCCCTCACAAATTAGCCGCAGGTTTATTTTTTGCGCTCAACTTCAATCACAGCCCATCAATTAATTCTGCAACATCTTATGCCTATGCCCCCTTGAAGATAGACTCGGCTGATTAACTATTATTCACCCATGGCACACAACACACACACATACTGCGCACTATCGCACAACCCACACACACACTGCGCACTATCACACAACTCACAAGACCTAGCCGTAGGTTCTCCAAAAGAAAAACAAAACCCACACTCCACCAAAGGCACTCACGCACAACCACCAATTTCTGTGGGTTTATTTTTCACCAACTCAACACACAACCATCGTATCTTTCAAAATCCACTTAATACTCAAGCAAAATTCCTGCAATACCCTTCAGCTATTTGTCAAAAATCCAAGATACACACACTTGATGTAAAAAATATGCTAATTCACTTTATTTCCCTTAATTGGGATTTACACAATCCTTTACGCAAAAACCACTTGCCTTATCCTCATTCAAACAAAATCTAGCCATAATCTCAAACTTCACGCAGATATGATATATTACACTCCCTCTTAAAATAGACTTCAATCCAAGATGGGATTCCTATAAAACTAAAAGATTATCCATATAGTTTTTGAATCCAAGTCAAACAAAGACACATGATTAGCCATTATCATCCAATTAATATCTTATAGGTCCAATTAATAATAAATATGCCAAAACAAAATAAGAAGATATATACCATATATCTAACATATGCGATTAGCCCCATTGATGTTATGTTGGGTAGCATTTGAAGATGGTCCTTGTCGACAGTGTGGAGATGTAAATGGAAGAAGTAGTTGTCGATTATAGAGACAAAGGATTGTCATTGCAATTAACTGTGGCTCTAAGCAGCTTCGAAGCAACGACAGTGAGATGTAAATGATGGCTACTTCTGGAGGCACGTACGCAATTGGAGCTCTAAGAGGTGGACAAATGGCGCCTGTGGCTTGCCATGGAGGTTGGTTTGAAACGGTGGTGGCTTTCATAAAGGAAACTGATGATTGGAGCTTGCAGTAGTCGATAACGATTGGTTAGAGATAGAAGCAACAATGGAGAGAGGCGGCGCAATGTGGATGATGATGGCTACTAACTTGTGGGCAGGGAAGTCCGGATCTTCTGTCTAAGATGACTCTGTCTTACTATGTCTAATACATATACAACATCGTTTTTGTTTAAAAATTTTGACTGCACTCCTTTGAGGCACGCCTTTGCACAAGTGCACGGGCATGACTCTTAAGTTGTGTCGGTGCACTTATGTTTTTTTTAATTTTAATTATTTAATTATTACTTTAATAAAAATTAAAAATTAGATTTAATTATTAGTTTAATAAAAAATTAAATTATAATTATGTTATTATTAATTTTATAAAAAATTAAAATTAAAAAGATGGATTAGTTTTGAATTTGTTTTTTATTTTTATTTTATTTTAAATAAAATTAAAATGATAAAAACAAAATTTATGTCAATTTTTTATATTTTGTTTTTTCTAT
>JAOQMS010000005.1:38252999-38272766 GCA_027563885.1 Erythroxylum longipes | reverse complement strand
CATAACTATTCTTTCCTTACATAATAACTCACTAAATTAACTGGACATTATTACTGGGCATTATTACTGCGCATCGCACAGTAATACTCTGCTAGTTCATTAAAAAAAAGTAACGACGGTCATCTTGTGCATGGAAAAAAGCTCGACATGAAGATGGGGTTGGCTAGTTAAGCAAACCCTTTTTTAATCCTATTTTATTATTATTTGTACGGTATAATCATTTTTTAATTATATTAGGTACCTTAATTTAGTCGGATTAATTCTAAGCTCCTAAGATCTTACCTCAAGAGTCTTGGAGGATATAAATCTAGAACCTTAATCTTTTAAGTTCCTACGTACCCTATACACTTCTGCGTACAAGGAGTCGTTACATACTTGATTAATCAACTACTGATTGATTGATGTCCCTAAAATTAGAGAATTATCAACAAAAAAAAATTCTCATTTCTCCACTTTTTACGTGACTCAAACTTAAAACTTCCGAAGAGCCTTAAACGAAGAGTTTATATCATTTAAGCCACTACTCGTTATCTAGTATAATCATTTCTAGTTTGACCCATGTGTGCTTACCCAGAATCCAACAGGAACACTTCCAGGCTCCAGGGTCCCCTGACGGCTGTTGGTGCTGGCAGCAACAAAAAGCGTTTTGGAAATTTAGACCAATGAAGAGGCACAAAAACAAAAACCAGGACAAAACAATCACAAGTATTAACTTTTGACCCTCCTAGTCCAAGATTGTTTCTGGTTTCCCAAGTCCTACCTTTTCATTCTCAGCACTTTGTTCTTTCTCTGATCTCTCTTCTTGCCATGTAAAGAGGGAAAGGATATGGAGAGACACAGAGAAACGTAGTCGAAGAGTAGAGAGAAAGTATAATGGAAAACGTAGCCTTGTGGCAAGGGTTGACTCTTTGTGGGATTGTGTCGTGGGTCGTTGGATCTTCGTGTCTCAATGTGACCCAAAATTTTAGATCTTTGTTTCAACCGTGGGTGGCTCAATATGTCATCTCTGGCACCTCTTTAACCATTAAGATCCAGGTTTTCATGGGTGACAGAATTGTTCTCGGTTATTCAATTGTTTGCATCTATTTATTAATTCGTTTTGTTCCCTTATTTTGTTAATTTTCTGGTATTTTGCAGAAATACCAGCATGGATTTTTGGATGCTCTATTCTCTGCTTTGTCCTGTATCGTTTCTGTACCCTTCTACACTGCTTTTCTTCCTTTGCTTTTCTGGGTACTCTCTCTCTTTCTCGCGATGATTTTGAAACTTGTGGTGGTTGGTTATACTCATCATCTGAATTCCAGTGGCTTTTGGGTTATATTGTAGAGTGGGCATACCAAATTGGCTAGGCAAATGACCCTTTTAATGGCTTTCTGTGATTATGTAGGGAATTGTATAAAGGTCAGTTGCTTTCTTCCTGTCTTGATTCATACAATATCTGTGTATATTCTATCTTTCTAGAGCTGTATATTCTTTCTTTCTGGAGGAATAATGTCAAACTGTATATTGTGCCTCACTGGTTTTTCTTCTTTTGTAGTATAGGACGTAGTATCAGCTCCTAGACCTAGTTGTCCTCCTGTTAGGAGGATAACCGCCACTAAGGATGAGGAAGACAATGCTTTAGAATATGGATTGCCCTCTTCCCACACTCTTAACACAGTTTGCTTATCTGGGTATTCATCTTTCTTCTTGAAACCACAGCAATCTTTCAACTTGTATTGGAGGCAGATATTCTTGAGATGATACTAGGTTCGATTACGCCAGTGTCTCAATGGATAACACATGACTATATTAGAAACGGTCATTACATGCCTAGAAATTTGAAATGAATGCATATATTTTGGAGTTCAGCTTCTTGCTTGTTGGTTTCTAACAGTATGCTTGTCAGTTTACGATGCTTGATTTACACTCATGTGCTGCATTGCTTCAAACTTGTATGCAAAAAAAGACATTTGGTTTTGCATGAATGCTTTGACATTTTATTTCACTTTTGTCACAGTCCTTTAACCTCCCTTTTAAATGGAAATGCACCAGGTATCTTTTGCATTATGTCCTCTCTTATGCCAAAATACAGGACATCTCCTTGCAATTTGTTGGATTTGCCATTGTTTGTTTGCTTGTGGGCTTTATTGGTTTAGGTAAGTGTAATTGTCTTCTGTAAGTTTTTGTCAGCCTGTATTGTTTTCTGCTGTTCTCAATCCAGACAAACTAACTTCTTTTGTTTGATAGGAAGAATTTACCTAGGTATGCACAGTTTAATCGACATCCTGGGCGGCCTGGCTATTGGATTGATCATTCTCTTTTTCTGGCTGACAGTCAATGAGTTCATTGACAGTTTCATTGTCTGCGGACAAAACGGTAAAGGAATTTCTACCTTAAGTATACAACATTTTCAATTATAAGTAAGTATATGGAAAAGATATATTTTTTTTCCTTGTCAAACCATGCAATTAAGTTACTAATATTACTTAAAGGGAAACTTAAATAAGTTCATTAAGGTAGAAAGTAAAGACCAGTCCTATTCTGACTGGTCTCACTTGATAATTTGTATTTTTATATGCACATTTCCTCCTCTGAAAAGGAAAAGAATGTGTTCTATCCCAAATGTTTTTTGTATGCTTATTGAAGTATCAAAGATAGTTGTTACAAATCAAGTGGCTGAGCAAGTTACAAATCAAGTGGCCTGACAGTTAGACCAAGTTATTTACTTGTAGAAAAATAATACAGACTCGATCTTTATGAAAAATTTTATTAGTAGGACCTTGTTGAACCAAAATCAGGATAGGATTGCCCAGGTAGCATTCCTCACAACAGTTTTTGTGCCTCCAAAGGTAGAAAATTTTCTATAAAAGCAAGCAATTTTGTTTTAGTGACAAACAGAATGGTTTTATCAGCCACTCTTTCCAGAAACAAGGGGGCATGAAATTATGTGGAAAAGGTAGAAGATGCCTAGAAAAACAGCACGGGAGCATGCTACAATGGGATCATTCCTCTTCCCTAAGAAAAATGGAGCTTCATGATATGCTTGAGAGGTGGTCTTCTGTCTGTAATTGTTGTGGGGTGGAGCTGCAAAGTATGATACATTAGTAACACGTATTTCTCAAAATGCTTATCTGGTTGAATAGCCCAAATGTGAGCATCATTTGTTGCCATTTTAGGTTCACATGGTTTTATATAAGAGAAGGTCTGATCTAATTGAGCTTCTGGCACTGCAATATCAACTATCGAATTTACATATGAGAATTCAGAATATGATATACATTATCTGATCTGCAGTTACTACATTCTGGGCTGCTCTTAGCTTCTTGTTGCTCTTTGCATATCCAACTCCTGAGCTACCAACGCCAAGCTTTGAATATCACACAGCCTTCAATGGTGTTGCATTTGGCATAGTAAGCAATTATTCATCAGTTTGACATCAGAAATACTTGTCTTTGTACTATAAGAATTCCTTCCTCAGTCATTTTACGTTTCCTTTATCATATTGGAGCTAATTACCTTGTTCCAGAATATGTCAACGGCATGTAAATAGGAAGAGCAAAAGCTATGTTGTCTGATATCTCAAACATGAATCAACGTAGTATTTGAGAAGTACTTAGGTCATGGTTAACAAACTAGTGGAGATTGATTTTCCGGTGTTGTGCCCATAGATAAAGATTTGACTCTGGAAAGTGAGGTCATTATAGTAAATACCATTATCATTATGTATCTAGTTACAATGAAGAGGATAAAGGTAATAGTTGTACGCACTAAAAGAGAATAGAAGAGAAGAGAAGAGGGGAGATTTTTTTATGATGCGAAATTGGATATTCCACTACTGATTTGTCTTTAATCACAAAATGAGTTTTGTTTGTGTTTGACATCACTTAAATATTGTTATAGAGAAACTTGAGATCTGGGGTACAATCCATGACATGTGATCTCAAGAGGCAGACTATTGGGGTTCTGGAATATCATGTAATTGCCTGCAGAAACGATGGAGAAAATAAAATAATTGTTGTAGGAAAATTGTCAATTAGGATATCATTTTGAGCTTTTATTTCATGCTTTTTGACACCCAATAGATCATCAATACATGAGGGAGAACAGTGTTATTACAATTACAAATTCATTCACTAAATGTGGTGGATGAGAATTAGTGTTTGCTTTGACAACTCTGTATTTGGTTCCTAATAACTTAATTATTTTCTTTTACTTTTAGGACTTGAAACACTTTTTGATCTCAAGGATTGGTTGTGGTGATTACTTCATTAATATGACATAAAGAGTAAATCTGCAATGTTGTTCAGGTGGCTGGGATCCAGCAAACCTTCCATCAATTCCACCATGAAGCTGTCCCTCGCATATTTACTCCGCAGCTGACATTCGGGGCATATTTTGGGAGAGTGCTTGTGGGGATACCAACTATTCTCATGGTGAAGTTCTGCAGCAAGGCTCTGGCTAAGCGAATTCTTCCTCTCATATCAAAACCCTTGGGAATACCAATAAAATCAACATGCTATGTCCCAATGCTAAATGCTAAAAAGTCGGATGAACCAAGTTACATCAACAAACTATACTTCTTCTCCCGTCCCCACACATTTGACGTAGACACAGGCATTAGATTCCTCCAGTATGCAGGCCTTGCCTGGTCAGTGGTAGACCTTGTACCATCCCTGTTTTCTTATCTAACATTGTAATGTTTGATGAGTACAGTTCTTTCTGTTGTTAAATCCTACTGTCACATCAGCAGTAGGCTTAATCTCCTGAGTCTTTCCCTTTTCAACATCTCTTCTCATGAGCTATCATTTTTCTTTTTGTTGGAAAATAACTTGGTAGACACACAATTAATGCGAGAAACAATAGATTTTGATATCCATTATTTTTGATATCCATTATCGATTAGTCACTGTTGGATGTTTATATCCTAAATCCATTCAGTAATTTGAAGTCATTAAAATTTTGTCCTCAATATCTCTTCAAATAAGGCGGCTAGACCAAGTAATGAGGAAGCCATTCCTATTGCACAGGTACTTGCATTTACTAGCTAGAGCGCCGTTAGATATTCGGTATTCGTGCATATGCCAACAATTGCGTTAGAATGAATTACTGCAAGAAAACATGCAATAACCTTCCAAATTCCCTTTTCCGTAACAAAAAATATTAAGAAATTATTTCTCACAGAGATGAATCATTTGGTTATATAAAACATAACAGTGAAATAATCTGTTTTCCAAACCTCGATCCTATGACATTGATAAATTCAAACGGCTCTTCTACAAATGTCCAAGGGAACAAAATGGCAAAGGATGGGCCATTCATTTACCAACCCTGACAATCGTAATGACTGGTAGAGTCTTAACGAAATCAAACAAAGTCTATTAACGAATCTACTAAAATTGTACGCTCTAATGACGATGGTTTCATCAGCTTTACCCAGTTCTCACAAATGCACTGTCCAGTGAAGTTTCAACTAAAGGACCAAAAAAGAGGCATCCAGACTGTCAAATTATACATGCATTAGCATCTGTAAACATTAACAAAAAGAAAGGTAGAAAAAAAATTACAAATTAAAAAAATCTAGTAGAAGTCTTGCAACAAGGACAATTATACATCTCAACATGTGGAGTCGGGAATGAAGGACATCACATGGCAAATAGCTTCTTCATAGGAAGTAATCAGGTGTTCTACGAGTAACATCGGGTTCTCCTCTCCTAGGAGCTGGCTCAAACTGACAGTACACCAAAAACAACATTAGGTGACAATACAATACATGTTATCAGATGGCAAGAAAAACTTCTCGTCATTTTTCTATGGAGTGAGAGAGAATGAATGAGCTACCTGGATGAAAGTATGGCCCTTGCAGTCATCAACTTCCAATATGGAAGCCATATTCCCACAGCGGTAGCAATAATTAGGAGCACTAAATATAGTCACCACCTTTTGTTCCTGCATCAAGGAAACACTTCGTGCGTTAACTAATTGTTTTACGGAACGTAAAAACCAGAGCAAAACTGATCAATCTCAAACAATAGCATTACATGTGCCCAATTAAATCCATCCATGACAAGCTGATGTGCTCTCGCAATCAACTTCAAACTGTTTGTGTGATTGAATTGCTCGGATATATCCTGCAGGATAGCAATGACGATATGGAAATTAGTGAAGTCTGTTCTGGTCATCTGGGTCAGACCTATGCAGAGGACCAACAAAACAAGTCGAGTTTGTTTTACCTGGCCAAAAGTGTACCCAGCACCACGAGGTGATATGCCCCAACCACAGCGATCATCTGGGTCAGACCACAACAGATCACACATGGCTCCTTCATGAGGAACCTCTTGAACACGATCAAAGCTCCTAATGTTATCAAGGGTTTCAATTGAGGGGGATAAACCGCCATGTAGACAAAATATTTCTGATTCAACCTGACAAACAGAATAATATATGTAAACTGAAAATAGTCTTTTGACCAAATTAAGGAAGAGAATTATATAAGTGTTAAAAATTTTTTTCATGCACAGCATAGAGACATCCAAACTCGTGCTAGTTGCAAAAGTCACAAGCAATTGTAGCAAGTCTTACTAACCAAGGCGGTTAATGGGAAACAGTCAAAGAGGTCGGTGAATATTTTCCAAACATTTGCATTGCCATACCTGGAATAAATAATCAAAAGAAGATAATATCATAAATTCGCAAGAGAAGCAAGAACATGTATAACTTCCATGTTTGTGGCAAAGTAGCCTTAATCATTCATATGGCGCCAGAAAGGCCACTTTGGGAGCTCAGATTAGGTAGAAAACCTTCAATTTCCCTGTGAACACTTGTAAACAATGTAAGTTTTTGAAAATCAAACTGTGTCTTTTCAATCAGCCACCCTAGACTAGAGAAAAAATTTATCTGAGTCATAAGGATTTACTCAATTGCGATTCATGACAAAAGCAATTACGCACCACAACCGGAAGACATTTATGAGCAAGATGATTGAAGTTGTCAAATATTAGAAAAATAAATTAGCAATTAGGATATGGTAGTTCTTTGGCATTCTCCTTTAACATTTAACCAGAACATTAAGATCACAAGCCTCAAAAAATTTTAACAACAGACATACAGATACATGACCAGCTTATAGACTGTAAGGCATCATTTACATTTTATAAAGGCAGTCCTAAAATGAACAAATGGCAAAAAGTGACTATTACTTAATACTATTGCAAAATTCATATTGGTAGCAAAAGCTAAAGTCAGTATACCCCAATGCAAAAATCATTCTTTCAGTTATAAGTACTTTATGCAGGATTGCTAATGGGTGTGGTCTTGAGTTCTTATATCAATGCATTTTCCATAAGTAGAAAGTTCTAAATTTCTAATGGAAGTTGTTCATGGAAAACTCACTTTCGTAGGCATTCATCATAAAAACCATACACCTGTGTTATCTGCCAGGAGAAAAGAAATAAAGGATGAAGCAATAGGGCGCTCAATAGTCAATCAACAAACTGCTATTCAACGTTAAGAAATGAAGTGCAAACTTTAACTAGCCAAAATCTAAGGGTGCATAATTTTATGTAGAACATCTAACGACTAAAAAGAAAAAAAAGAAAAACAACAAGAAAAACCTCAAAATTCTAATTAGAGAAAATATAATTAAAAAATTAGCATCATGTAACATGACTGCAAACATTATTTGAGCTTTCTTTTCCACTAAAGTTTAATTACATGAGTATATTATTCCTATGAAAACACTCAAATTGATATAAATGGTACAGAACAAATACTGGCCTCTTTGGTACGCCATTTCCACATATAAGTCTAAAATATATTTTTAAAGAAAGAAATGTGAGGCCACAATAACAAAGGTAAGGTACCTGACGACTTTCGTGGTTTCCTCTAAGAATGGTAATTCGATGTGGGTAACGCACTTTCAATGCTACTAAGAGCTGGATGAGACAATTTCATAATCACAAATATAAAAACTCATAAGTTGGAAATGTCTTGGGGAAGCATTAATCCAAATAAATATAGGAAAAAAATCTTTGGAAGAAGTAAGTTAGAAAGAGCAAGAGTATTAGTAAACGAATATATCCATATTATATCAACCTGCATGTCAAAATGAGCCATGGTGAAATTCAAGGGTTGCCTACTATGAAGGTTGACCCAAGCATGAGTTTAATGCCCAAGATTAAAGCATAAAGCACTTACTCCAGACCGACAATTTTGCTGTGCCACTAACATATTTCAAGATCAACCATATCAAGTCGAGAAGGTGAAACAATAACTAATGTGAGAAAAAAGGAAAGGCTAATTATTGACCAACCCAGTTTTACATAAAAACAATACCACTAGTTAGAAAATGGTTGACTTCTCCATTCTGGATAGCAGCAAAGAAGATTATATGCATCATATCATCTCTGGCACAAATTTTACAGATAATATATAATAGAAAAGCAACTGACTAGACAAATACATACCGAAACAGTTTCAACAGAGTAATAGCCACGATCAACATAATCTCCCATAAATAAGTAATTGGTATCTGGACACTGTGAATAAGATGTTAATGGATGGTCACAATTTGCCAAATCCATATTTGATAGTTGTCTGAATAAAGTATGCAATTAAATATAGAAATAATAATTCGATTGTTCTGCCTGCCTATGTGTTTTAGAAATATAACTTGGTATCAAATGATCAACAGACTGAAAATAATACAAACTTATCAAACATTACCAGAGAGCATTTTCAATCAGGATTTTACCATCCCATATGACATGAAGAAAGCAAAATTAGAGTATTTGGACTCTGATGCATCAAAAAGGACACTCATTTGATCAGTGAGGGAAAAAAGTGAAACAAAAATATGACAGGTTGTTGCAGATGAAAATGAATATTTACATTCTTTTCTAATGAATATGAAATATTTAATTTCACAGTAGTGCAGCTAAATGAATGAACATAAGCAGTTTCCCTGACCATTTATTTGATTATACCTCAGAGGCACTTCAATCTTCAAAGAATTGGCAGGCTCAATAAAATATTCTAGACAAGTCCTCAGCTGAAACAGAAGAGTTAAAAATACAAAGCGGTCATGTTCAGAACTGATACCTTCCCTCCAATTTGAAAAAGCTCTGCAAGATCATGAAACTGCCCATGAATATCACCACAGATTGTCACAGGGCTTTTCACAGGCTGTGATACAAACAATTTAGTGAATCAGTATTACTGAAATTATCCAGACAAGTCATCGACATTTCAAAAATGCATGAGACAGAGTACAAACCTAGCATTATCCACAAATATATTCCAGAATTAGAGATTCAAAGATCAATCAAAACATCCAAGAAGTTAATAGTTCCAAAGATCATCACTCCCTCAAATGAGGGTAAGAAACTTGAAGTTAATAGTTTCAAAGATTATCGTTTCCTCAAATGAAGGTAAGAAACTATACCTGTACGTTGCTTTCTTCCATCAGGATCTCCTTAGCCTTCTCACATAATGCTCTGACCTACATGTAAAAAAAATTACAAACCACAAGCCACATCAGTCGACATGCAAAGATTATGTGTTTGAGTGCAAACACACAAGTGCGTCATTCTTAAAAATAGCACACACCTGCAGTCACAAACAGGGAATATAAACATTGACAGAGAACATAACTATAGAATATCCCTCATGATCAACTACTGATGATTACTTAAAGAAGCTAGATTTTCCATCACCGTTTTCCACTCAAGCAAAGTCTAGATGATGCGAACAATATGGACTTAAATGAATTGATGCCATATAAAAAGAATTACAATCAAATCAAGCCTAAAACCAGAAAATTACGAACCTTCCCGAAAATTCACTAAAAGATAATCAAAATAAAAACGTTAAAAATTGAAGTCCCACGATTCACCCCCCTACATCTTTTAACAAATTGTGACAAAATAAAAGAAGTATAATCGATTATTATAATTCAATAAACTGAACCAAATTAGCCCACAACAATAAGAATCAACCACACTGTTCCCATTGCCTATCCACAATTATCTGAAACCAAATACGGTAATAATCGGATCAAACCTGAGGCTCCGAGAGTGGCTTGCACTGCATGAGCTGGGCGATGTTTTCGTCGAGATCAATGACTGAATCCGAAGATAACGAGCTCGCGCCCATCGTGATTGACGCTAGTCTACTCAAGAATTGAAGAGAATAATTGGATACGGGATTAGGGGCAACCCTAACCCTATAAGCGAATTGGGCGGGTGTTCTTAGTGCTCTTCGCAGTATGCTTGCGCGGTGAAAGTGTGAAATGGGGAAAGCGCGTGACGGAGTGAGCGAGTGAGATAAGTTGGCTAAGAAAAAACGGGACTTTTCGTTTTATTTTGAAAAAAGATTTATTTATGTCCTCACGCTTAGGTCCAGACCATTTTTGTCAAGTCAGTCAAATTATAAAATTAAGGATAAATTATAAAAATATCTCAAAATTTTCTTAACTTTTTAATTTTAAATCAAACCTTAGAAAGCAATGTTAAATCAATATCACATAAACCGTACTAAACTTAGGTATTAAATTTAGTTTTAGTACGGTGTGGTATTATTATTAGTTAATACTAAATACCATTTTTATAATTTGTTAAAATTACAAAACAATTTCTAAATTTTATAAAATTATAAAATAATATTTCAGTCTGTTATGTTATACAAATTTTATCTTTATTTCAATCATATCTTAATAAATCATAATAATATAAATTTGATATAATAAATACTTCTTTATTTTTATTAATATTATATTCACATATTTTTATAAATTAAAATAAATTTAATTTCAACTCATTATAATATTTTTCAAATGTATATATATTAGAAAATATATCTATTATCAATATAAAATATAAAAATTTTAAAAAACATTAAATATGATTGTATTAAACTAACATATTTAGTTATGTAATCTATAATCATTTTGTATAAACCAAATGACATGAAAATTTATTTAATACATTCTTATTTATATTTTTATTATTTATTAAATAAATTAAGTATAAGCGGGATGAGAAAGAACGACACGTCAGCTCCGTTTGAGTCAGTGAAAGAGGCGGTGAGTCGATTTGGTAGGATCAGTTATTAGAAGCACGTACAACAAAAGCTGTTTGAGTCTGAAGTTTGCTTCTGTTATTTAGGACCCTTTTCTTTGTGAGAAAGCTCTGGTGGGTTTTTCTTTAAAAGAAGGGTCTTTGGTTAATCTCTTGGAGATTTTGAGGTTTTCACATGTTTCTGGTTCAAAATTCATAGTGTTTCTAGATGGGTATTTTTGTTGTCAGATAAAGTTGTAGTCTTTAACTAGTGAGGATATGATGAGATTTTGCATCTCCGATTATGGGCCTTTATGGGGTTTCTTTAGGTTTTCTTTTTCCTTTCATTTTGAACTATTTCTTTGATCGTCTATTCGTTGGTTGGGTCATTTAGGGTTCAACTATTCTCGGGGGATTCTTTTGATTGCTGGTTCTTCTGTGGTTTAATATCAAGATTTGATTTAACATTCAAATGTTTTCCTTTTCACTTTTGCATGTGAGAATAATGTTATAGTTATATTCCATTAGTTTTAGCCTTCTTTCATCGCTTTTGGTGCTTTCGTTTCTTTGGTGAGCGATCGGAGTCGGAGGTGGTGTTTTGGTAAATATCTTCACATGGAATGGCAGATATTCTTTGTTAAGGTAATGCCAACTGTGACATAGACCAAATCTGGGTTTTGTTTGTTTTTTCCTTATTTGTTTACGAATTGATGTTTGTTTCAAAAAGTTGTGGTCTTAGACTTACAACGATCTATCCAATTAAAGCAATTCAGACTTATTAAGGAGGTGAATTTATGTCGAATAAATTTAATCAATTATATGAGTATCTTGGTATTTGACATTCTTTGATAGTTCCTAGATCACCTCAGCAAAATGGAGTTATGGAGTGTAAAAATAGAATTATTCTTAACATAGCTCGTAGTATATTGAAAAGTAAGAGGATGCCAAAGGAGTTTTGGGCTGAAGCAGTAACATGTGCGGTGTATTTGAATAATCATAGTCCCATAAAGAGTTTAATGCAAATGACTCCACAAAAAGCTTGGAGTGGAAGAAGGCCAAGTATTTCGCATTTAAGAGTATTTGGAAGCATTGGCTATGTGCATGTTCCTGATGAAATAAGAAGCAAGTTGGATGATAAGAGTCAAAAGTTTATATTTGTTGGCTATGATGAAAATTCAAAAGGGTATACAATTTATGATCTTCAGAATGAAAAAATAATCATTAGTAGAGATGTTGAGTTTGATGAAGAAGGCTTATGAGAGTGGAATGTACCACAGGATGAAAATTATGAATTTCTTCCTTTGTTTGATAAATTTTGACATAAATAAGTCCCAGAATCAAATTGTTATTGATGCTACGTCGCAAACTCCTCCACGTGAAGTTCAAACAACTCAAACAATTATGTCTCCACAAAGCTTCTCCGAGAGGCCACATCGTATGCGAAGTTTAGAAGAAATGTATGATGTAACAGAAGAAATCAGTGATTCTACTCTGTTTTGTTTGTTAGCAGATACAGAACCAATGGCATTTGAAGAAGTTGTCAAAGACGAAAGATGGAGATTTGCTATGGATGAAGAGATGAAAGAAATTAAAAAGAATGATACTTGGCGATTGATAGATCTTCCAAAAGGGAAGCAACCTATCGCAGTAAAGTGGATTTATAAAGTGAAGAAAATTTCAAAAGGAGAAGTAAAGAAGTACAAAGCTCGACTTGTTGCAAAAGGATTCACTTAAAAAGCTGGAACTGACTATGATGAAGTTTTTACTCAACTGGCTTGCTTTGAGACCATTTGACTAATTATTTCATTGGTAGCTTAACAAAGATAGAAGATTTATCAGATGGATGTACAATCAGCCTTCTTGAATGGAACTTTAGAGGAAGAGGTTTATGTGGAACAACTACTGGGTTATATCGTTGAAGGACAAGAAGACAAGTTGAATAAAGCCTTATATGGTCTTAAACAAGCTCCAAGGGCTTGGTATTCCTATATTGATGATTATTTTCAAAAGGATGGTTTCTCAAAATGTCCATATGAGCATGCCTTATATGTCAAGGAGAACTTTAGGAAGAGGTTTATTTGGAACAACTATTGGGTTACATCGTTGAAGGACAAGAAGACAAGTTGAATAAAGCCTTATATGGTCTTAAACAAGCTCCAAGGGCTTGGTATACCTATATTGATGATTATTTTTAGAAGGATGGTTTCTCAAAATGTCTATATGAGCATACCTTATATGTCAAAGAGAACAAGAATGGAGAAACTATGTATGTTTGTTTATATGTTGATGATTTGATCTTTACAGGTAGCAATCCTACGATGTTTGAAGAATTTAAGAAGAAAATGACTGACGAATTTAAGATGACTGATTTGGGGCTTATGACTTATTATCTTGGAATTGAAGTGAAGCAAAATGAAGATGGGATTTTTCTCTCAAAGAAAACTTATGCTGAAGCGATTTTAAAGGATCTCAAAATGGATAAAATCAATTCAGTTTCTACGCCAATGGAATTTGGGATCAAGTTTTCTAAGTTCGATAATACAGAAAAGGTAAACCCAACTTTATTTAGAAGACTAGTTGGAAGATTGCGATTTTTAACTTGTACAAGACCAGATATCTTTTATAGAGTTGGTGTCATTAGTCATTACATGGAAGCTCCATCTTTGACGCACATGAAAACAGCAAAGAGAATTCTTCGATATGTTAAAGGAACACTGGAGTATGACTTATTTTATACTGCTGTAAATAATTTCAGATTATTTGCATTTAGCGACAGTGATTGGGGAGGAGACATCAATGATTAAAAATGTACAAGTGGTTTTACTTTCTTTATAGGAAGTACCATGTTTGCTTGGAGTTCTAAGAAACAACCGATTGTTACTCTTTCAACTTGTGAAGCTGAGTATGTTGCAGCTACTTCTTGTGTTTGCCATACCATTTAGTTGAGGAAGTTATTGAAAGAGCTGAAATTTGAACAAGATGGAACTATAGATATTTTTGCTGGCAATAAGTCTGCTATTGCTTTAGGAAAGAATCCAGTTTTTCATGATAGAAGTAAACATATATACACCAAGTACTATTTTATAAGAGAATGCATTGGGAGCATAGAGATTCAATTGAAGCATGTGACATCTTAAGATCAAGTTGTCGATATGTTTACAAAAGCTTTAAAATGTGAAGATTTCTACATATTGAGAGTTATTCTTGGGGTTATTAAAGGTTGAATTACAAGTTTAAGAGAGGGTGTTTTTGTTGATAATAAGTCTGCTATTGCTTTGGGAAATAATCCAAATTTTCATGATAGAAGTAAATATATAGACACTAAATACCATTTTATAAGAGAATGCATTAGGAGCAAAGAGATTCAATTGAAGCATGTGACATCTAAAGATCAAGTTGTCGATATGTTTACAAATGCTTTGAAATGTGAAGATTTCTACAAATTAAGAGCTATTCTTAGGGTTATTAAAGGTTGAATTACAAGTTTAAGAGAGGGTGTTAGATAATAAACTTGAATTATGATTGTTAGAGTCCCAGTTAGAGTTATTAGTTAGAGTCATTGTTTAAGTTAAATAGTAGTAGTTTAGTTTATCAAAAATTGGTTTTGTAAGCCTATATTTATATGGGCATATTTCATGTTTTATAAGAGAGGAACATAATAAAGAAGTTTGTTTAGCCTCTATACCTCTGTTTCTTTTTCCTTTTCTGTATTTTGCTGTCCAACATTTATTCCCCCTCTTTGTCTCTCTCTCTCCCCCTTTATGCTTGCTATGACCTATGTATAACCAATTGTTACATGAAATGTTTCAAAGAGAAAAGGAAATAGGAATAAATATGTAGAAAGAAGACAAAGGAATATTCAAATTAATTGCTTGCCTACGTAATAATTAGTTCTAACAACTATTTAGTTCTAACAGCTATTTAACCCTGATATAGTGTTTAAGGTGACGACATGTGTTATCATCTTATACATTTTGTTATAACCTATACTATGGGCATCTTATTTTATTAATTTTTACTATAACTAGTGCTACGACCATCTTGTCTTCTTTCTACATGAGACTGTTCATTAATTACAATTTTATTAGTTAATACAATGGCCATTTTGTCTTCTAGCTTATTTCTACATGGCATTATTCATTAATTATTTAGTTATCATAAACACCCATACTTATGATTACTTTATTCTGTTAACAAATAGAGTGGGGGAG
Source organism: Erythroxylum longipes (assembly GCA_027563885.1). Taxonomy (NCBI): domain Eukaryota; kingdom Viridiplantae; phylum Streptophyta; class Magnoliopsida; order Malpighiales; family Erythroxylaceae; genus Erythroxylum; species Erythroxylum longipes. Next base: position 38,257,522 of record JAOQMS010000005.1, on the reverse strand, counting down.
GAGATTTTTGAAATATTTTTCACTTCATTCATGTGGTAGGAAATTGGGAAGATGGAAAGAAATGTAATTATTAATGACGACTCTCCATTGAGATAGTTACTTGAGAGATTGTACCTAAGAATGGAAGGTGGCGGAATCTATGCTAGCCTTCAAGTTTGTTAGTGTCTATGTCTAATATCTTCAGGTTTTTGAAGAGGGAAAACATGGAAGGTTGCTCTAAGCCTATTAAAGAATTGTCTAAAAGGAACAAAAACTGTAGTTTTTGACTATGAACATCGCCCACCCATTTTGGTATCATACCCTGTAGTCGATTCCTTTTTAAACCAAGAAATGTCAACTCATCTTGGTACCTAAGGAAATCTTGGAATCCCTGTAACTGTATGTTGCAATCACCTAATCCAAAATGATTAAACTTGTCAAAAGTGTCATTGCACTAGTGTTAGCCGTGACCAACGACAAGTTATTGTATGGCATATTAAGGAGTTCTAATATTTTAAGGTTAAGGAACATGTCAAATTTGACAGTTCTAGTGAGGTTATTCCTATAAAGATTAATGTATACAATATTCATGAGGCTTCTAGAATTGTGTCTTGCAAATAGTTATTGCCACTGTATAAGTGATTCAGGCGAGTACATTTGGAGAGCCATAGGGGAACTTGACCAATTAAGGAATTGGAATAAACATCCAACCTGGTAAGCTGTGTTACGTTTGCTAGAGGAGGGATTTCACCAGATAAATAGATGTAATAAAGAATCAATGATGTAAGATTGTACTGCTTATCCAAACAAAGAGGGATCTTACTTGAAAATTTATTGCATCCAAGATTTAAGTAAACAAACTTAGTTAGTTGTGTTCGAAAAATGGGTTCAAGTTGGATGGCTTGAGGCGTGAAAAATCACTATCTTTAAGGAAATATTTGCCCCCACTAGTTGTTGACAAATTTCCCTTTAGGATATAACAAGCATAATGTTCTCTAAGACAGCAAAATTGATAGAGAACCAAAGATGAACTTCAGTTAAGAATGAATATGATAAAGATGAAGAAGAAAAGATTGGATTGTGTATAACCATGAATTGGATGTTAAACCAGCCTTATATAGACTTAAAGACACCCATTCATAATGTACATGATTGTTCATGGCATCTCTTGGGAAAACATGTGACCATTCATGACATTTGTATTGAAAAGATATGTCTTTTGATTACACTTCTTCATTTAATTTCTTGCAATTCAAACTATTTTTCAACAATCCCCCACTTTGTTTGTAATGCAAGATTAAAGACATTTCATGCATTTAAGAGGTATCTTTCGATTTGAACCTCTTATTAGTATAAGCACTTCAAAGTTCTAACGAAATATATGAGGTATGGAAGTTTTGAACCTAGATTCCTATATGTTAGAACCGAAAATGCTATACATATGAAACCTTCATTCTTCTTAGAAGTTCATTTAATAACTGCACTTTATGGCCTTATGCTACCTCCTAGAATTTATAAACATTTACAAGATCTATTCCTTGTTGAAGCGGCACCACTTCCCATGTTCATATAGGTGAAGACCATTAAGAATTTATTCCCTCTTAACTCTTCATTAAGAGTGCTTAACGCTCACCCTCCTCTAGTACTAATCTTTTGACTCTTTTAGGATCTAACTTAGTACTTAGTCCCTTGCTTATAACTTGTTGTTACCCATTGAACTTTTGACTAGTGATGTGCTAGGAAAAGTTAGGTTTCCATTACAAGCAAATTTAATTCATATGTCTCAATCCTAAACCTGTTGATGTGCTCTTTATCAAATCTCTTGAGAGACCCTTTGTGAATGGATCTGCTAAGTTATTGCAGGATTTGACATATACGATGGCAATAATACCATTTGAAATCAATTGCCTTACATATTCATGTCTAAGGCTTATATGTCTAGATTTTCCATTATAAACTTTACTATATGCTCTAGACATAGTTGCTTGGATGTCACAATGTAAGGATATGGCCGGCATCGGTTGTGGCCACAACTGGATATCCAATAATAAATTTCTCAGCCAGTCTGCTTCCTTATCTGTAGCCTCTAATGCTATAAATTTGGATTCCATTGTTGAATGCATTATGCAAGTTCGTTTCTTTAATGCCAGAGAAACCGCACCTCCTCCCAAGGTACCCAACCCGATGTTGACTTGTTATCACTCACATTAGTTATCCAACTAGCATTCATGTAACCTTCCAACACGACTGGAAACTTGTTTTAAAACAATTAGTAATTTATAGTTTTCTTCAAGAACCCATGGTAGTGCTGTCGCCTGCAACCAAATTCAAAAGAGATCACTTGCTTTAATACAATTTAATGTAGTAGTGGTAAGTGGATATCGTTCGTATGAGGAATCTTAACGATAAAGGAGTAACGAATTCAAAACAAAACAAAGTAATGAAATGTTTTTTTTTAATTGTGAATTAAACAGAATTTAAATGGAATACGAAATTGAAAAATAACAAATAGCGAAACAATGGAAATATAACAATCAATAAGAATGAATCTTGGCTTCCAGTCTCCTTCATTATTGAACCTGTGTTGATCATCGACACTAAAAATAACCAATTTAACAGTTAAGCATTCGTCGTGGTAAATTTCTTTACCTATTTTATCTTATGTTTAGTTAACCAAAACATGTATTTGAATTAACCCTTATTAATCAATAACCTGGATACGATCTCAGATTTAATTAATTAATAGCTTTACGAATCAAGAAAATCGACAAACTAGACAACATACATACGATGTATATTTAGCATAGACAATTATTTTTCCTAGAATTATGTCCCTAACGTAGTAGACAAAAATCCTAGTCGCTACTTTTGATTAAAAGAATTGAATGTCAACCTGTTTAATATAGCGATTAATTGAATAAAATCACAAACTAGTTGCGCACCAAGCTGTAAAATCAAACAATCAAATAATGACCCAGAAAAATAATTAATACTTGACTAATAAATCAATTGAAACAAAGAACAAAAGTCTCACATTATTCAGAGTTCAATAACTAAGATTCCTTAAACTAAGAAAAAGATTTAGCTACTCATAACGGAATTGAACATAAAAGAAATAACAAAATACATTGTCTCCATCTCAAGTCTTTATAGAAATTTCGAAAATGTAGCAAAGTACTACAAAAAATTGAAAGACAATAGCTGCGTGAACAGTGCGTGAAAAACAAGAAGAAAAGTGCAGAAAACATCCCCAAAACTACTCCTAAAATGGCTACGTGAACAGTAACGCGAAATCAAACATTGTAGAAACGTAAACTATCTAATGGTGGCTGATGTAAAAACAAGCAAAAACACTATAGAAAATAGAAACTAATCCTGAGGTGGTTGGTGGTTGTCGAAAACAAAGGAAAATACTGCAGAAATTATATGAAACTAATCCTAAGGTGGATGGTGGCTATCGAAAGATAGAAGAAATAATGTAGAATATGAAACTAATCCTAAGGTGGATGTCGAAAAAGCAACAAAACACTGCAGAAAAGAGAAAAACTAATTTTGTTTGACCAAAAACAAGAAGAAAAATTGCAAAAATGTAGACTTTTTAAGGTGGATGGTGGTTGTTGAAAACAAAGGAAAGTACTACAGAAAAGATGCAAACTTTCTAAGGTGGATGGTGAAAAACAAGAAGAAAAACTAACTTTGAAGTGGCTATCGCCAAAAGCTAGAAGAAAAGAATGCATAAATTGAAAAACTAACTTAAGATGTGCATGTATAGTGTACGTGAACAGTACACGTTTTTATCTTCTTTTTGATTTCTTCTCTTGCCTTCTTGTGATCTATAGTAGATAATCCTTATCCTCAAGTTCAAGTTGCAGATCTCTAGTAATTTGAGCTTCCAAGATTATGCAAATCTCAAATGAATCAGATTTGAATTTAAAAACAAAATCTGCAGAATCTGTTCCTATCATTGCATGTGGCCATGTTTAGTGATTGAATTGCTGCCAGATTTGAAATTTCGGATTTTCTTCGTTTCTTTTTCATCTCTTTGATTCAATTTCATCTCTAAGGTGTTGAAAAACATCTGAAAATAATTATAAGGCAATTCCATTAATTTTGAATAATAATTTCAACATATTAAAGAGAATTAAGTACAAAATAAACGCAAATTGATAACTTAACAACCCAAGTACTCTCCCAATTGCCTTCCAATGTTCCACACTAGGATTACTAGTGTACCTTGATAACTTACAAACCGCGAAGGCAATATCTGGTCTAGTGAAATGTGTAGCATACATTAAACTACAAATAGCACTAGCATTTTCCAATTGAGCCACCACTCTACCTGTATTTTCGGTTACTTTGCATGAGGCATCATATAGAGTATTTGCTTCTTTGATGTCCAAGTGTTTGAATTTGTTCAACACATTTCCAATATAATGAGATTGGAAAAGAGCCAAACCCCCACTATGATTCGATATCTTAATTCCCAAGATAGTATCTACCTCATTTAAGTCTTTCATTTTGAATTGTGAGGTTAGATACTTCTT
>JAOQMS010000005.1:38235872-38252899 GCA_027563885.1 Erythroxylum longipes | reverse complement strand
CCGTTGTTGCATTACTCAAACGAATTAAGTGCGTTGTTTTGTAAATTGTCTGAATCTTTCAAGAAAATCAAGAAGTTATTTTTTAAGATTTCAATCTTAGAAAATTTATCACAATTTAACCCCCTTCTTGTGTATTCTTACATATTATGTGATTTTTATAATAACAAGTGATTTACTTCAATAAGTCCTTGTTAGCATAGAGTTCTGACATGTTATAATTGTCTTGCTTGAATTGCCGTAACATTTGTGAATTCAATTACAGTCACGGTTGTTTTTGCTCATTTAATTGTTATCCATATCATGTTGTATGCAATAACTGTTTCTGTGAGATAACAATTACATAATTACCCATTTAAATTTTATGAGTTGAGTTGATTATGTGATACATGGAAGGAATCATGTTGTGTAACTTGTGACCGCCATGATCCCATCATCTTAATTCACTTAATGATGACTTGATCGATTCAATGTATTGTGTGCACTGAAAGTTTTATTGTTGAATCACCAAGTCGTAACATGGGTCAAGTAGTAGATTGTTAGATTAATTTTAACAATTAATGTGGCCCATATTACTTTAATGGATTCTAATATAAAGGTGGGCCTAAAATAATGATTGTTGGGCTTGTTAAAGGTCATTAGAATTATTATGGTTACTTAACAATAACCCTCCCTCTTCCTTCAATAGAAGTTACGTAAAACAGATACTAAAAGAATAGAAGTTCTTGCACCATTGAGAGAACGAAGAAAAGTAAGAAGGCGAAAGTGGTAAACTTTTATCAAGATCATCAAACAACGTGAAGTTAGGTTTGTTTATATTATTGTTCGATCCATAAAATTTTCTCACTTGCTTTTGATAAAAATGCTTTGGTTTAATAGAAGGAGGGTTCATTTATACTTATTTTAAAACATTCTATTGCAATTATATCTAAAATTGCCTATATTTTTGAAATTGTCCAGAAATGTAAGTTCTTAATGGTTCATTTATACTTATGCTTTCGTTATTATAACCTAATCATCAGTAAGATACCATAGAAGAAATCTTATTGAGCTTTGGAAATGGAATTATATGGAAGGATATACAAAGAAAGAGTTGGTACTGGGTGTTTTAAAGCAAAAACTAGGTTCTCTCTCTCTCTCAATATCTGTGTGTCAGTTTTGGGCAGTGCTGGTGAAAAGGAAATGCATCTGTTGGTGATTAAAGTAGTGGGTCTGAAATCCGAATCAAAGGGCCGACTTATGCATCCCCTTTTTTGGACAAGATTGAAAAGCTAAAAGATGAAATAATTAAAGGTTTATTAGTAGCTCCTAACTATGCAAGCCTAAAGCATAAGCTTCATCTCATAGACCAACCTGATATGAAGGAGAAGAAGGAAGCAATAAAGGCTGAAGTTGGAAAGTTAGGGGCTTCTAATGATGGAGATTTAGATCAAGAGGCAAATAAGATCATTCTCAAGTTAAAGAAAGAGATAGATTTGGCACTTACAAATTATATTAAGACATGGGTTTGGAAGTTGAGGTTGTGAGAAATACAAAAGATTTCGACAAGCAGACCTCTTGTTGGATAAGCTGGAAATGTTGAAAGGAGAAATTTTCAAAAAACTCGAAGCTATAATCAACTGAACATATTTGGAAAACACGATTCAGTTACTAAAATTAGAGGCAACAAAAGCAAGGAAGACAACGGATTCGGTAACAAAAAATAAAATCGAGGCTTTGGAGCAACAAATAAAGTAGAGGCTTTCAACTGCTATGAATACCTTGGAGTTAAAGCACAAGTAGTTGAAGTCAAAGATTGCAGAAGCCATAGAAGATCTGGATAAAAGTTTGGAAATGGAAAAGTAGATGAAGTTACTTTGATGGTGAATGGAAGTTGAATTCAGGAAGAAGACAAGCAACCTTTTAAATGGAAGTGATATATAGAATCAAAACGTTGCCCCAAGTGTCATATGAAAGTAGTGCCCAAGTGTGGAGACTAGATGACTAATATGAAGAAGCTAATTCAAATTTGATATAATGGGATTTAAAAACATTAAGAGAACATCTTCAATGTTCTCTACATCTATGGCTCCATGTATAAAGATCACCTATCTACCTACTCTAAATTTGTTAAACATACATGCATAAGATTAGACGCCTAAACAAAATTCAAGACTATTTAGTAAGGAAATATCAAAAATAAAGTTGGAACATACTCACTTATCAGGAAGAGCTTCCTCAATGGTCCTTCTATAGACAACCCATTATCTCTAACCTCTAGCTTCACCTAAAACACAAAGAAAGAGATTAAATGACATTCACCAATGGAACATGCAAAAGGAGGCGCATGAAAAATGAAATGAAACAGCCACGATAGCAGTGAGACTTCTCTGGCTTACTAACATACAAGGCTCTCTAAGAACTGTTAACTTCTGATCAAGAAGACAAGAAAAGTTTCCATATATATCTCTTACTTCTGGATACCTGCTAACTTGTATATGCTACGTGTACTTCTTGTGATGATATACCAATATTAAACTAAAAAAGGTATGGTTTTTTTTTCTCCTTTATTTCTAAGAACCTTGCTCATGCACTACCTTTATATGGCTTAGGTCTTAGTGGTACTAGCAAAACCAACCTTAACAGGGCTTTATCCCTTGATTTTTATTTTCGTTAACTCGTTCATTTACCTTTTAAAGAACTTAAAAATAAGTATTAGAAGAAATTATTTAGGAATCATTTATATCAAAAGCAATATTTGTATACCTTGAGGATGACAAAAAGTACATAGGTGAAAGATCACATTGATAATTTTAATCGAATAATATTGGATTTACAAGGTGTTGGGTGCTAAGGATTGAAATTAAGCCATAATCCTTTTGTGCTCATAGCCTAATTTATATTAGAATTTTATTAATAATATTTTGTATGGTAGAAAGGCTATTTCTGTTAGTGATATGAAGGACGCTATGCAATCCAAAAGGCTTGAAAATAAACGTCTCTGATATGTATTAATAAGGGATTGGTACTGATCTCGAGATTTCTAAATTGACTACAAATCAATGCTAGTATCAATAGTGGTTTAAACGTAAAACTTACAACACAACTTTTGAGGACTTGAAAAATTAGAATTTTAATGACCTTAAACTTCTGTGAAAATGAGTGATTAACCTTACACTTTTGTAGAAATATTATTTGCATCCCTAATTTATAAATAACTTTATAAGGGTTTTTGTAAAGTTTTGTTTCTTGTTATACTTTTCCTTGTATCATCTTTCTCATGGTAATAAAATAATTCTATCTCTTTCCCCAGGTTAAAGGTCATATGTTGGTTAAACCATATAAATTCTATATTTATTGCTTCATTTATATTCTTCCTATAGTTTTTGTTAGCGTGACAATTAGTATCAGAGCTCTATAATTGGTATCAGAGCTTAGGTTTTACTGTTAAGATGTCTCTTTATAAGTTTGATATTGATAAATTCAAATCGAGCGATTTCACTCCATGAAAGGTGAAAATGAGAGAGATTCTTATTCAACAGAGATGAGCATCTTTGGAAGGAGAAAAAAAATTGTTAGAGAATTTGGGCCATTGAAGAAGGAGGAACTCTATCAAAGGTGCATAATGCAAAACTAATGAGTTTGAGAGATGAGTTCCAGAGAGGTAGTTGATGAAATAACCACTGTTTTGTTATAGAAACAACTTGAGAATAAGTATTAGAAGAAATCATTTATAAATTGTTCATATGGAAAGGAACATTTGTATACCTTGAGGATGATGGAAAGTATGCATGAAAGATCACATTGATACTTCAATTGAATCTTATATTTACAAGGTGTTAAGGTTAAAATAAAATCAAGCTATAATCATTTTATGTTCCTTGTCTAATTTATATAAAAAAATTATTGATACTATCTTGTATAGTAAAAAGGCTATTTTTTTAGTGATATGAAGGATGTTATGCAATCCAAAGAATTAAAAATAAAGGTTTTTCATATGTATAAATATATATCAAATTTGGTTCAAGTTGTTAGCAAAGGTAGGAATAAGAAAATGGATTTTGGAAATAAGAGTAAGTCATAATCCAAATAGAAGGCTAAAGTTGTTTGATACTTTAATTATAAAGAAAAGGGACACTTTAAAATAAACTATCCGTTGTAGGAGAAGGAAAACAAGAAAAAGGAAAAAAAATGAAAAAGTAAGTTTTGCTATAGTTTAGGAGAGCTCTGATGAAGAGGCAGTGATATTTTAACTATGAGCAATCTTGACTAGTAATAGTAATGGGCCAGATCGGGTTGGGTTCGACACTACCGATAGGTAGAGTTTACCTTGAAATATTTTTTAAAGCCTAAGCCTAGATTGAAGCTTAATTAAGCTTGAGCTGCTTGGCCTAAGATTGAGTTTAATTAGGCTTAAGAAGCTCAAAGCCCAATTAGCCCGATCAGATTAAACAAACTTCAAGCTCAATTAACTTTAATTAGGATAAAATTTAATTGGATTAGATTATGCCCAAAACTCCAAGCTTTTTAGAAAAATACTAAATGGTCCTAACCATTTAGGCTAAATCATGCCCAAAAACTTAACCTTTTAAAAAATATTAAATGTTTAAAATCTTAATTAGAACATGTCTAGCTAAAAAGCCCAACTCTTTAGATGTGTGATTGAGGCAAAGACCTAAATCCTTTATTTATAGAGTCACTCTCCTCTAACTTTTCGTTTCAATTCGTAATTCTCATATTGAGAGGATTTCCAATTTCCATATTGGAAGTGAAAAAAAAAGTTGGAGAAGGATGACATGAATAAAGCATTTGGATCCTTAGCTCAATAATACAATTTCTAAAGGATTGGACTATTGGGCTATTACACTTTTGGCTCTTTGTTATAAATATCATTTACTATTAAAGAAATACTTTGTTAAAATAAAATAATATTATTTTAATTTATTTTGTTTGTGCTTTAGACTTGGCTAGGCTGGGGAGGTCAAGCTCATTTTAAAGCCCAAAATTTTTTATAAATAAAAACATGAACCTAACTAAAAATTTAATTAATTTGAGTCGCGTTTATTGACTACTCTGAGCATGCTTTCTATTGGTACTTGTGGTAGGTCCAGTATCAAATTAATTTTATGCAGTTGGATTCAACTTAAACTTACCTTTCGTCATTGTCCTATTAGTATAACACTGTGGAGAGTTATGTTACTTGGTGTGTTCTAAGGAGATCAATACGCTGTTAGGTAAATGGGCATCTATACTTGCTGTTTGGACGTGCAACTCGTCTGGTTTTGTATGGCACTGAGACTGGGACATATGGACTTGTCGTTAGATGCCTGCTGAAGGCTAATTTATATGGCTTATGACATTATAGCACTGTGGATCCATGGGAGAGGTTGCATTATGGTGCGCCTAGATTAGGAAGCGTGGCGTTTTTCGTGCTTTAGATGCTGGCTATTGGGTTGGTGTTGAACTGTGGACATTTAAGACTGCTGGTGGTATGCCTGATTTGCTTGGGATGCTGGAGGGCTAAGTGTGTGCCTATTGGTGGTGCATTTTGGGGTGTGCACTGGGCATTGTTGGGTCACAAGGATTCTAGGTCCTTTGTCTAATATAAGTTTGTCTTATTCTTTCTAACTAAAAAATGTCGTTGTTATTCTTAAATTTTAAACACTCTGTTACTCTTCCCAAAATGCGTAGCTTATGAGCTAAGCTGACCCAGTTGATGTACTCTATCATCTTCTTTGTATCACTACAGAAATCCTCCTCTCTTTTCTTCGCCTTCTTCCTACCCTTGTAAATTTATCACAGAATTAGGGAAAAGGATGAGCATTGGCAGTGTCGATGTCCTCTGTCATTTTCTTTTTAACAATACAAAAATTGCCCTCTTAGCGTCTCACTACGAGTCTCTTTTCCCCCTTCCTACACCTTGTAAAACCTAACCCAGATCCCCTAATCTTCATCACATCAAATTATACGACATTTTGGACGATTTCTTTCTAGATGAAGATGGAGTAGGAATCATAGAAAGACTAAATTTATATGTTGCACGACTGTGCAGGCCGTGCAACTGCTGCACGACCATGCTAGCTAACTCACAGTCGTGCATCACTTGCACGACTGTGATAGCTAACTCACAGCAATGATTTTTCAGTTAATATTTACTCGTAAAGTTCAATAGAACAAAAAACAAAATCAAGACTAAGAAAGAACAAGCGTAACAAAGTTATAAATGAATATGTAATCTATACTTCATGCTTAATCACTTTGATAATTTAAATGTTTTTAATAAATTAACATGTTTGTATTTTATCTCATTGCATGAGGCTTTATATTTTGAAGAAAAGGAAGATCCTTAAAACATACAATTGGGTATATTTAAAGAAGTGGTTTAACTCAATTTTGCATTAGAAATATTATGTTTACCCATTTAAAGATGTTAGAATAATGATTTTAGGTGTATTGGTAGATTTATATAGGTTAATGGTAGAAAAAATATAAGTTAAAGTTGTGTACCAAGACTTTGTGGTAATATTGATTGTGCATTAGTAAACCAATGTATTACAATTAACCACAATTAGTACATCTGTAAACCGCACATTGATTAACCAATACAATCTTTCTCAAGAGTAACATTAACGTTCCAATAGTTACTACATTGATCAACCACATATTGATTAGTCAATACACAGTAACTAGTAATTGATCATGATGATTTCGTATTTTTAACAACTAGTTTGACCCCAAACCCAATAAGGTATTATGAATTTGTAAATTCTTTTGAGAGTGTGGTTGCTCTTCTTCTTAGAAAAAGATTGTAAAAAGAGGTACTTTTTACTCATGAAAAAATAAATTATTACAGCAATTTTCCTCTTCAGCTTGTTGGAAAAAGAGACTTACTGAAAATTTTAAGAAATGTCTCGAAGAGTGGATTTAGGCAAGATTGGTTTTTAAAACTATTATAAATTAGTTTTGTTTCCTTTAAGTTACTTTTATCATAAATTGATAATCTTAAGAGTCAAGGTGTGATTCCCCTAGTCACAGGTGCGACTGGGGGGAGTCTCCCCAAAGTTCCTCTACAACGCACATTATGTGTCATTGTCGGACGTCTCAACCAAGAGAAAGAACCAAATATAAAATTTTTCCTAACTATTTACGATATGTTCCCCATGCTAATTGGTCTAATGAAGTATGGTGAACAAACTATACAAGCTACAAGGTACATTGGACCTTTCTCAATCCAATTATATGGATTGATCTAACAATGATGGAATTTTTTAATATTCTATTTACAGTTAACATAATCACATAAAATTGTATCTAACTTCATATGTGGATATGGAATCTATAAATTAGGTATGAATGGTGGACTAAAGATAAATTTATACTTAAATTTGAATTTGCAATAGATACAACTGAAAAGCAATTAAAAAAATCCCACTTAACTTAGACTTATAACTGAGAATGTTTTGGATAGAATAGCAAAATTTCCCTGAATGTATTCTAATTTTTTGCCTAATACCTTGGTTATATTTCAACTTTTCAACAAGTTTAGTAATGAGTATAATGGCCCTATTGTTCCAATGGAGAGAAGAACCTATGATTAGCTTTTCAGGAAATTTCCAAACAAAAAATTTTAAATAAATCTTTCATTTTCTTATTTTACTATGTTCAACTGTATGTATTCTTGTATCCGTAGAGTACATAAACAATTCAAAATGTCTCGAATTTTTTATTTTTTGAACAAATCATAGTTAAATAGCAACAGTTCGAAGCACTTATTTACACACTATTTTGAAAACCCAAGGACTCAATTGTATGGATATGTAAAATACAAGATTTTCAATCCTAGTCAGTGAATAATTTGTCCACTCCACAGATGCAATTCGACCATAAATTTTATGAATTTTCTGATTCTTGATTATCGAATCTTGTTCTTTTTTAGTTTTAGTTTTATTGAAGTCATATATGTCTCTAAATCGAAATAATAGAACTTGATTTCTTTTTTATTGTGAAAGTTTGTTTGTTATTTCTTTTATAAAGAACATTTTTTATAACCTAGTTTTTTTTATAAATTGAAAAAGAAATTTTATATTTCTTTTCATTTCCCCTTTCACTCGTAGTATGGGACAGAAGTGGGCTTTAGAAGGACTAATAAGTGAGTTGAGAAATCAAATTGTATCAGTATTTTTATAGATCTTTCTGTAAAGACAAGAGTAATTTCAAAATGGTTCAAAATCAATCGTTGGTAGAAGACATGTAATTTCAAGGCATTTGCCCTATATGTGCAAATAAAAATCGAGCGAATCTTTACTCGGAGTAGAGAACAAACCTAAAAATAGTTGAAAAACCCCATTCAATAACAAAGAAAATAACATCATGATTGAATTTTTATTTCGATCAAAGGGGTTTTTTGTCTTGATAATATGTTCTTTTGTTAGATAATTGTTGAGAGGAATATCTCCGAGCATAAGTAAGAACAAATTTTCTTTTAGTTGTGTTATAGTTACAAAGAATCTCTTGTGAAGTATTTACTTATAATGTTGATGGATAAATATATGAGTCTCTCTTATATTGTTTCTGGATGTCTCAATTGCTGAAACTTGAAGAAATTCCCTCTTTCCAATGAATGGATGAATGAAAAGGCCACTTCAAATTAGGATTTCGAAATAAAAAAATTCCATTCTGCCAAAATATTGCATCTTTCGAATTAATTAATAATACATTTTATGTGACAACATTAGGACTTCATAACAAAGTGAAGTTTAGTGTGAATACTAAATTCAAACGAACTGGCATTATTCATTAGTTGTTTTTATTTCTTTGTTAATATTTATTCTAAATAACAATTTCAGTAGTTATTATTTTATTCATTAATATTACATTATTGATTATTTTATTCATTAATATTTATCTATTCTGAATAACACTTCCATTAGTTATTATTACTATTAATAAAAATTACTGATTAAATATTAATCATGTAAAAAAAAAAAAAAGAGAAAAGACAACTACCATAATCAAACTAATGACCATCGCATTAAAAATACGATGCTCTAACCTTTGAGCAAATAGGGTTGATATAAGAGTAGATTGTAGAAAGAATCGTGCAAATCTTTTTTTTTTTACCGATAGTTAGACTCATGTGGCAAGCGAAGGCTCTGAAAAGATCAGTAAGGAAATCCCGCATCTAGAAGCCCATTTACTTTAGAATTTAGAAACAAATGGAGTTGGAAAAATGGTAAATAAATAATAAATAAAAATAAGTTAATGAAATGAAATTCTTGATTGGATTAGGAATACATTTTTTGATTACTTATGGATAAATAATGTTTCTATGTTATAATATTCTAAGTGTGATGATGAATCGATTTGATAACTCAGATATTGTCATTCATGTTATTGATCCTATTGGACATCATCACCATGGAATTCATCCCATTTAATTTATATATGTTATCATCTCTATGGGATTCAATCCCGAGTTATTGCGAAGTAAATCATAACGAAAGGATAAGATTATGCAAGTAAATCTTCTTGCATTTATTGCTACTAAATTGTTCATTTTAGTTCCTACTGCCTTTTATCTTCCAATTTACATAAACATTGTTAGTCAAGTTAATCAAAGTGATTAATTTGAATGAAACTTGACTTCTTACTTCTTAATGGATTGTAGAAAAAAATGCAAAGAATTCCAATTTTGCTTCGTAGATAAACGTAGATAAGTAAGGGTGGACTATAATCAGCACTATTCTATAAGATCTGATAGTATGGTAGAATGAAGGTTTTCTTCTTTGTCCTCTTTTTGATATGGAAATAAAGAAAATTAGATAAAATCAAAAGTCAATAAAGGCCCCCTTTCGGTTATTAAAAAATTGGATATTGAATGTATCCATTTTTGGTTCAAATTCTTGATAATTAGCAATAAGAAAAATAAGATGAATTTTATTTATCCAAACCTTTTTAATGGATTTTTTTAATGGAAGTTTCATTTATGCTTAACGAATTGGAACAAGATATGTTTGGCATTTGTGAGAACTTTTTGAATCAAGTCTCCTGCTTAGACTGACAAATCCATGATTAATTATTATATCCTCTATTCAAAGAGGAGAAATGATGTTGATATTCTAATGATTCAGAAAGATTTTACTCTTACATAATTGATAAAAAAGGGAATATTGATTATTGAACCAATGCGCTGTTTTTTTCTTCAGTCAATTCTTTGGTTTAATGGATTTGATATGACATAAAAATCTTTTTTTATTATGATTGCACCTATATAACCTAAGTTTTTTTATTTGTTATTTAGGTTGTTAACTCAACGGTAGAGTAGTCGGCTCTTAAGTGTGACTAACATCTTTTACGCAATTTAGATCAATCTATATAATTAGATGAATAACGATCCAATAATGTAAATAAATGGGAAATTCAAAATAAAGGGGGGATGTAAATGCAGGAATGTCTACGGATTTAATTAAATAAAATATAAAGATGGGATAGTAGGTTCATTGATCAGTTTGACTGGGGCAGTCACACCTATGACTCTCTAGTCACACCCGTGACTGCACTCCCCAGTCAGAGTGTTTGTAAAACCATAAATTAAAAAATATAACTGACAATATAATTTAATGATTGCATGCACTCTAATTAGTCAAGTTCTTTGGTATTACATTGATATTCTTCATTATATGTTTATGCATAAAGAAAATATTGTTTACATAAAAATTAATGAAGACAAAAATGCGTCAAAGGACTAGTACACTTCTGGTATCATAATAAAGAGTAAAGAGAATGACTGATATGGATAATTCTGAGTAGTCTATGTCATAATTTTGTAGCTAAAAAGTGCTCGGTAAACCAACAGGTGTTAGCTAATTTGTTAAGGGAAGATTAAAGACAGTTTTCTTAGTTAGTAAGTGGTTAGTTAGAACTATGGAAGATTTTAGCTTTTGAAAGATTATGGTTGAGTTTACAAAAAGACAATCCTTAACAGCAGTAGGAGAGCATTAAATAATCGAATAACAATTAACAAAAGTACACACAGGACTTACATGGAAAACAGGCCGCCCAAACCACCCAGTGAATGTGCTTAAATTAAGAAGCCTGATTTAAGAATGACTATTGATCAGTTCAACAAATATAGGTAAAAGAAAATTTGCTTCCAAACAATCATTTTGTAGAATCTGGACTCCCTAGTCATTAGGAGTCACAGGTGTGACTCCCCAATCACACTTAGGGACTGTGATTGGGGAGTGCACGGGTATGACTCCCTGCAGAATTTGGACTCCCCAGTCACTGGGAGTCACTGTGATTAGGGAGTGTAGTGATTGGGGAGTGTGACTGGGGCATGCACGGGTGTCACTCCCCGCATAATCTGGACTCTTTAGTCACTAAAAATCACGGGTGTGATTGGTCACACTCCCCAGGTGTGACTCCCTAGTTATAACTAGGGAGTCACACCTGGGGAGTATGACCAGTCACACGGGTGTGACTGCCCAGTCACGAGTGTGGAGCACGGGTGTGACTCCTCAGTCATACCTAGGGAGTGTGACCAGTCACGGGACTCCCTAGTCACACCCGTGGCTGGGGAGTCACACCTGTTCACTCCTCAGTCCGTGCTCTCCCTCCCCATAGTATAATTACCTATCTCATCTTTCCATTATTTTGCCTTACTTCTTCTCTACCTACAGACCCAATCTCCATCCCTCACTAATGCACGCCCCTCGCCCAATGCACGCCTGTAATAATCTCTTGGTGGCCACCACAAAACCGTGTCGCAGTAGTCACTCTAGTTAACGTTGTAAGCCCGTGCGTCTACCAAACCAACTTAGTAGGAGCAAAAATGCGGCCTCTACCTATGCAACCAGTTATGTCTCCAAGAATGAAACAACCCAGCGTTCCCTTGTCTCCACCACAAGAGCCTAATTCAGGTATTCTGTGCCTCATTTTTCAAAGTAGAGAGGACCAACAAAGTAGATTCTCAAGCACTTATTGAATTGGGAATATTTGATCGAGTCCATGAGTTTCTGAAAAATATAGGTTGGGAATAATTTTCTAAATTTAGGAAAAATTCATATGTAGAATTGACATTAGAGTTTTTAACCACTTTAGAATTAGTTTATGAAACTAATAATAGGGACACTACGTTAAGTCTTAAATTTTGATTAATGAATGCATGTTATCTGATCACTAGAATTATTAATGATATTTTTGGCTTTCCAAATACTAATTTCTATTAATATCTTGATGATTTTTTGGCTAGCAACTTTTAGTCACAATTGACCAATTATAAGAAAGTGTTTGCCTCCAATCGGTCTAAATCATGTGTTATCGTGGACCCTGCTCTTTGCTATCTCCATCAACTTTTAACTTGTACACTATTCGATAAAGGAGATAGCAATGGGGCAGTTTCTAAAATTGAATTATTTATTTTGTGGTGTATGGTACATGTTAGGCCTTTTAATGCCGATAGTTGCTTAAGTTTGCATTTACATGAAGTGGCTCAATCTAGTGCAGTTAAAATAGTTATTGGGGGCATTTATGACACAAATTGCAAAACATCTTAGCTTGCTAATCAAGAGAACAACCATACCGATGCAACTAGTTTCGAGAAACTCAACTCTCGACTTGAAATCTTTGGTGTCGATGAAGGTTATCATGCGGCAAGTTGATCGTTATGTTCTTATCCATGATGACACAGGAGAAGCTTTGAGTAGCAAGCGATCTCAAGTTGTAGAAATGGAAGCTTTAGAGAAAGATGAAGTTCCACCTTCCTAACCCTAACATATGCATCAAACAACTTCATATAGTTATGTCGAGTATCAATCATTGATAAATCAATTGATAGTATTTGAACGACGAACAAATGACAGGCTCCACAACATTGAAGCTAGCGTGGCCGAGATTTGAACCTTCATGGCTAATTTGAATGCTCGCTTTGGACAGCCTCCACCCCCATCTTAGTATCTTGTTTTTAGCCTTTCCCTTTTATTGGTTGTTGTTTTAAGTTCTTTTCATTTTCATCTTTGTCCTTGCTTTCATTCTTTTGCCTCTTAGATCACCCTTTCATTTTCTTATCACATTAAGGGCAATGTGATGTTTAAGTGCTGCTTGAGTAATAGTTTAAAATAAAAGAAAAAATGATTATTTGTGTCTTGTGTGTTTGTTTTCCCATTTAGTAGTTAAAGATGCATGATTATTAAATAAACTCAATCTGGATTAAAATTGCATAATATGAGTGAATGAGTATACTTGCATGCTTAGACTAATTGACTTGGATTTCGGTTAAAAGGACATTAACCTGTTGTGATAGATGAATGACACCTTTCATTTGGTAAGATTTTGAGCCTTTTTGAAATATTAAACACCAAATTCTTTAATTCTTTGTCAATAGTGTTATTTCATGATTAAGGAACTTTAGAACTTGCTTGCAAATACTAGTTTAGATCACACAGTCTTATGCAAATATTGAAATGACAAAGGCAATTAGGATTTAGCCATTTTGGTTAAAAGGCTACCATGATTTTACCTCTAGTAAACCCTCTTTAAGCTTAACATTACATATTTTCTTTCTTTAAACCCAAATATGAGCCTTGACCTTGATTATTTGTTGTCTTCATTGTACCTACCATAAAGCAAGTTAAGCATTTGAATGAGTATAATTGGGTTTACAGAATAAGTGCGGGGAATAATAACGTATACTTCGCTATTGTATTAGGGATGGGTATGGTTTTGGAGATTTTCACTTCTCCTTTATATTTCTCTTCTCTTGATTCGCTTGTTTTATAATCATAAATACAAAAAATGAAAAATATAGTAAAAAAATAAGAAGAAAAAATGAAAAAAATGAGAAAAAGAATAAAAGAAAAGAGAAGGAAGGAAAAGAAGATGAGCAGAAAATGAAAAGAAGAGGAGAGAAAGGAAAAAATGGAAAGTGTTAATTTTGTTAAGTAAGAGGATAGAATTGAGTGTTTTGTGGTCATTCTTTTGTCAATGAGTGGTGGAGATTGGATTGGTAAGCAAGCTTAGTAGATGCCTTACATGAAATGAACGATAAGTGAATACATATCCTACCTTTAAATTTTTGAGAGGATAAAGAGTTGAGTGAGTACCTATCAAACTTGTTTGATGGTTCTTTTAATTGAAGCACTTGTTGATTTTGGCTAAATATGCAAAAAATACTTGTTCATAGAGTATTATGACTTTCAAATTCTTAGGTTGTGTTTATTGAAATGATCGTTGATATCTTTTACTACTAGCTGGGAAAATTGTTATCTATTGTCTAGTATAGTTTGTTTTGTTTGAGTAAAATTGAGGAAAATGTTGGAAAATTTGTTTTTTACATTATTTATTTTCACATTCTATTAGTGTTTGTTTTGCTTGAGTAAAAGCAGGAAAATGTTATATTGAATTTAGTTTGATTGTACTTCAATTCATATGGTGAAATTAGTTGTCCTTTAAATAAATATGAACTGAGTGAAATCGGTCAAAGTTGTATGAAAATTAATTAGATTAATTTGTGAAAAGGGTGGATTAATTTACGAATGCGACGTTAAGTTAAATTGTTTGATTCATGAGGATAGGGAAAAAAATACTTTTAACACCAAACGAATTAATAGTCATAAAAGTTTGTTTCACATTTCTTTCATTACCATCAATTTAATATGTCTTCTTCTAAAAAAACGAAGCCCTTTTGTTCTCATTATTATTCATTGTTAAATTATTCGTTGTTACTAAAGATAATAAACAAAAGTTCTTTTTAATCATTTTTTATCCTTCTTTACCCCATGGAGATATTGAATAGAATGAACTTTTTTTTGCCACTATAATTTTGAAAATGAAAGTTTAAATATTCATCAAAAGTAAGTAAATAAACCCGAAAATATTTAAATGCTATTAATCATGCTATGAAATAAGCTATTAGCGCGAAAATAGGGGAGTACAACCAACTATCATCAAGAATTTCATCTTTGGACCAAAAACAGGCAAAGGAAGAATCCCACAAAGAGAAAGGGTTCCCAATAACAAAGACGTTTTTGTAAATGGAATATGCTTTGTCAAACTACCCATGACAAATATATTTTCACTCTTATATGGAGAATACTCGAAAACAGCTTCCATTGAATGAATAGTGGATCCAGATCCTAAAAACAACTAGGCTTTCGAATAGACATAAGTAATCAAATGAAATAAGGTGGCTCAAGAAGACCCCATACCTAGAGCTAACATTGTATAACTCAATTGAGACATTATAGAATAGGCTAAACTTCTCTTAATATCTTTTTGAGCAATAAATAGAGTAGCTCCTAATAGTACCGTTATTATACCTATTAAAGCTATTAAATTCATTATGTAAGGTATAACTACAAAAAGAGGAAGAAGTCGAGCTATAAGAAAAATTCTCGTTGCCACCATAGTAGCAGCATATATCAAAGCTGAAATAGGAGTAGGCCCTTCCATGGCATCCAATAACCATATATGAAGAGGGAATTGGGTTGATTTAGCAATTGTGTCCAAAAATAATAGAACAACATACAAAATAACAAACAAATAATTCACCTTATTATTAGCAATCAAATTATTGAAAATTTTGAACAAATTCCTAAATTCGAAACTACTCATTATGCAATAAAGGCCTAAAATTCCTACTAATAAACTAAAATCCCATACACGGTTAGTTACAAATGCTTTTTGACAAGCATTTTACTTAATAGGTCGTGTGAACAAAAACCCTATTAACAGATAAGAACACATTCTAACCAATTCCCAAAAAATATAAATTTGTATCAAGTTCGAACTAGTAACTAATCCCAACATTGCAATATTGAAAAAAATCATATAGGCAAAAAATCTCAAATAGCTTTGATCATGAGACATACAATTGTCACTATAAAGAAGAACCATAATTCTAATTGTAGTAATTAAAATAGAAAAAATAGAGATAAGTGGGTCGATTAAGTGGCCAAACTCTAAAGAAAAATCATTATTGAGAGTCCAAGACCATACATATTGATAAATAGAACTACTACTTATTTTAGTCAGATTGGTCAAAAAATCATAACTATACTGATCACTAAAACACTTAGAGAAGACCACAGATGACGAAGTTTTTTGTTGCTACCAAAAAAAGGAGGAATCCTGCTCCTATTAACACAAGGACTAGTTCCATAATTTATTTTTTAATTTATGTTTTAATTAATTGTTTCTTGCTTCTGATTCATCGAATTTTTTTTAAGCAAGAAGAATAGGAAAGAAAAAATTAAAAAGAAAATAATAAAAATAAAGAAAAATATACAAAAATTAAATGCAATTTTCATGAAATTATATATTCTTAATTAGTATTATTTTTTTTACAAATACTTCACATATTCAGCCCAAGAAGTGAAAACAAGTCAAATGATATGATCAAAATACTAGGGGAAAATGCTTATTCTAAAGAAAATGAAACAAAGCTTCAAAATTGCAAAATTGCAAGAATTTATATCCTATTCAACTCATTTCGACTTCTTTTATTTGATCATTCTAAGTCGAAAAAAATAGGTCAAAACTTATGTTTTAACGACTCACATGCAGAGGTATAGATAATAAACAAACAGTAAAGGGTATTTCATAACTGATAGATTGAGCAGCAGCTTATAGACTACCTTAAAAGGAATATTTATTATTTGATCCATATCCTGACATAAGAAGTCCAATATGAGCAATACTTGAAATGACAATCCATAAAAAAAACACCGATATTTAGATCGGTTAAAATAAGCCGAAAGTTAGAAGGAATTACTGAATAGCTTAATAGAGTTGATATGAATGCTATGGACGGTTCGATATTGAAAAACGATTATCGCCTCGAGATGGAAAAAGATTCTCTTTGAAAATTAATTTTGTCCCATCTGTTAGAGCTTGAAGAACTCCCAAAGGATTTTATGGTCCAATATGTTGTTGTATCCCTGCAGATATTTCTCTTTCTAACCACATAATTACTAATATTGTAACATCCCCTCACCTATTGCCGTGAATAGGAGTGTATAAGTGTACAGTGACATATGCATGCATTCATATAT
>JAOQMS010000005.1:38224017-38235772 GCA_027563885.1 Erythroxylum longipes | reverse complement strand
ACAATAAAAATGAATTCAACTACTTCATATGACTTTTTTATCCTTAACTAAAAATATTATGTAATCAATGTGTGTGTGTTTTGTAGTAATTTGTATATTTATGATGTGTATATTTGGAAAAAGAATTTTTAATGTTTTGAAATGAATTGGCTCTTTAATTCACACACCAAATCTCATCATTTGAGATGTGAATTGAATTCATTAAAAAAAATGAGATTCAATTACGTGGTTTAATTCAAGTCATCTCTTTTTTAGCATTCCAAATGCATCAATTGAATTCAATTACATAAAATTAATGAATTCAATTCAATTCATTAGATTCCAAACACCCTGAAGAAGTTTGAGGCAAGACGACATAAAAATTACAAAAAGGCGGTGGTGGACAGTGCCAATGGTGGTGGGGAAGGGTAAATAAGACAAAAGAGCTAGTCTCTCTGTTGTGATGGCAATGTAGGAGCCAGTGGCGAACTACTAAAGAATTTAACGCTGTTATGTGGATTATGGCCACAATCTCTCAGGCACAATCACCATCAAGGTCAAAGTATATACATCTCGAATCACCTTCACATCACTCATGATCGTTGTACTTATAAGATCTTGCGGTATTCGATTGCATTGTTTGGATTGTTATTAGATTATGCTTATTGTTATTAGGGATACTTCTGTAGTGTCTAAGACTTACAGAATGTCTTCCGTTATCTGCTGAACTAGTTCAAATTTTATCGGTAGGTTCTGGAAATATAATTTCTTTTACTCTTAGGGACCGAACCAATATACGGATGAGTTTGATGTGAAGAACTTTCTTGGATATGGAGGATTTGGTGGTGTTTATGGTGGAACCATTCATGGAATGGAGGACAAGAATGTCAATGGCCCGTAACTAGCAGTTAAGGTCTCTCGCAATGCCAACATCAAAATGAGGACTAATTATACTAATCTTGTACCCTATCTTTTTACAGGCTGAAATAAGGTACTTGAGTGTAATTAAGCATCGAAATATCATTAAGCAGATTGGCCATTGCGAAATAGAAGACAAGTGTCACCTTGTTTATCCACTAATGGAAAATGGAATGAATAGTAGCAATATTTTACACTTTTAACGCTTCTTAGCTTTAGACGTTGATAATGATAGTAATTAACACTGTTTTCAACTTAAGTTACCATCCAAACCACCTATACATGAACAAATTAGTGGTTGCTTTTTAATAAAGAAAATATCAGTCCAGATCCTCTATCTAATATATCCCTGTCTTATTCTATCTAACTGAAAAATGTTGTCATTATTCTTAAATTTTAAACACTCTGTTACTCTTCCTAAAATGCGCGGTTTATGAGCCAAGCTGAGTTAGCCGATTTTGTCTGTCATCTTCTTCGTATCAAGTCCCCCTCTCTTCTCTTCATCTTCCTACTTTGTCATTTTCTTTCTAATACTACAGAAGTCACCTCTTACCGCCTCACTACGAGTCTCTTCCCCCTTTCCTACACCTTGTAAAACCCAACCCAGATCGCCTTATCTAAACCACATCAATTCTGCAACATTTAGGATAATTTCTTTTTGGGACAAAGATGGAGCAGAAATGACAAAGACTAAATTTATATGGTGCACGGCCGTGTAGCCTAACTCACGACTGTGCAGCACTTGCTTAACTCACGACCGTGAGTTTTCAATTCATTTGTACTCATTAAGTTCAATTGAATAAAGAACAAAATCAAGACCAAGAAAGAACAAGCGTAACAAAGTTATAAATGAATATGTAATGTATACTTCCTGCTTAATTGCTTTGATAATTTAAATGCTTTTTATAAATAAACACATTTATATTTTAACTCATTGCATGAGTCATTTTAGTCAGTAAAAGGAGTTAAGGTTTTGATTTTAAAGAAAAGGAAAATCCTTAAAACATACATTTAGATACATTTAAAGAAGTGCTTTAACTCAATTTTGCATTAGAAAGATTAAGTTTACCTATTTAAAGATGTTAGAATAATGATTTTAGTTGTATTGGTAGATTATATAGGTTAATGGTAGAAAAATATAAGTTAAAGTTATGTACCAAGACTTTGTAGCAAATTGATTGTGCATTAGTCAACCAATGTGTTACAATCAACTACAGTTAGTACATCTGTAATCCGCACATGAAATGCTTAAGTATAAACATGAAATGCAATTATTAATAAAAATTGAAATTAAGACAAAAACTTTCTTCAAATTAACATAAGTAAATAAGTCATGCGCATTAAAGGTGGGATAATAACACTAATACTTTGTTTACTTGTTTCTGTATCAATGGCCTAGCATGATAAATAATTCGAAGATTAATAACAGATTACAAAAAGAAAATTTTACAAATAATATAAAAAGAAAATATTACAACTAATACCTAAGAATTTGTTCCAGAATGATGATGAGTGCAAAGCATAGTTGTGTTATCCATACAAACACCAATTGGTTGCATTTAGTATTTTATCATAACCAAGTGGTTCATAAATACAAAATTGAAATCACTAAACAATTATGCCCAAAAGACAATATTAGAAATAGAACCTGAGAATGTGGTCTACAGTCTCCATGATTGTAAACCATACTTGTAAAATCCATCAAAATAGAAAATGGTTGTATTTGCTATTTGTCACAAAAAAGGAAAATTTGTTCAAAACAAGCAAAACAACACATGCGACATTATTAATTACTGAAAGCTAACCTGATCTTGATGTAATATGGGATGTTGTATGCTAGAGATAATACGCGTATGTTCAGAATTATCTTCAGAATCCTGAATAGAGTATTTAAAGCAAAAAATACTTAAATTATCATAATATAAATTATATATATTAAAGGTTTGAAAACATAAAATCAGTAAAAATATAACCTGAGTATTGGAAAGGGGGATGGGTGTCGAATCTGCCATATTTGTTGAAGTCTTGCATTTTTTTACATTCTTTCTTTTCCTTGAACTTTTGTCTAATCCACCCTTCAATCTCTTACTTGATGTACGTTTTGTATTTATTTTGACACCTTTTATGTTATTCCTTTGACCAAAATTAATGTCAGGTTGATTGATCAGATTCATTTCAGTATTTTACTGTTGGGTCAACTCTTCATCTTGTGATATTAGGTTCTCTTCATCAATTATTTCTTCACCTTGTAATATCTCATCAACCATTTTCAACATGTTGAGAAGCTGATCTTTTATTATTTTACAAGTATCTCTCCTCTCTGCTACTCTTCTAACTAACCGCATGCTTAATGCATACAATTCTTTGTACCTTATACTTGACAACATTTTAGGATCCATTTCACTTTCATTGATAGTAGTGTTTTTACTATCAAGGTACCACGATTTTGCTTTCTGTGTATATCTTTTCAAAATATACTTACTTGATATTCTCAAAATATTTTTCAAGTTAAAAACCTTAAACACATAAGAACATAAAATGCCAGCAAACTCAAACTTCTGGCAACTACAATGAACTTCATCATTTGATGAATCATAAGTGACCATATTAGAGTAGCTCTTCCCTACAAGAGTGATCTCATATTTTGCAACTATACCATCTTCCCGCAAGGACGAAAACTAGAATCATGAGAATGATCCCATTGATCTTGAAAACATTTAAATACTTTTGGCGTGTAGACAACAGCTGCATGCTTTAAATTTTGAACAGGTGCTAACAATGTTGGAGTGCTTACATTACTTCTAAAATTAGCTTTTAACTCATCAAATCGACGATCATCAATAAGCCTCTGGAAGTGATTAAAAAATTGTAAAAAGTTACGATGATAACTCACGTACCTTTTTACAATGCTATTCATACTCTAATTCATTGGGTGGCAGTCATGTCTGTACAAAACATTTGACATCCGTAAACCTAAGCCCATTTTTCCTTTATATGAAACATACGTTTTCAACCAATCATTATCTTCAAGTTCATATTTTTACAACATCTTATTCCATGCATTGGAAAAATCTTCTTCTTCTTCAAGGTCATATATGTATGAGCTGAAATCTCGCAAAAAATCTTTAAACTGAGAAAAAACACCAGTCAAATGGATTGTAGCATTTTGATCAATATGCTAGAAACAAAGTCGATGATGAGTTTCAGGCCATCTTGAAGCTAATGTTTTTTCCATCGCTGCATCCTGATTAGTAAGAACAATTGTAGGCTTTTTCTCAAATATGGCTCTAGCAAACGTGTCGAATAACCAGTCAAATGTAAAAGCAATCTCATCATATAAGAGTGCAACACCAAAAACTATGATTTGCTTATGATGGTTCACACTGACAAACAAAGCAAGTGAACGATCCTCACTATTCTTCTTGTGAGTAGTATCAAAGCAAACAACATCACCAAAGTCTAAGTAGTCATTCCTCATCTTTGTGTCTGACCAGAATATATTAGTTATCAAATCATCTTCATCCATTTGAATGGCATAAAAGAAATTAGGATCTTCAACCTGCATTTTATAAAAATATTCTAACACGCCACCTATATCTCCCTTTTTTATGTCTCTTGTTCTTTTAGATCTTAAATAATTCTTGTAATCCTTCAGAATAAAGCCAAGATTATTTCTCCTACCTGCTTGTCTCACCATAAGATCATGGGATGCTTTTAATGGAATTCCCACATCATTAGCCATTTCAATTTGCATTGCTACAGTTGAAGATATCTTTCTGTGACTTCTATACAATGTGTTTTGTTATGACTTGAAAGGGAGTGATTATGATCCACAAATTAAATCACTTGAAATTTTCCAGTTTTCACACTATTAACTTTCATTCTTGCCACACAACCAATTCTTGTTTCTGAACGTGAAGTTCTTACATACAAATATTTTTAATCTGGCATCCTTTTATCTTTAGCTCTACAACAAAAAAGATTGCAAATCAATTTATCATATTTATCTTTGTGACTTTTGCTTCTTCTTATTCCAAAGCCGACATGTTTGGCATAAATTAAATAAAATTGATAAGCTTCTTCTTCCATCTTGAACTCTATGCAAATTTCGATATTAACTCTCTTGGAACAGATGAGTGAACTTTGTTCAAATTGTCCTCAGAATTTGAATTCACCAAATTAGTTGAATTCAAATTACGAGTCTCATTGGCAGCCAAATCAGTTGAATTCATCTTTTGAGTCTCATTGCCAATCAAATCAGTTGAATTCATATTACTACTCTCATTGGCAATGCCAATATCATTCTTATGCTGCTCCTTCTCAATTTTATAATCTAATCGACAGTATGGAGTATATCAAATTCACAAACGAAGGAACATTATTGCTTTGTTTTCAGATAAAATTATTAACACAACAAAAAAGGAGTGCCCAGAAAATACTTGGAGGTATTTTAATTTGCCATGCATACCTTATTTAATTCCTATAACAGAAAAAGTGATCGGAGAGTTAAAGGTTTTATGGTAAATTCTTCCCATAAAATGAATAATATATTTTAAAAGGTCTTAACTAGAAGTCAATATTAAGCAACTCAACTTTTACAATATACATTAATTATGACTCACGTATATGTATAAATAGAAACTATAAATAGTAACAAAAAAGTTAGATACGATTGAATTCCAAATATCTTCAAACTTATTGTAAGGAAAACATAAATAACAAATTCAGTTTAACAACCACCAAAGACAACTGATAGGTGTGCATTAGGATATGCTTTTAAAGGTAATTGACATATGTTTTCTAGAATAATTGTTGATTATTGTTCTAGTTTAGGATTCATTTTGTATGTTTTTGTTAAGTTTGATTTTCATTATTGTTCTTGTGTGTTTGATGTTAATTGGGGACAAGAATTGACTATTTTTATGTAAAAAGAAGGAAGGAGCAACTTGTAACTAAAGAGCAAAGCGGAGAAGAAATAAGGAATGCATTTGTTAAAAATTCCCACGTTCGTGGGAATCATGCAAATTCCCACGGACGTGGGAATTACAGAAGAAATAAGGAGTGCACCTATGACAAATTCCCAAATTTATGGGAATCATGCAAATTCCCATGAGCATGGGAATTACAATCTGAGGCAATCTGTGAGACTTCATTAAACTTAGGATTTTTGGACTATAAAAAGAGAATTAAACCTCCATCTTCAAGGGAGATGACATCCACATGTAGAAACACCATCCTTGAGTGAAGAACACATGTTTGGAGAATTGTGGAAGGATTGAAGATAAGGATCATCATCAAGATTGGGAAAAATAACACATCAACACCAAAATTCCAGATTTGGCAAAGAAGAGAAGGCATCTTTCTATTCAATTTTTTGTCATTTTAATCTCTTCTATTCCTTATAAAAATGAATTATTTCAATGTTGGGTTATGGAGACCATATTAGGTGATTTTATTTTAGGAATTGCTTTTGGAACTATTATATTGAACTCCTATTTTATTGAATTGAATGCAATTGTCTTTGTTGATTGTTGTTTTTAATTGTCATCTTGCAACAAATCGAGAGAATGAGTGAGATGAAATTTATGTAGGATTGTACAATAAGAGTTGGCGACCTATAGACTAGCAATCATCACGTTAATTGAATAGTTAGAAGAGAGATCTCTACTAGTCAATTGATCACCCGTAGGATAGTTTGATAATTAATTGAATCGGTAGAGTCATTGGGTAGGTTGAGAGATCATCCAATTGATTCCCGTTAATTCAATTAGGGAGAAATAGTTACAGCTTGAGAGAGGGTAATTAGTACATTTGGAAATATAGGATGAGACATAATTCAATCGATAAAATAGGAAGGAAACAAAATAGGAAAAAAAGTAATATCTAGTATTTAGATTCTTGAATTCAGATTTTCTCTAATTTCGGTATCGTCTATTGTTTACATTAGTCTTTTAATTTTAATTTAATTTTCCAGATTATTTGCATTTTATAATTTAGTTTCTTAAACAAAGTTGTATCTAAATTAGGCGGTGTCTAGGAATTAATCCCTGTGGGATTGATATCTGTTCTTTTTAGTACAAGTCACGACCCGTTCACTTGCAGTTTTTGAGCGTAAAACAAGTAGATAGGTTTTACTATCAATAATTTTTTGGCGCCATTGTCGGGGATTGATTTTTGAGCATCGTGTCTAATTTAGATTACTTTGATTTAAGAGTTTTTGAGACTTTTTCTTGTGTATTTGGAAGTGCATGAACACAAGGAGCACGCGAAGGACGAAAGAAGTTATTGAAGATGAATTCCCCGACATGAAGAAGCATGAAAGAGAAATAAGAATGGCAAAGCGTCTAAATTTTTCAAATCAAGATATGGTTGAAGAAGGAGAGCAAGGAGGACTAGAGTGAACATTAATGGATTTCATGAGGCTAGGGTTTAGTCCTTAAGGAGTGGCAAGACCGGTAATCTAAGAAAATAATTTTGAGACAAAGTCGATGATACTTAATAACCTACAAAACAATGTCCAATTCTACGGGCTATCCAACGAGGATCCGAACACCCATATTGCAAATTTTTTGGTAATTTGTGACACATTCAGATTCAATGGAATGTCTGACGACGCAGTTAAGGTGAGATTATTTTCATTCACATTGAAGGATTGGTCTAAAGTATGGTACAATTCGTTGAATCTAGGTCAGATCACGACTTGGGAGCAACTCGCCCAAGCATTTCTCACCAAGTATTTTCTGTTGACAAAGACAACGAGGATTATCAAGGGGATAACAAATTTCCAGCAGAGCGATGGAGAATCTCTTTACGAAGTTTGGGAAAGATTTGAAGAACTTCAAAGAAGTTGTCCCCATCATAACCTCCCAAAGGAATTTCTGCTTCAAACATTTTATAATGGAGTGAATTCGAGCATAAGGGGCACAATTGATGCAGCAACCGGAGGTTCATTGATGAGGAAGACGGTAGAAGTAGCTCATGATCTGTTGGAAGAGTTGGCAAGCAACAACTACATATGGTCGAGCGAGAGAAGTAGACAAGGACAGAAGGAACAAAAAGGTATGATACCTATTAACTCAGTTACTACCTTGCAGGCTCAGATCACAGCTCTAACAAAGCAGCTAAACAACATGCAAGGAGCGTCCACCTCAACAGTTAAGGTAATATAAGTACAATGTGAGCTATATGGGGAGAACAACCATAGCTCAGCGTAATTTTTCTTATTAGGAGCTAGCGGGGCTGAATAGGTAAGATATTTAGGCCAGTCGCAGCGAGGTAATAACCCATATTCGAACACATATAATCCGGGTTGGAAAAACCACCTGAACTTTTCTTGGAGTAAAATAATGTAGGTGGCTAACAAAGACCACAAGGACTGCTAGGATTTCAGCAAGATCTAATCGGGGCATTGGAAAGCAAAATGAATAAGATGATGGAGGTTTTGGGGTCCAAATTGGCAGCATAAGAAGAGAATCATAAAAGGATGCATGCAAGTCAGGAGGAAAATCAGAAGAGGATTGAAGCAAAATTTGATCAGATTTTGAAGAATCATGTATCATCCATCCACAATCTATAAGTTCAAGTAGGCTAGCTAGCTAACGCTTATGCAGGTAGTCTACTAAGCAACACTAAGGTGAATCCAAAGGAAATAATCATGACCATTACTCGGATAGAGAAAAAAGAAAGAAAACATGGGGAGAAAGATGGAAACAAGCAAGAAGAACAAACAGTGTTGAAGTCCTTCCGAGTGGACCAGTAAGCGAGCCAATTAAGGAACTTTAGCTGACTTCCTCATCAAATTTTTGCTCAGTGGAAGCCATTTTCAAGTGGAGTAGCTCGGAATTCTAAAGAAAGGGAGTTAAGCGAGATGACAGACATAACAAATCAACTCTAGACAAAGCTCATTTTAAAGGGGTTATTGAAAGAAGAGGTTATCAATAATATATCAAGAGAAAGTCCATATGTAGCACAGAAGAAAGAAGACCCAAGAGACTCTTTCATTCCGTGTAGTATAAATGGAGTTAAGATAGATTGAGCATTTGTAGATTTGGGAGTAGGTATCAATATGATACCATACTCATTCAGTAAGAAGTTAGGTCTAGAAGGGCCAGAGCTGACTAAGATATTAATGAAAACGGCTGACAGGACAGTGCCTTTACTGAAGGGGATCATCAAGAATGTACAGCTACACATTGATAAATTTGCCTTTCTCGCGAATTTTTACATATTGGATATTAGTGAAGATGAGGAAATCCCAATGGTTCTTGGGCGACCGTTTCTGACTACTGCTCATGCGATTATTAATGTTGACGAGGGCTAGTTAATTCTGAGAGTAGGGAAGGAGCAGTTAACATTCAAGGTGTCAAAGAAGAATTATCATCCTACTCTACCCCTGACGGACATCAAGGAACCTGAACTCCAAAGAGGATGGAAAAATATTGAGTACCTTGGGAATGCGTTCAAGAAGAAATGATCGCGTAGGAGAAGGCAAAGAAAGGAAAACAATAATAAAGGTAGAGTTCAAAATAAGGTAACTCCGGTACAAAGTCTGAGATCAGTTTATGTACCGTTATCATTCCGATCATTTGAACCGCCATGAGTAAGAAGGAGAGTCGAGCTACCGACGGTAACAGAAGAACTGAATGGGAGGCAACCCATGTGATTGTTTTGTTTACTTCTTTGTTTGTTTGAATTCTTTAGTTATGTTCATGTTTGAATTGAGATTGATTGATGTTTATGTTGATTTTGTTTAGATTTTAATTTGTTTTCTTTTCAAATTTTTTTGATGATATTATCTTAATGTGTTTTTAGGTTTTGGGATCATGGAGAAATCATTTAAGCTTGGAAGAAGGTTTGAAATTGTGAGAATCACCAATTCCCACGTTCGTGCGAATTGAAGTGATTCTCACGAGTATGGGAAATCTCTCCAGAACATTTCTGGAGAGAAAATGTCTGTGGGAATTGTGGTGATTCCCACAAACGTGAGAATCTTCTCCAGAAAGTTTCTGGACAGGAATTCCATGCTCGTGAGAATTGTGAGAATTCTTACGAGCGTTGGATTTCCATCCAGAGGGAAACTTAAAGTTTCCCTCCCTTTTTTTTCTTTCACTCACTTTCAAAATTTCACTCTCTCTCTCTCTCTAGCCCACGATTTTCTCTCCTCTCACTCTCTAAAACTCTTTATTTTTCATCTAGATTCTTGGTATTTTCCTTACCCCTTTCCATCAATCTTACATTCCTTCATGTTTTTCATGTATTAGTCATACCAAAACACAAGGATTTAGTTAAGATTTTGTTCTTTCTCTCTCTAATACGAATTTCACTCTCTCTCTCTCTCTCTCTCAATTTTTGCAGGTTTTCTTCTCACTATGGCTCCACCAAGGACGATTAGGGTTAGGCAATTGGTTGACGAGCTTTGCTAATAAGTTTCCGGCAAAGGAAAAACCAACCTAGTGGCAACTTATCAGGCCCCATTTCTGATTTACTCGGAAGAAGAAGGTGAGCTTTTCCGTGACTTTAGGAATAAAGCAATAGTCATTCCTAGGTATTTGAATTTTGAAGTGTTAAAGAATATAGGAATTAGACACTGACTTGAACAACTAGATGCCAATATAGGGTGGAATAGATTTGTTCGGTGCGATGTCCCTATTTATGCCACCCTAAGTTTAGAATTTTTCGCAACAATTAGGTACAAATCTAAAATGGATCTGTTTTGGTTTTGGTTGGGTGGAAATGTTTTTAAACTTGATTATTTTGTCATGCGTGAATTGTTTAATTTGTCGAATGCAAAAATTTTAGATGGTCATGTGGATCTTGATGTCGATGCTTATTGGAACACTCTCACGGGTGAAGAACATTTTGATTCATGTAGTGCACCAAATTCTCTAATCCGGATTGTTGAGCATTTACTGTACATAAATTTATGTGCCTAATAGTGTTTAATAAAACCGAAATCAATAAATGCTCAGCTAAAGAACTTTTCTTTTTATGGTGCATGGACCGCAAGCTTAAAATCAACACACCGTATAGAATTTTTCAATCAATAGTTAGTGTGATTAATAAAAAGAATATGTCTTTTGGGATGGCTCATATTGCTTCAGCTCTGGGTGTATTTTATAATGTTAATATGAAAATTTTGCATATTACTCCCCACGACATGTTTGACATAGCCTATTTGAGACGCTCTGAGATTGTGGAGGCCCAATCTATGGTACTTCGCAATCCTCAGACGTGCACTGTAATGAGGAGCAGGAGGGGTGCTTGTGTAGTCGCAGCCCAACCCTCCACATTGAGTGTAGCTCCAAAGCTAGAGGAGGAAGTAGTAACGAAGGAACTGAGGGAAACAACAGCGAGTAACCAATATCAACCAATTCTCGACCATATAGTAGCAAACCATTAACAGATGCCATCCCAACTCGATGAACTCGGCACACAAATGAGGAAGGTTCATAAGGAGCAACGAGCTTGAAGAGAAGGTTCCTCAACTTCTGTAGGAGGAACAATTTTGAAGCTCTTACGCCATCACCGTCACCACCATATCCTGAATAAGCTTTTCTTACCCTTTAACTTTTTAAATTTTATTATTTCTTTTGTGTGATTACATTTAGTTTCTTTTGTTTAGTTTTAATTTCTTTAATTTTGGTTTGAATTCATTTTGCCCTGTTTGGTTTGCTATCATATGTTGATTTCAATTTCTTGTATTTGAGTTGTTTTCATTTTTTTCCACTCACTTAGGGGTTGACTTATCACATTAAGGAAAATTTGATCTTTAAGTGTGGGGAGGTGACATCGACGTTCTTAATTGCATTATGTGCATTGTGTTTAGTAGGATGCATATTAGGCATATCATATGCTTGGT
>JAOQMS010000005.1:38193851-38223917 GCA_027563885.1 Erythroxylum longipes | reverse complement strand
TTTTATATTAAATTACTAATTGTGATTATTATTTGTTATTATGATTTTTGGAAATAGGGTTGATGTAAACTTGTAAATAGGAAACTGTACAGTATATAACTGTATAATATATCAGTGGACTATTTTGCAAATTTTAAAAATTTCAGGGACTATTTCATAAATATAAAAAATTGCCCAAAACGGTTCCCGGTATTGACCGGTACCGATACAGTACTGTTCTAGAACTCAATCCGGTACCGAGTCCTGTACGGTATTCGCAACATTGGTTTTAGCTCAAGAAAATTATTATACCCTTAAATTTAATTTAGGGAAGTCTCTCTTTGTAAGCCTATTATTTTTAGTGGAAGAAGTGTATTGGAGTTTATGGACGTAGCCTAAACGTTTTGGGTGAACCACGTTAAATATTGTGTGTTATTATTGTGGTTGATTATTTTTATTATTCTGCATTTCGGTGCCAACGGGACCAACAAATGGTATCAGAGTCAAGATTATTCCTAGTATACTCTGTAGTTGCAGCATTGTCTGATCTTCCACATCAAAAAGGAATTATTCTTAGGGTCCAGCTCAAATAGTACTCATAAGAAGAGTACTATTTATTTGTACGAGAAACTATTCACGTGGAGATATACATACGGATACTATTCATCTATACAGGGGTACAATTCACTGCCAAAAATTTTTTAGGCCGACGAAGCTTGTTGAATACCGATCTAAATGGAGGTAAGGACAAGCAAGATGGTCAACCTAAATAGCACAAATTACCACATATGGAGAAACAAGATGAAGGATCTCCTATTCGTGACGAAAATGTACTTGCCAGTATTTAGTGCTCAAAAAACTGAAGAGAAGTCGAAAGACGATTGGGAATTTGAGCATAATCAAGTATGCGGCTACATGCGACAATTTATTGAAGATAATGTGTACAATCACATTTCTAGCATATCAGATGTCATAATACTGTGGGATAAGCTCGAGGAATTGTGTGCCTCCAAAACTGGCAATAATAAGTTATTTTACTTGACCAGATTGATGAAAGTAAAATATTAGGAAGGCACAACTGTGGTAGATTACCTTACTGAAATACAAGGGATTGTCGATCAGTTGTTAAGTATAGGCATAAAGTTCGATGATGAGGTACTTGCTCTTATGGTGCTGGCAACTCTCCCAGAGTCATGGGAAACCGTGAAGATTTCAATCACGAATTTTGCTCCAAATGGCGTGGTAAACATGGAGATAGTCAAGAGTGGCATTCTGAATGAAGAAATGAGATGGCGATCGCAAGGATCTACTTCTTCACAGTCAGAAGTCTTGGTCACAAAGACAAGAGGGAGGAAAAGAGATAGAGGCCAGAGCGGTAGAGATAAGAGCAGAGGCAAATCCAACAAATTTGCAAATGTCAAGTGCCATTACTGCAAGAAGAAGGGGCATATCAAAAGATTTTGCCGAAAGTTCCAGAAGGACCAGAAGAAGAGCAAAGGCAAAGAGGCGAAAAAGGAAGATAGCAGTGATGGTGAAACAAACTCAGTGGGTGAGTTTAATATTGTCTACGATAATGATATTATCAATTTCACAACCCAGGAAACTACTTGGGTGATTGATAGTGGTGTTACCATTCATGTGACATCGCAGAGAGAACTCTTCTCATCTTACACACCTGGAGATTTTGGTGTTGTGAAGATAGGAAATGACAACTTTTCAAAAGTTGTAGGCAAAGGTGATTTGTTCTTGGAGACCATGAATGGGATGAAACTGACTTTGAGAGATGTCAGGCATATTCCAGATATGCGCTTGAATCTTATTTCCATAAACAAGTTTGATGAGAAAGGTTTTTGTAATACTTTCCATAATGGCCAATGGAAGCTCATTAAGGGCTCATTGGTGGTGGCGCAGGGCACGAAGCAGTCAAAGTTGTTCGTGACCTATACGAAGCTTTCCCAGCAAGTTGTGAATGTTGCGGAGAATAATAATAAGATCGAGTTGTGGCATATACGTTTAGGCCATATGGGTGAGAAGTTAATGACACGTTTGTTTAAGAAGAATGCCTTGCCAGGATTGAACCAGATCCAATTGAAGGAGTGTGCTGATTGTCTAGTTGGGAAACAAAATAGAGTTTCCTTCAAAAGATTTCCTCCTTCTAGAGTGAAAAATGTGTTAGAGTTGGTACACTCAGATGTATGTGGGCTTTTCAAGATGTCCCTAGGTGGTGCCTAATATTTTGTGACTTTCATCGATGATCATTCACGAAAGACTTGGTATACATGCTGAAGTCCAAGGATCAAGTAATAGATGTTTTCATACAATTTATAACCACGGTGGAAAGAGAAACAGGCAAAAAGTTGAAGTGCATTAGGACTGACAATGGTGGAGAGTACACAAGCTCATTTGATGCTTACTGTCGAGAGCATGGTATTCGACATCAGTTTACACCTCTAAAGACTCCACAGTTGAATGGCTTGGCTGAAAGGATGAATAGAACTTTGATCGAGAGAACCAGATGCTTACCCTCTCATTTAAAGTTACCGAAGGTGTTCTGCGGTGAAGCACTAGTCGCAGCTGCTTATGTGTTGAACCATTCACCTTGTGTCCCCCTTCAGTACGAAGCTCCAGAGAAGGTATGGTCAGGAAGAGACATATCTGATGATCACTTACGGGTATTTGACTATAAAGCCTATGTTCATGTTTCAAAGGATGAAAGGAGTTAACTTGATGTCAAGACGAGGCAATGTGTATTCATCAGCTATGGCCAAGACCTGCTTGGCTATAGGTTTTATGATCCTATGCAGAAGAAGCTCGTTAGAAGCCGAGATGTTGTGTTTGTTGAGGACTAAACTATTAAAGACATTGACAAAGCAGAAAAGTCCACTGACAATTCAGTTGAGTTTGAGGAACCTCCGACAGTGGTGTGAAGATAAGTTGGAGATGATGTTCAGGATATTTATCCTGAAGCCGCAGATGTTCCTGCTAAAGATGAACCAATAGATGTTGAAGGTGATGAGGGTAATGTTGATGGAGATAATCAACTGCCAATACTAAATAACTCTCCTTATCGCACAAGGTCTGGCAAAATGGTGCAAGGCTCTACTAGATATTCTCCACAAGAGTATGTATTAATCACTGACGGGGAAGAACCAGAAAGTTTCAATAAAGCCATTGATGATGAACATAAAGAGAAGTGGATGGAAGCCATGCAAGACAAAATGAATTCCTTGCATGAGAAAAAAAAACGTTTGAGCTGGTGAAGTTACCTAAAGGCAAGAGAGCTTTGAAGAAAAAGTGGGTGTTCAGAATCAAGCATGAAGAACATAATTCCCATCCAAGATTCAAAGCAAGACCAGTTCTCAAAGGTTTCATTCAAAGGAAAGGTGTAGAATTTGATGAAATCTTCTCACCAGTTGTGAAAATGACCTCAATTCGCACAATGCTGTGATTAGCAATAAGTCTAAACCTACAGGTTGAGCAGATGGATGTCAAAACAGCCTTCTTACATAGTGATTTGGAAGAAGAAATATATATGGAACAACCAGAAGGTTTCCAGCAGAAAGGGAAAGAGGACTATTTTTACAGATTGAGGAAAAGCCTCTATGGCTTAAAATAGGCACTAAGGCAGTGGTATAAGAAGTTTGAGTCAGTGATGGGGCAGCACAGCTACAAGAAGACTACTTCAGATCACTGTGTGTTCGTTCAGAAGTTCTCTGATAATGATTTCATCATCCTGTTGCTCTATATGGATGACATGTTGATTGTTGGCCGGAACGTTTCCAGAATTGATAGTTTGAAAGTACAGCTTAGCAAGTTCTTTTTCATAAAAGACTTGAAGCCAGCAAAATTGATTATTGGGATGAGGATTGTTTGAAACTGAGAAACTAAGAAGTTATGGTTGTCTTAGGAGAAGTATATTGAAAAGGTGCTTGAGCGATTCAGCATTGATAAGGCTAAAGTGGTTAGTTGTCCTCTTGCTATCCACTTTAGACTAAGTTCTAGACAGAGTCCTTCCATAGATGAAGAGAAGAGAGAAATGGAATGGATTCTATATGCTTCAGTAGTTGGAAGCTTAATGTATGCCATGGTGAGTACACGACCGGATCTTACTCATGCCGTCGGAGTAGTGAGTAGGTTCCTTTCTAATCCTGGAAAGGAACACTGGAATACTGTTAAGTGGATTCTCATATATCTTCGAGGAACCTCCAAAATGTATATACATTTTGGAGAAGACAAAACTATGTTGGTATACTGATGCAGATATGACTGGTCATGTTGATTCCAGAAAATCTACTTCAGGATACTTGATTAATTTTTCAGGGGAGCTGTGTAGTAGCAATCAAAGCTACAAAAATGTGTTGCATTGTCAACTGAAGCTGAGTTTATTGCAGTAACTGAGGCTTGCAAAGAGTTGCTATGGATGAAGAAGTTCTTAACTGAACTTGGATTCTCGCAAGATGAATATCTGTTATTTTGCGATAGTCAGAGTGCTATCCACCTTGCAAAGAATGCCTCCTTTCATTCTAGATCAAAAAATATTGATGTGCGGTATAATTGGATCAGATCCGGCAGAAGAAGTTGCAACTCAAAAAATCCATACAAATGAAAATGGATTAGATATACTGATGAAGACTCTTCCAAAGGAAAAGTTCATGTTTTGCAGGGAAGCGGCTGATTTGCTGGATCCCCCATGTAGTCGAAAGGGGAAAAATTTGTTAGATGGGTTCCTCCCATATGAGGGACCCACCATACATTAAAAACTAAACAAACAAAAGTCAAAGCAGCAGCCACACATGGGCTGCTGCTGGCTGCTGTCAAGCAAAGTTTGGCACGAATTCTACAGCTTGGAGGCCTATATAAGGCCTCCTTCATTAAATTAAAAAATAATCACAACATAGCAGAGAGATATAGAGAGAAAAATTGGGTAGTATTTTTAGGATCTTTTCCTAAAAGGGGAGTGACAAAATAGTGAAAAAATACTTTTGAGTATTTTTGGGAAACGCTTTTATGTGTCATTATTTTGGTTTTAGCTCAAGAAAATTATTGTACCATTAAATTTAATTTAGGGAAGTCTCTCTTTGTAAGCCTATTATTTTTAGTGGAAGAAGTGGATTGGAATTTGTGAACGTAGCCTAAATGTTTTGAGTGAACCACGTTAAATATTGTGTGTCATTATTGTGGTTGATTATTTTTATTATTCCGCATTTCGGTGCCAGCGGGACCAACAATTTGTCCATCTAACCTTTCGACTTTGATCCTTCTGCAGCAAACCCTTGCATGCCATTTCATTAAAATTTCTCAAACTGTCGGTAGTCCATTGAATTGTATCCTCTTCCTCCTTCAAGCACCTTAGCATTTGATCTATTATAGTTGTTGAGTTTCTGCTATTATGGTAAGCCCATAACCATTGATTACCTATTATCTGCTTACTTTTGTCTTTGCATTCACATCAATCCTTAGCATCTGTGCAAAACACAAGGCTTTATAGAAGAAGTAACAGAAGTTTGTGGAAGCCACTTAAGAATATATTTTAGAAAATTTAGAATTAAGTTTTAATTAAATCCAAAGAAAGTTGAAATAATTGTATAAAAGAATTTATTCATTAATTATAAACTAAATTTAGAAGATAATTGGAGGCTAAGAAGAAAGAATGTTTTAGTAAGTGAGAAATTTAATGAAAAATAAGATAAAGAAGTACTAACAATTCTTAATAAATATATTTTTTAAAACTGAAAGAAAGATTTCTTAAATATTAAAAAAATTAGATTTTTAAATAGTATTATTGAGAACTAGACTGTGTTGGTTATAAACTTTTGATATATCAATGAGTATGATTTGAAACTCACCCTTATACGTGACTTTAGATTTTCTTGTAATTTTGTGAAGTTAGACACAGTTTATGATATGTCTGTATTTAAGATATGTTCACGTCTAAAGCTATGTATTAAAACTATTTTTCTAGAAAAGTATTGGAAGCGTCGCAATATTTGGAACTAATTATTATAATAGTGATTAAAG
This sequence comes from Erythroxylum longipes, assembly GCA_027563885.1. Taxonomy (NCBI): domain Eukaryota; kingdom Viridiplantae; phylum Streptophyta; class Magnoliopsida; order Malpighiales; family Erythroxylaceae; genus Erythroxylum; species Erythroxylum longipes. Next base: position 38,217,920 of record JAOQMS010000005.1, on the reverse strand, counting down.
ATAAAGTGGGTCCTTATTATCACCTTCATATCTTTCCAGTTGTCAGTAGGTCTTTTATGATTCCTTCATCTATTTATTATAAGTTGATCCTACTAAAAAATAACGTATTCATTCTTTTCTCACTCTAATTAAGTTTTAGGATTATTTATCTTTTATAACGAAAGTATCTTCATTTTAATGTTTTTAAGGTCGTCATCTTGCCTAAGCTCCCTTTTATGGCCTCTATCTTGTCAATTACTTCAATGTGTAAATTAGTTCATATTATTTTTTTGTAATTGGGATTCCTCCTACAAGATATCTCCCTCTTCATTATTAACTAAATTATCTTGAAAAACTCATCTTTATTGTCCATGTGCATTGGGAACTTGTGGTGATTGTACCACTCATAAGTTAGCTATAACAATATCTTGCAACTCAAATCGATTTCTAATCTTGCCAAATATTATATTCAGTCATTCAAACTGTTATTGCATAGCCTAAAGCATGAACTTATTATCATTCCTTCTTCATCTTGATAAGACATAGTTCAATTTATACGAGAGTGTTGACAATAACCTTATAACATCTCACATGTTTAGCTCAATTAATTCACTCAATTCACTTGTGTTTCACTATAAAATTTTGGCTTTTCTTTACCAATATTGCTCCCACACTCTTGTCTGTTACTACTCATTTTCTTTCTTCACAAGCTCTTTAGAACACTAAGGATAGAAGGCATAAATTGCCCCTTAATATTTTTTAAAAAGTTTAAGTTAGTCCTTATTATTATCTATAATATTTGTTATACTTCAACGTTTTTAAATAGTACTAGTATCACTCTAAATCCTAACTTAACTAAGGTTTTAGCAAGTTTTAGTATATGATAAATTTAGCCTATGTCATGTTATAATAAGACAATTTGGACTTACCATATACTGATGTGATTTTAAAAATGATTTCCCTAAACATTTGTTAAAGGTGTGATTTTTATCTTAACTTTTCACTAATGGTCTAAATAAGCTCTTATATGTTACTACTTTCATAGTCTAATGAGTACTATTTTAGTAATTTTACGGTATAATAAGTACTATTTTATTAATGTTATAATGTAAAGTGGTACTCAAGATAACGATAAGGACTTAGACTTTTTACGAACATTAAGGTGTAAATTACACATTTAACCAAAATTAAATAAACTGAAAAAACCTTCAACTTGGCATAGTCAAAGAAATCTAATGAATTAATAGTCGAGGAAAGAAAATAAATCACAACTAAGAGGTAAGGAAACAAAATAAAACTAAAAAGATCTATTTTGGGAATAATTTTTTAAAGTAACTTTTATGGCACCACTTCTTTTTTTTTCTCTTTACTTTATTTTATTTTATTTATTCTCTTTGTTTTCTTTCATTTTTTCTTTTATTTTCACAAGGACAAGACCATTTTGGCATGAACAACATGAAATGAAAGAATTGAATAAAGAAGAAACTCTAATACAAAAGGTAAAGATAGGCTAACCCTAGCCAAGATGATGGAGGAGTTTTTTTTATTAAAACTATAGAGACAAAAGAACAAATAATAATTAATAAAGGAAATTGAACTTTAGATAGATTAAAATTGAAATAGTATGAAAGACAAAGGATAATCACAACTGATTTAGAGCCAACCTATGATCTTAACCTTCTGAAGATCATATACTTTAGAGAATCCTCAAATTAAATGCAAGAAAGTTGAAAGAGATGTATAAAAAAATTTGATCCATTGATTAAGAATTAAAAACCAAATTCATGAGGTAATTAACTGCCACAAAGAAAAAATTCTTTGATAAGTTTAAAATTCAATAAAAAATGGACGACATTCAATAATTAAATATTTCAACATTAGACCTAAGCCTCAGTGGCGTGGGAGCATGAGAGTGTGGCGACCCACCTCAGCGGCATGGTGGAGCGAGAGAGACCCACCTTTAGAGACCCAACGGTGAGACCCAACGGGAGAGACCCAGCGAGAGTGACAGTGGGAGAGACACAACAACGTGAGCGTTCTGACCCATGTCCAGATCTGCAAGCGAGAGGCGATTCATCTCTGCCTCCCCTGTTTAGCATTGCGGACACTTCCGCTTCAATGGAAGGCGCTTCATTGGTCATCCATGAAGCGGTGAACAAGGGTGATTCTTCACCCTCCAACACTAATTTCCCTCCTCTTTCAAGGGAAACCCTAAGCTCACCTACACGCAACAGCGATACCATGGGGGTCGATGTCTCAACAGCTCCCTCAAATACTATGAGACTAGCTGGAAATTGGCGCAGCAAATTTCACTCCCACCATAACAAGGGCCAACTGAAGTATTATCAAAATTTATTTAAAGATGGGACTGTATCTTCACCTCTGGAGCTATTAGCTACCGGCATCCAAGCTTGGTCCACCGCTCTCATAGGATTTTTTAAGACTAAGCGACCTGCTTTTCTGGCCGTAAATACATAGGCGAGAGCTCAATGGGGAAACAAAGGTATGCAGAATATGATGTTACGTGAAGATGGTACCATCCTCTTCAAATTTGCTGATGAAACATTTCTCAAGGAGATTGTAGAACAAGGCCTGTGGCACATTGGAGGTCAGCCATTCTTTCTACAACAATAAAGGCCAGGTATGGAACTTGATAGAAGTAAGATTGAGGTTCTGCCATTGTGGGTTCAATTTCATAATTTATCGACGAAATTTTGGACAGTGGAGGGGCTAAGTTTCTTAGCCAGTGCCTTTGAAAAACTTTTGTGTATGGACTCCCAAATGACCAAAATAGAGAGAATTGGATATGCCAAACTTTGTATTAAAGTGCAGAAGAATGCATCTTTACCTAATAGCCTTCCTATGCATCGGTTTAGTGAGACGGGAGAAAAAATACATGTTGATATTCACATCTCTTATCCATGGAAGCCAAACTCTGCTAGCGAAAAATGGAAACCTGCAGGTAGAGTTTTTACCATTGGTTGGCAGGGGGAATTAATTGGGTCGACTTCAATTACTGCTGATGAAACAAAAGAGGAAGTTGGGGATCCTCCCTCTGTCGCTGAACTAAAAACTCATTCAACAAGGACTGATGAGACAGTAACCATTGGGGTAGTTTCTATAGTCTAGAAGCAATCTATATCAACTAAGCATAATACTCAACTGGTCACTAATAGTGGGGATTTAAATTTTGAAAGAAACAAAGAAAACTAAAAGTTTATTGAATTTGACAGGGCACATTACTCCTACTGATATTGTTGTAGATAATGTGAAGAGTTTGGACAATGGAATAATTGATTTCATTTTCTAATATTTGAAACATTGTCAGATGAATTGGACCAACATGCTGACTCCATTAGCAATTGTTGGAAAAATTAAGAATGTTATTGCTAAGCCCTCTACGGTTAGGACAAAATATGCACAACAAATAACAATGAAAAAATCCAGTAATGATTGTGTGGTAAGTCAGGGCATAGAGGACATCATCTCTCAGACTGAAGTACAAGCAGATGATTGCAATTATGCATTAGCTACAACCCAAATTCTAGACATCTCAAGAGATTTTTGTGTGCAGTCTAAAACTGTAAAAAGAAAATCAGCAAGGAAGAGAAAACAAAACTCCAAATACTTGGGAGTTTTTTTTAGATAAACTCATTGAGAGTTTCTGGTCATATTGTAATATGATAGAAGGCCTAATGCCTTGAACGCATTGCAGTGTCGCTATAGTTTTAACTATAATTATATAACTTTTTCATTTTTTTCAAAAGAAATATTTCAACACTATCTAAAAATAAGAGAAGCATTTCTTAAATACTAAACAAAATAGTTGTGACTTCGGACACAAGTGTGGGATAGGTTGTCACAAACTTTTTAAACTCCAGGCCCAACGTGGGACACGTCCGTATCTGAAATAGTGATTTATGAAATTGGACATTGTCCGACACATGTTCATGCCTGAGAACGTGAATGTCCTTTCATCTTTGTGAAATTAGACACGATTCGGACATGTTCATGTACGAGGCCGTGTTTGTGAAATTGAACAAGGTATGGGATACGTCTGCGCCTAAAGTTGTGTCTCACAATTAAATCTTTCAGAAAATTACACTGGATAGTACATGGTAGTGTCAGAACTCGTATTCACATTTCACATCCGAATCTTCAACCTTAACTTCAATTAAGCTACCCAATATTCGTACTTCAATTTATCTTTATCTACCCTTATACCAACTTCTTTCACAATACTTTTAAACACATCTTAAAGTTTTTTTTTTCCTTTTTTGTGTAATTAATTTGTTTGGTAACTTCAAAGGATCGCAACTTCTTTCTCATAAAAAAGATTTCACTTTTCATTACTTAAATGGGTTAGCATACAAAAGCATGGCATCAAAGATGCTTGGGTGAAATGCATCTGCTGTTTACAACTCAGAAGAAGCAAAAATTTGCAAGAAATAATGAGCAGAACGGTAACATGCTTACGCTGCACCACAGGTCAAAAGGATCCCACTAATTGATGACTAATTCATCATACTAATTGACTAAATCACCCCCAAAAAAAATGTGAACAAGTCACAGGTGACAGAATTTCTTAACAAAAGTTGGAAATGGACCCCGACGAAGTCAGCTTGCAAAATTACCACATGAACTGCCAAAAGTGGCATTGTCAGTACTTTAGCCTTTGACCAGCTTCAATCTTAATCTTCTGGTCTCTCTTGGACAGCCAGGCCTTGATCGTGATGATCAACTTGTTAACCGCATAAAAACGTCAATTCATCACCTTAAAAGGAATGAACCAATTCTAATTTTCATTCAAAAGTTGCTTGCTTAAGATAATCAAAATTTTCTGATCTTGAAGCTTTTAACTGCTTGAATCCATGAGAGTTTTCATCTGGATGATTGTTTCATTCTTAAGGAAGTATAAAAACAATGACTTGTCTGGAACTGGAAGAATTTGACCACTCAAACTTCTAGAGCTGTCTTTAGTTGGTTTGCTTATAAGGGCATCTAAGGATTGGAAGTCAACAAATTAGATGCCTAATTGACTAGGTTAGAAAACAGGATCCAAAACATGAAACAGAGAACAAGTCTGCATAACTTGTTGGCAATGAGGCCTCAATGGAATGAGTTTTCACAGATAATGGAACAAGGCACAAGCTTTTCAACAGACTAACAATTGACAAATTGCTTATGAGTTGGAGCAGAAAAGTCATATAACTCGGCGCTGCAGGATTTCAACCTTTTCAAGATTTAATCAGGTTTTCTGGAACCGGTATCCGTTTGGACCAAAGACGTTTGCATGCTGCTTTTCGATGATGTAAAGAAAGTTCTCTTTGAAAACAATTCAATCTGCAATACAAAGGGCCGAAAGTCTTTCTTATGTCAACGTAGGGCTTCTCTTTTTATTGGGTTGTGTTGCAGGGGAGACGAAAGTTTCCAATGTTTCTTTTATCAGTTTTGATGCTAATTGATGTGTTTATTAATTATATAAACATGGAGAACAAAGTAACGGTACTCTTTTCTTTCCTTGTGCAAATTTTTCAATGCATCTGCAGTTCGAAGTTGGAATGAGATTTATAGGTCTTGTCCTTAGTACTTTTAAATTATTATGTAAACAATGAGATTAACCTAACCAGCATGCGTCCATACTTCAAGATTGGAAGTCAAGCTAGGACCTTTTGATACGCAACAAAACTTGGGCGAGGAAGCAAAGATGTAATTGCTTTGCACCATTGAATTTTGTATTGGTATAGAAGAAAAAAAATTTGAATAGTTGAATATTGATACAACGGATAGTGAATTATTTACTAAGTTTAGGCTTCACCTTTGCCAACTCGAAAGTGACTAAATGCAAGGCCTCAGATATTGGTAAAATTTGCAGCAGTTTTATAAGGAACAAGGAACTGCTAAAATGAAAGAAAAGCCCCAAAATACTGGCAATGACATGAACGTAACGCTGTGCAGGCATAACAGCTAATATTCCCGTTATGAAGGCAAGCCATGTAAATTGAAGGGCAATATACGTTAGCAGATTAGCAGTAGCAAAGTAGTAAATATAATATGCATCACTGCTCAAAGCTCCCCAAGATATAAGACATGCCGCAGTTAGTGAGCTGATCATGGCAACGGTGTCTGTAACAACGAACCATTTCATGTTTGTCGTATATTGCAGAAGTGCCAGGCCTTGGTTTGGACCGACGTCATTGTTAAACCCACCAGGCAACGTAAAAGCGGCAACAAATGTTAGTGTTGTGATTAAAGTTGAAACCATTAAAAGAGACTGTCCCATTTGCCTGCAATTTTGCAGCGAAGCGTTGTGCTGATCTGGAAGAGTAGTATTCTTATCATTGATTTTCCAAGATGGTGGCGAGATAAGTGCTCTCAAGAAGCTTGTAACCATGTTCTGCCCAAAAGATGTAGGAAATTGTTGAAACGCTTGTCATGGTATTTATGGAATTATTCAAGCAGTAACAAATTGCACTTACCCTGGGAAATTTGTGACAATATTCTTCAATCGACTCATCTATTTCCATTGCTGTATTGCCACTTTTGTTCTTTGCTGATCTATCAACCCTATCATTCCGAATGAGGTACCAAACAATCCATGTTTTCCTTTCAATTGCGGCCAAATGCAAAGGTGTGTTTCCTTCAGTATCTGCTTGATTTATGAGCCCTTCTAGTTCTTTTGCTTCTACCATATACCTGACTACATCTGTTCTCCCACTAAGAACAGCAAAATGAAGAGCATTCCTGCCACCGAGGTCGAGCAGTTCTCCAGAATCCGGGCAACACCGAATAATGTGCTTCAATATGTTGATATGACCTTTCCTGGATGCAATATGAAGTGGCGCATATCCCTTTTTGTCCAACATATATACAGCAGAAGTGTCTAGTTCCAGCAATCTTTGAACTGTTTCAAGATCTCCCAATTCTGCTGCATGGTAAAGTGGGGTTCTTCCTTCATGATCAGATTCTGTGACGAGCTCCGGTTTGGCTTTCAGAAGGTCTTCCACGATGCCTTCAATTAATGAATGAACGAAGTTACAGAAAACAATATACGGTTTAAATAGAATGCTGATATCTTGTGCTTAATTTTAGGACTGATGTTCGTGAAATCACCATTCTGATTATACACATACTTATAATTGTATATCAAAGTGGAATAACAATAATAATGAGAATAATTACACTTTGTAATTTATTAGTATGCAACCAATCGTATATTCTGCGATGACAGGAAGCATACCAGAATGTTTCCACATAATAGCAGCATGCAGAGCTGTTTGACCATCAGATCCTCCATGAGCTGAAGATGGAGTTGCAATCAAAATTTGATTCACAATATCTCTCAACCCATCTCTAGCTGCAACAAACAATGGAGACTCGCCACCATGATTATGATAACAAGCTAACATGGGGTCAACCTCTAGCAAGAACTTGGTGACATCAAGATGACCATTCCTGACAGCCTCATGCAAGACTGTGTTTTTCTCTTCATTGCATTGCCTTAGAAACTCAAAATTGAAAACTATCCCATTCTCAATATTTTGCCAGGACTCGCATAAAATTTCTTTCACAAGAAACTTGACAATCGAGAGGTGACCACACCTTCCAGCCACATGAAGAGGGGTATCTCCGTGTATGTTTGGCCTGGTGAGCAGGGATCTGCTCCTGCAGTAGATTTCAGCAGCAACATCTTGGTGTCCATACAGCACTGCAATATGAAGAGCTGTGTTCTCATGAGGAGTTAGTTTGGCAAGTAAGCTTTGGTTTTCATTCAGAAGTTGTCTGAGAAAACATACGTTCCCAGATTTGGCAACTTTGTACAGTCTTGCATCCATAAGAAACTGGAACCTGGAACCAGCAATTAACAGGAAGTTTTCATATGGTATATGCAATTAGGTGCTGCAACAGGAAAATTTGATCGACAATTTGGAATATGATATTGATTGGTCTGATTATTGGAATTGACGTGCATAGAATGGGAGTGAAGCAATGTCAAAGTAAACGAAGATTGATTTTCCAAGACTACATAGGGATGATGACTAAAATATCGTCATCATAAAGTGATTGGGCGGAGAAAATGGTTACCAAATGAAAAGTAGTCAGACCAAAAGTTAATGAAACACGGCCTCTAGGAGGACTAGGACTAGGACTAGGTGGCAGATTTACAGATAAATAACAAATAATCTGGTCTTAGCACACCAACGGTCCATTGAGGTCTTGATGTTATACCGTTTCCAAACTGACAAAGAGCAATAAACTAACCCCATAATCTACTTCATGTGGCAAATCTTACATCCACATGATAATTATTGGTTTTGAAACTGTTAAACTGGTTCAACCTTCAAAGATAGGAAAGGACAATTTGTTCAAGTTTTCATCATTGACGAATTAGATTATTCTTATTATCTAATCTTGTAAGTAAGGATGACACCTGTGCGGATACCACCCCAAAATCAAAAGGCCATGTCAGGTTAATCAGACCTCAAGCTTAAAATTTTAATCAGGCCTCCCGCAAGGCTAGGGATGTCTAGGCCTGACCCTTATAAGTAAAACGATATCGTTTTGTTGAAAACGATGTTCTTATTGAGCTCGGGCTCCAGTAGCTCTGGTCGAGTGTCATCCCTGATTGCTAAAGTTACTACTTATTAGTTACTAATCTCTAGTTGACCATTTGTTTGATGGGTACCTAAAACCTCCAAATTCCCCATTTGGAAATAACTTGCCACTTGCCACAATGAAGCGAGTCTATATCTTTTGTCTAATATAACCCTGTTTTATTCTGTCTAACTTAAAGATGTCGTCGTTATTCTTAAATTTTAAACACTTTGTTACTCTTCTCAAAATGCGTAACTTATGAGCCAAGTCGACCCAGCCGATGTCCTCTGTCATCTTCTTTGTATCACGACAAAAATCCCACTTTTCGCTTCCTTTCTACCTTTGTAAATTTATCACAAAAGTAGGGAGAATGACAGAGCATGAATAACGATGAAGCATTGGCAGTGCTGACGTCCTTTGTTATTTTCTTTATAACAATACAGAAGTCGCCCTCTTACCGTCTCACTACGAGTCTTTTAGTCTCCCTTACTACACCTTGTAAAACCCAACCCAGATCTCCTAATCTCAACCACATCAAATTATGCGACATTTAGGGCCATTTCTTTCTGGGATGAAGATGGATCAAGAATCCCAGAAAGACTAAATATATATGTTACATGGTTTTGCAACTTCGGCATGGCTGTTTAACTGCTAAACGACCGTGCAGCCTAACTCACAGTCGTGTAGTGCCATGAGTTTTTCATATACCAACCATTATTTTGAATTAATTAATATAATTATTATACTCAATTTTGAATTTGCAATAGATAAAACTGAAAAGCAATTAAAAAATTCCACTTACCTTAGACTTATGACTGAGAAAGTTTTGGATAAAATAGCAAATTTTTCCTGAATGTATTGTAATTTTTTGCTAATACCTTTGTTATTTTTCATCTTTTCAGTAAGTAATGAGTAAAATGGCCTATTGTTCCGACGGAGAGAAGAGCCTATGATTAGCTTTTCGAGATATTTCCAAACAAAAAATTTCAAATAAAATTTTCATTTTCTTATTTTACTATGTTCAACTGTATGTATTCCTTTATTTGTATAGTAAATAAACAATTAAAAATGCCTCAACTTTTTTATCTTTAGAATAGGTCATAGTTAAATAGCAATAATTCCAAGCGCTTCTTTATATACTATTTCGAAAACCCAAGGACTCAATTATATGGATATGTAAAATATAGGATTGACTATATAAAATATAGGATTTTCAATCCTAGTCAATGAATAATTTGTCCACTCCATAGATGTAATTTTGCCATAAATTGTCTGAATTGTCTGATTGTTGATTATCGAATCTTGTTCTTTTTTAATTTTAGGTTTATTGAAGTCATATATGTCTCTAAATCGAAATAATAGAATTGGATTTCTTTTTTATCGTGAAATTTTGTTTATTATTCTTTTATAAAGAACATTTTTTATGACCCAATTTTTTCTTTCTTTTGATAAATTGAAAAAGAAATTTTATATTTCTTTTCATTTCCCTTTTCACTTATAGTATGGGACAGAAGTGGGCTTTAGAAGGACTACTAAGTGAGATGAGAAATCAAATTGTATCATTATTTTTATAGATCTTGCTGCAAAGACAAGAGTAATTTCAAACTGGTTCATAATTAATCGTTAGCGGAAGACGTGTAAGGAATTGCAAAAGAAAAAGAGTTGTAGCAAAAAGGTATGATATTCAAGGCATTTGCCCTATATGTGCACATAAAAATTAGGCGAATCTTTACTCAGAGTATAGCATAAACCTAAAAATAATTGAAAAAGCTGTTCAGGAACAAAGAAAATAACATCGTGATTGAATTTTTATTTTGATCAAAGGGGTTCTCTGTCTTGATAATTTGTTCTTTTGTTAGATAATTGTTGGGAGGAATATCTCCAAACATAAGTAAGAACAAATTTTCTTTTAGTTGAGTTATAGATACAAATAATCTCTTGCGAAGTATTTACTTGTAATGTTGATGGATAAATATATGAGTCTTTCTTATAATGTTTTCGGATGTGTCAATTGCTGAAATTTGAAGTAATTCCCTCTTTCCAACGAATGAACGAAATGGCCACTTCAAATTAGGATTTCGAAATAAAAAAAATCCGTTCTGTCAAAATATTGCATCTTTTGAATTGATTAACAATATATTTTATTTGACAACATTAGGAATTTATAACAAAGTAAAGTTTAGTGTGTATACTAAATTTAAACGAACTAGCATTATTTATTAGTTGTTTTTATTTCTTTGTTAATATTTATTCTAAATAACAATTCCAGTAGTTATTATTTTATTCATTAATATTACATTGTTGATTCTTTTATTCATTAATATTTATATATTCTAAATAACACTTCCATTAGTTATTATTACTGATTAATATTAATGATGTAAAAATAAAAAATAAATTAAAATACATAGAGAAAAGCCAACTACAATAATCGAACCAATAACCATCGCAGTACAAATACGATGCTCTAACCTTTGAGCAAATTGGGCTCCTATAAGAGAAATTGTATATGTATAGTGTAAAGATATTTATTATATCTCATTATTTTATTTTTTTATTTTTGATTATTGGGTGTTCGAGATAATGATTAAAAATCCAAATCAAGAGGTGGTGTAAATAAGTAATTCTTCTAAGTATTATTTTCCTTGCGTGTGTGATTCTAAGTATTATTTTCCTTACGTTCATGACCCTGCTTCTGGACTACACACATGAGTGATTTTGTGATTATTTTTTAGTTTGGTGTTGATTGCAGTTGTTCATGTAAGGTGAAGCTTTGATCTGCTTATTTTGTGATTTGAGGGATATAATGAAATTGTTGAAGTGAGGGAGGTTTGCGTGTGTGACTTGGTCTGTGTCATGGTCTGGGTTGATCGAAGGTGCATGGACAGATAAAATTGTGAGAGAGCTTAAACAGTGTGGTTGTGTGCGTGAACCATCGTTTTTGGAAGATGTTGACGTGGGACGAAGGATAGTGTGATTAAGTAATTTATAGATTTTATGATGGTGTGTGCGTGACTTCTTATCTGGACTTCGTGTATGTGCAACCTTATTCTGTGTTGGTCATAGATGCTTGAGTAAATCATATTATAGGGGAGTGCAGAACACAAAAGGGCAGAGGTAGATTGGGCATGTGTGACTCTTTGGCTGTGCGTAATTTGTTGGTTGCATCTTAATATTTGGAAAAGCTGAAAACTTTAGGAAGTTGTTCTTTGTTTCCTCCTCAATTGTTTTCATTCCTATCGAATTTTGTTTAATCACTTAAGTTCTTTATTTTGGGTTCTTTTGTTATAAGATTATTGAGATCTGTTGAGGTTAACACGATACGGTCATGTTATTGGGTGCGAATCACTTTCACAGGTAGTGAGGACGAGGGGTAATGTCAATAGTTGAGTGATGTCAGCTTATTAAAGCCTTGTGTAAAACTACTATTATCCTTTAGTGAAAGTATGAATCTGGGTGAGGGTCTTGCAGATGTGGGCAAAATGTGGCAAACTGAGTTAACAAATTTCAGCAAATATTTATTTTGATGCATTTAATTTTTTTAATTTTTGATTGTAGTATAAACGACTGCGGTAAATCGGAGAGTTTGCGAAACTAATACACTCTTACTATTTTTCACATAGGAATTTAGCAAACTACTCCATGCCGTGACTTAACACATTTAACTTCCAAAATCCCATAATTACATGTTGTTTTATTAACATTTTTGCAGTTAATGAATTATATTACAGTAACATATAAGAACATGTTATTTCTTAACATTTTGTAGTAAATGTAAGAACATGTTGTTTTCTTAACATTTTGCGCAGTAAATGAATGAACTTCAGTCTACTAACAACAACATTCAGGTTTGACCTAAATTTGCATCAAACTCTTCTTTTATAGATAAAAAACTTTTCAGCATGAAGACAATAACTACAGTTCTAGTTAGAAATTCAACTCCTAACTTGTTTGCTTTTCCCAAATTTCAAAACCAAATGTTTGTTGTGCCTATCAATCAAAATCCATTTTAATTAATTAATACAATTATAAACATGAAATGCAATTATTAATAAAAATTGAAATTAAGACAAAAACTTTCTTCAAATTACCATAAGTAAATAAGTCATGTGCATTGAAGGTGGGATAATAACACTAATACTTTATTTACTTGTTTCTACATTAATGACCTAACATGATAAATCATTCGAAGATTAATAACAAATTACAAAAAGAATATATTACAAATAATATAAAAAATATTACAAATAATATCTGAGAATTTGCTCCAGAATGATGATGAGTGTAAAGCATAGTTGTGTTATCCATTGAACAACGCATCGTAACACTAGTTAAAATAAAATAACTAGATTACTATTATAGCATGGTGAGTCTAAGTCGATCCCACAGAGAGTCTTTGTAAAGTTTATGAAATGAAATTAACTGATGTCTAGGTATAGGGGGTTTTGGATTTTGAAATAAAAAAATGAAGCTAAACTAATAAAAACAAATTAAAGAAAACATACGAAAATTGATAAAAGTGGGGAATTTGGTAGGGACCTGATTCTTTGGTTCAATCTCAGCCTACACCCTAATTAAGCATATTTCAATGATTTATTGTTCTCAAACCTCTCCTAGCAACTATTAATCGTGAGTTAATAATTAACCTAAAATTTTCCTTAGGTTTTGTTTAATCAAGATACGATCATTAATTAAACCTAACCACCGAATAACCTAAGATACGATCTCTAAATTTAATTAGGCAGTAACATTACGAATTAGAAAAATCGATTAATCAAGGAAATAACTACATACAATGCGTCATTTAATCTAGGTCATGTTATCCCTAATAATTACGAATCATTAGTCACTACACATGAATTTCAACATAGCAATTATCGATTATATCGAAATTCTAGCCATGGGTATGAAATTAAATGATTCAATGAACGCATTAAAATCATCTTTTCACAATACCCAATGATTTTATATACAAATAACCGAACAATAATGAAAACTATTGTTAAAATTATCCATACATAAAACCCAATCAATACATACAAGATAACATAATCAATTTCTAATGAGAAAAGAAACTAACAAAACAATAAAAAATGCTTAACCCAGGTGGTCAGCATCGATGCCACCTCTGAACCAACATTGAAATGTCTAGCCCTCCATGGGTCTATCCCAAGAAAATGCTTCAACCCCCCACATAGTAACACAGCTCTCTTCTTCTCTTCTCACATTAATGCTCTCTTCTCTCACTATTCATCGTTTTGACAAATTAATATCTTGGACCACCTACTATTCACCTCCATTCTTCTCTGTTTCACGCTACTTACCCCTCTCTCTGTTGTAGCTGATGTGAGGATTTAAGATGAGGATTTCTTGGTCCACACCTTTTGTTCATGTTCTTAACCCTTACAGATGCCTTTTTTTGTATTAAACGGTAGCTTTTAACGCTAGCTTTCACGTTCAATGCTAGCGTTTAATGTATGCAATGCTAGCATTTAATGCCATGTGTCAAACGTAGGCGATGCTAGCGTTTAACGCTAGCTTCCTTCTACTTTGTCCTCTGCACTGCATTTTATTCATCTTGCATTGTCGTTTTGTCCTTTAACTACTATTGATTTTTTTCTTCTTGTCTTTTAATTAACTTCTTCTTACTCCATAAAGACAAGTGAAAATTAATTTTCAGAAAACGATCCAAATGTAGTGCTTTCGACTCACTTTAATTTTTTTGCTTTCAAATTGTACCTAAAATCATATATGAATTTAAGTGAGTATCTTAAGCATTTTCGTATCATTAATCACTAAGTGTAAATGATTAAATATATCAACAATTAAATACATATCATCTATACAAACGCTAATTGGCTGCATTTTGTATTTGTCATAACCAAGTGGTTCATAATTACAAAATTGAAATCACTAAACGATTATGCCCAAAAGACAATATTAGAAATAGAACCTGAGAATGTGGTCTATAATCTCCATGATTGTAAATTATACTTGTAAAATCTATTGAAAGAGAATAACAAAAAAAGGAAAATTTGTTCAAAACAAGTAAAACAACACATACGACATTATTAATTACTGAAAGCTAACCTGATTTGTAATATAGGATGTTGTATGCTGGAGGTAATACGGGTATGTTGGGAATTATCTTCAGAATCCTGAATAGAGTAGTTAAAGCAAAAAATACTTAAAATTATTATAATATAAATTATATACATTAAAGGTTTGAAAACATAAAATCAGCAAAAATATAACTGGAGTATTGGAAAAGGGGAAGGGTGTCGAATATGCCATATTTGTTAAAGTCTTGTATTTTCTTTTTGATAACTTGCATTTTGTGCATGTTATTTATGTGTGTTTTATGTTCTTCTAACAGGTTTATGTGAGGTTTTGCTTGTGTTTCTATGGTAATTCGTGTCTGTGTATGTTCTATGTGATGAAATACCAAAGTGATGCGATTTGGAGTGAATTTGGCTAATCTGGAACTGGACAGAATTTTAACATGACCATGTTGAAGGTGCCGCGACGTTGGCAGATTGCTACTTGTGAATCTCGAATTAATTACCTTGGAATTTGCGCCCGAATGACACAACCCCTTTTGCTGGACGAAGTCAAGTTATTTTGTAACCCATTGGAGCTTTATTTTCATATTTAATTGGGGCCCATTTTGTTGATTGTAAAGAAAGAAAACCTAGACTATGAATAGACATACTAGGAGAAAAGGGAGGATGATCAGTTTTTAGAATTGAGAAATTGCGGCAGCAGCTCTTGTGGATGGGAAAAAAGACAAAACCACTATCCTATAACAACATTGTCTTTTAATATTGCTATGCGTGACTAACTTTTCATCTAGACAAGGTATCTAATGTTCGATTAATGTAATTCGTGAGACTCCTTTGATTTAATTACTTTTGTTTATCTCTTATGTTTGTTCGATCTCTGCGCTTTAATAGATTTATTATTCCCGTGTTTGTTGATTAATGAGGCCTATTAATTAATTGACTTGGTGATAAATTGCTGAATAGATTAGTGAATCCGTGATTTCTGTCTATCGAAGTGGCGAATTAATTTCAATTAAGAAATTAGTGAGATTAAATAATTTAGTCTAAATAGATTATGGCTTTTCCAATTTTGTTGGCTAAGAAAAAGGTCCATTAGAGTCTAATGCTGCCATAGATTATATTCTGCGGAGCTTTCTCAGGAATAGTCTAATTGCTTAGGGTAATAATTTGCGGAGCTTTACTCAGGGTTATCAAATAATTAAGAATGGATTAGTTGATATGTGTTGTTCACTGTCTGTTATAACTTTGTCTATAAGAATAAACTGAATTTATTTTTTCGAGTTTATGATCACATTACAGTATCGAACGGAGGAGTGCCTTGGCTAGGCCTTTCTTTATATTGTTTTCAATCTTTATTTTAATTGCCTTTTGCGTGACTTCGTGTTCTAAAATAAATCATCCCTAAATCAAATCTGTTTATTTTTATTATTTCCGCACAAATAAACAATTGCTACACCGGTCTTTGTGGTTCGACCCTATTCACTGCTTTGCTCGTTTCTAGAATAGGAATTTATTTTTGCTGGTTTGACACGCCATTAAATTTTGGCGCTGTTGCCAGGTATCAGTGTTTAAGTTTTTGTTTGTTTATATTGCTAATCATTTTTTCTAGTTGTTTGCATGCGGCATTGTGTTTCTGCAGGTGATTTATTGTTTGATCCGGAGATAGAGAAGATCGCAAAACAACTCAGGAAAGCTACTTAATTGTGCAAAAGACAAGCTTCTACTTCTGCGCAAGTCTTGCCTGATCAAACTAAGAACTTGCCTACCTTTGAGACATAGTTATTGGAAGATTTTGAAGAAGCAGAGATCGCAAATCAGCAACCTATTCTACCTGCGCAACCAGCCAAAAATCAAGCTTCTGCAACTCTGAGGGATATGCTTGCACCACGAGTAGAGGATCAACCTCTATGTATTCAGTATCAGGCTGTAGATGATGGGTTTGAGTTGAAGGCTGGGTTGATTCAGGTTTTGTCGAAGTTTAATGGGTTACCTTCTGATGACCTGAATAAACATCTCAAGGATTTTTATGCGGTCTGTTCTGGATTCAAACCGAGAGGCATAATAGAGGATCAGTTGAAGCTACGTGCTTTCCCTTTTTCTTTAGAGGGCGCAGCTAGAGACTGGTTGTATTACCTTCTACCTGGGACAGTGGATACATGGCCTGATATGGTGCGATTATTTTTAGAAAAATACTTCCCAGCTTCCAAAGCTGCTAGTTTACGCAGAGAGATTTGTGGTATCAGACAAAGAGATACAGAAAATATGTATGAATATTATGAGAGATTCATGAGGTTTTGCGCAAGTTGTCCTCATCATGGAATTACAGAGCAACTCCTTATTCAGTACTTCTATGATGGGATGTTACTGAATGATAGGAAAATTCTCGATGCTGCTAGTGGGGGAGCCATAGTGAACAAGATACCTCAGGAGGCCAGAAACTTAATTGCAGCAATGGCTGCAAATCTTCAGCAGTTCGGGTATCGTTCAGAGACACACACTCGCAGTGTCCATGAGGTAAGTAATTCTAAACTCGAAAGTAGACTTGAAAAGATTGCTGAATTGCTGAAAAGACAAGTTATTAATTCTTCCAATGCTAATAGTGTCAATGCAAATGTTGTAACCAAGGGACCACAAGTCCCTATTTTCCATATTTGTGGATTTCAGGGCCATTTTACTGATGCTTGCCCGACTTTACAAGATGATATTGTGGAAGCTGACGTCAATGCAATCAATGATAATTATCAGTCTTAGAGAAAATATGATCCCTATTCAAATACTTACAACCCAGGTTGGAGAGATCATCCCAATCTGAGATATGGGAATGGGCAGCAAAGTCAGAGTAGTCAGCAGCGTCAGCTTTAACAACAGCAGCAGCAACAACAACAACAGCATCCGAGGCCTACCTATGGTGACCGAATTTCTACCTTGGAGGATCTTATGCCACAGTTGGCTATGACTCAATTGATGAACAATACACAACTGCAGAGTTTGGTTCAATTTCAGAATGATTCAGCACAATTTTAGGCTCAGACTAATAAAAATTTTCAAGAGCTGAGGGAGCAAATTAGTCAACTGGCCGCTACACAGAATTAATAGAAATTGCCCTCCCAACCTACTGTCAATCCTAGGCAGAATATCAGTGCCATTACCTTGCGTAGTGGAAAAGAAATTGAAAGTGCTGGAGGATCGCAGAAACTGTAACATGACCATGTTGAAACTGTCGAACTAGAAAAACAAGCTGAAATCGAGAAAATCGTGACAGCTAATCCAGAAAGGCCACCATTTCCACACAAGTTAGCCAAGAAGAAGAAATTGCAGAATGATAAGGAGGCTTTAAAGATTTTTGAGAAAGTGGAAATCAACATCCCCCTTCTCACGTTGCTTAGACAAACACCAAGGTACTACAAATTTCTGAAGGACTTGGTTACTAGCATGACCAAGATGAGAGGCAATCGGCGTGTAGTGATGAGTGAGAATGTCTCAACAGTGTTGCAGGGCAAGTTACCAATAAAGGAAAAGGACCCAGGTATGTTTACCATTCCTTGTAAATTTGGCAATGTTGGTATAGAACGGGCTATGCTAGATTTAGGGGCTTCTATAAATCTGATGCCATTGTCTATTTATACTATATTGAATGCTGGTCCGTTGAATCAAAATGGTGTGATTTTAACATTAGCTGATCGCACCACTAGGTACCCTGAGGGATTGTTGGAGGATGTTTTAGTGTAGGTCGATGATCTAGTATTTCCTACAGATCTTTATGTGATGAGAATTGAGGATGAGGGGTCACCTGCGTCTAGGATGATGTTGTTAAGATGCCCATTTTTGAGCACTTGTAGGACAAAAATTGATGTTCATTGGGGACTTTAACTATAGAGTTTGATGGTGCCAAAGTTACATTTAATATTAATAATACCATTAAGCATCCTGTTGATTATTGTACAACTTTTGCTGTTGATTGTATTAACCCCTTGATCGAGAAAGTTCTCGAGTTGTGTGTTGATGATTTTTTGCAGGCTACGATAACTGATAACATTACTCCCGCGAAGCTATCAAAAATCGAGACTAAATGGGTAGTTCCGAGAGTTATGGTCCACGTTGAACATGATTTGCAGGCATTACAGGTTACGTCTGGCATGTTACAGCAGCCACTGAAGATTGACAGCAATAAATTACTCCCCTCCATTCTTCAGCTGCCAACATTGGAGCTCAAAACATTACCTGCGCACCTCAAGTATGTCTTCTTGGGGGAGGCTGAAATATTACCTGTGATTGTCTCTAATCAGTTGAGTGGTTTAGAGGAAGAGAAGCTTATCCGTGTCCTCAGGGAGAATAAAGAAGCTATTAGATGGTCGATTGCAGATATCAAGGGAATCAGCCTTACCATCTGCATGCATCGAATCCTGTTGGAGGATGATTGCAAACCTAACAGGCAACCTTAGCAACGATTGAATCCACCAATGATGGAGGTTGTAAAAAAAGGAATACTGAAATTATTGGTTGCAGACGTGATCTATGCTATTTCAGATAGCAAGTGGGTAAGTCCAACACAGGTAGTTCCTAAAAAAACTGGCATTACTGTTGTTGAGAATGAAAAAGGTGAATTAATACCCACTAGAATTCAAAACAGGTGGCCTGTATATATTGATTATAGAAAATTAAATGCTGCTACCCGTAAAGATCATTTTTCTTTACCGTTTATTAATCAGATGCTTGAGAGACTTGCAGGTTGTTCTCATTATTATTGTTTAGACGGTTATTCAAGCTTTCACTAGAATCATGTAGCGCCTGAAGATCAGGAAAAGACAACATTCACTTGTCCGTTTGGCACTTTCGCCTACAAACACATGCCATTTGGTCTTTGCAACGCTCCGATGACATTTCAGAGATGTATGGTAAGTATCTTTTCTGACTACGTAGAGGAAATTATTGACATTTTCATGGATGACTTTACTATGTACGAAGATTCCTTTACATCTTGTTTAGAAAAATTGAGGAAAGTGTTAAAAAGATGGCTTGAAAAAATCTTGTGCTTAATTATGAAAAGTGTCATTTCATGGTTAATCAAGGCAACATATTAGGACATATAATTTCTACTAGGAGCATTGAAGTGAATAGATCAAAAATTGATGTGATTAGCTCGTTGCCTTACCCCGTAAATCTGCAGGAAGTACGCTCTTTTCTTGGTCATGCAGGTTTTTACAGGCGATTTATCAGAGATTTTTCAAAGATAGCCCATCCAATGAGCAACCTTTTACAGAAAGATGTGCCGTTTGAATTCAATGAAGACTGCAAAGAGGCGTTTGATATTTTGAAGGAAAAGCTGGTTATTGCGGCTATCATTAAACCACCGGATTGGAACCTCCCTTTCGAGCTCATGTGCAATGCCAGTAACTACGCTGTAGGAGCAGTTCTTGGGCAGAAGGTAGGCCGTGACCCTAATGTGATCTACTATGCATCAAAGACGTTGGATAGTGCTTAGCAAAACTATTCAACCACTGAGAAAGAGATGTTTTCTATGGTCTTTGCACTAGAGAAATTTAGATCATACTTGTTTGGTACGAAGGTGATAGTGTATTCAGATCATGCTGCTCTTCGGTACTTAATGAGCAAAAAGGATGCCAAGCCAAGACTTATCCGGTGGGTTCTTCTGCTACAAGAATTTGACATTGAGGTCAGAGATAAAAAGGGAGCGGAAAACCTGGTCGCAGATCACCTGAGTACGTTGAACAACACCTCTGGAGATGATTCGGTAGTTACTGGGGAGTTTCCTGATGAACAGCTAATTGCGATGACTTCAACATGGCCATGTCGAAACCCATAGTACGCGGATCTGGTCAATTTCATCGCCCACAATGGATACCCAAATGGATGCCCAGATGCCCAGCGCCATAAATTGAAGAATGATGCCAGGTATTACATTTGGGATGATCCATATTTATGGAAAATGTGTTCTAACCAAATTGTGCGAAGGTGCGTACTTGAATTTGAAATTTCTTCCATATTGCAATTTTGTCATGCATTTGCTTATGGTGGCCATTTCAGCCCTAATAGGATAGCTAGGAAAGTGTTTGAATCTAGTTTCTATGGGCCTGACATTTTTAGAGATTCTTATGCATTTTGCAAAGCGTGTGATAAGTGCCAAATGACTGGCAACATAGGCCGAAGAAATGAAATGCCTCAGACCTCGATTATTGTTTGTGAAATATTTGATGTGTGGGAGATTGATTTCATGGGCCCTTTTCCATCGTCATTTGGTTTTCAGTATATTTTGTTAGCTGTCGATTATGTTTCTAAATGGATAGAGGCAAAAGCCACTTGAACTAATGACTTTAATGTTGTTGTCGATTTTCTGAAGACTAATTTCTTTGTCAGGTTCGGCACTCCGAAAGCAATCATTAGTGATCGCGAGACTCATTTCTGTAATATAGTGTTTTCTTCTTTGCTGAAGAAATATGGAGTCGTGCACAGGACCTCCACAGCCTACCACCCTCAAACTAATGGGTTGGCTGAATTGTCCAATCGAGAGGTAAAGAATATTTTGGAGAAAACTGTGAATTTTAGCAAGAAAGACTGGAGCTAGCGCTTGGATGATGCTCTTTGGGCTTATTGCACTACCTACAAAACGCCATTAAATATGTCTCCTTATATACTTGTTTATGGAAAGGCCTGTCATCTGCCGATAGAAGTGGAGCACCGAGCATTCTGGGTCGTGAAGCAGTATAACATGAATTTTGATGCTGCTGGGCAACAAAGAAAGTTGTAGATTCAGGAATTAGAAGAACTAGGGAACCATGCTTTCGACAACACTGTTACATACAATGCCAAAACTAAAGCATTTCACGACAAGCAATTTGCTGAGAAGAAGTTTAAAGTCGGACAAAAGGTACTTTCATTTAATTCGACTTCGAAACTTTTTACAGAGAAATTACGATCCAAGTGGATTGGACCTTTTGTAGTAACCAAGATCTATCCTTACGATGCTGTGGATATTCAAAGTATGGAAACAAAAAAAAATTTCAAGGTGAATGGCCATCGTTTGAAGCCATTTTACGAAGGATTTCAGCCCCATTCCGTCAAAGTTAATTTTTTGAATGAACCTTGCTATAACTAAATGGAGCCTGTGTTGGGTTAACGACGTTAAACAAATGCACTTCTTGGGAGGCAACCTAAGGTTTGCTTTCATTTTGTTCTTCGCAATTTAATTTTTAGTTGTCCATAATTCTGTCAGGTTTTTTGTTTTTCGACATTTTCTTTTTGAAATTCGTTCCAACATTTTGTTGTTATTGTATATCACTTGGTCGCGAGATTTTCATTGTTTTGCAGGATAGTATAGTTTGATCATTGTCATGGTGAACTGAAAAAAAAGGGAAAGTTGGCTGATTAAATGGTCTGCAGATACACACAGAAAATTTTAAAGATAAGTCACTAGCGGTAGTCCAAGCAAGGTGGCATGGTGGTATGGTTGTAATTTTTGGTCATTGTTTTAAACTAAGTGTGAGGAGGAAAACCATGAGGGCATTTTCGTTTATCAAGATCCACACCCACATTTTTAAAACAATCTTTCACCCTTTTAACCCTAAAATCCATTAACTCCTCTCCCACCCACTTCGACGCTGTCCCTCCCACTCCGAAGCTGCCCTAACCACGCCGTCCAACACCCATCCGACGTCGTCTCCACTACACCGCACCTCCCATCCGACACCCACCACTAAACCCAAAACCCACAACACCCATCCCATACCAAGATTTCATGGTCGACCTCCACCTACAGCCACCTCCTAAACCGGCGGTAATAAGCAACCCGCAGAATCCACACCACCTTGACGCTCTACTCGCAAACGCCGAGTTCTTGCAATAGCTCCTCCACCTTCCAGTGATGACAATAAAATTGAAGAAGAGGATAATGCCATTGGAGCAGAAGAGCACCCTAATGCCAATGAGGAGGACGCCCAACCTAGTGCAGTAGTGTCAGAGGTAGAGAATGATGAAGAGACTGTAACCAAAGAGCGCCGACGTCGTTCTCGGTCCGAACATGGTCCACGCATCAGCGGAACAATCTCACAGCCTACGGACAAGACGAGAATCTTGGCTATGAGGATGCCACATATATCCGATTACTCAACCAAATTAAAGGCATAACGATTTGCTCGGGTCGGTATGTGGACGAATCTTGCTTAACTTACTTTAATTTACAATCTCAGTTTAGGTCTTTGGTAGATAATTTAGGATTGGGTGTGTTTATGGATTTGCGACTGCCGATTTTTAAAGAACTGGTTTGGGATTTTTATACTTCCTTTAAATTTGAAATGCCTGTCGATGGTGATATCACTACACTTGCTACTATTCGATTCAGGATTTTAAAGCGTCATTTTTCTATGTCTGTAAATGAATGGAATGTAGTTTTAGGCTTTGTACCCAATTCTCTACTTTCTGATTATTCCTATATTAATTCTTTTTGCGATTATCCTGACTGGTATAATGAGAAAGAGACTTATTCAGTGCTATCCGCTGATCCACAAATGTATAATCCTAGCTCGTCTAGGGCTAATTCTTTGATTGATCCAGTGCATAGGATTTTCCAACGCTTTCTATTGTTCAATTTTTCAGGAAAAGCTAATAATATGCATGTGATTTCTAAAGCCGAGCTCTTTCTTTTATGTTGTGCTCAGAATAACATGAATGTTAATGTGAGTTATTTTTATATAACACATATTTTATACATCTTGGCACATCGCACACACCCACTGATTTTGGGCTCTATGATCACACTGCTTACTGTAAAATTGTGTGATTTTAATCTTTGTTGTCATCATCTATTAACCTCGGGACCACAGGTCTTAGCCTTAGATATGAGCTCTCTTTGTAAGATGCAGGTTACTCGTGCATTAGTCGATGGAGAGTTTGTGATCCCACCACCGGATGTTGAGACAGCTGGGCCCTCTTGAGCTCCATCCATGGTACTTGTGGAACAAATGGGACTGTTGGAGCATCGACAAGGCAATTTAGAAAGTTTTCTCAACAAGTTACAATCTCAAGTCACAAAGATTGAGCACAACATCGCCCATTGGTTCAAGTGTAGCTGTCATGGCGACCCACCATTTCCACCATCACCTTAGACCGTCACTTAGAGAAGCTTTCTCTCACTCTTTGCTTTTTACTGTTGTAACACCCCACTCCCGTTGGACACGAACCCGATATCGATGGTGATATCCGAATCCGTGCCCCGCGAGGGTGGTGTGTCACATCACTTAACATTTAAAACCCGGTATGATTTTTGTTTTGATACACTTCTCACAAAGCATTTGTTTGGGCCCTTTTTTTTTCAAAACATTTTTGTTTACTTACTGAAAGCGAAACATATTATATTTCAGCGATGAAACATAAAGTACAAGAAGGTGACAAGTCAAATTGGCCCATTTTAGTTAAAACC
>JAOQMS010000005.1:38162611-38193751 GCA_027563885.1 Erythroxylum longipes | reverse complement strand
TCACCCTAATTTTTCCCATTTCATAGTCTCTCACTACCAAAAACACCAAAGCAAAACATGAATCTATCCACACTTCTTATTTACTACTCATAAATTTTCTAAGAAAAATTTTGGGGTCCAACAAAGGCATTATGGTATGATTATATTGTCCAAGTAGGAGAGTGTTAAATTAATTAATATTGACTATCATAATATTATGACAATTAATTTCTTAATCATATGCATTTGTCATTTGGGTCATTTATAAGATGGACATTATATTACTAAATTTATTATGAACTTTCGGGTCCATTCGCCAATCTTATCTGAACTTAAGTATTGGGCTTATTGCCTATCACAAGCTAGAGTTTAAGCTAATTAATGTATTCTTAAGGTATTCTTCTCAATTTTCAATTTTGAAATTAGTTAATCAATTGCATTCCATGAATTTTAGACATTTCTATTATAGTTTATTATCATATTATAGCAATATATTATGAAATTGTGACTTTCAATCAATTGTCATTATTTAAAGGAGGTAAGTCTCTAATATTTTTATGTATACATTCTTGAAAGCTATAAAAATTTTAGGGTTAAATTCATTGGACCCTCTGTGGTTTGACATATTATCAATAATCTCCTTATAATTTTAGTTTTATAACACTCCTCCTCATGTCATCAACTTATTGTTAAAATTATAACTGTAGACCTAAAACGATGTCATTTTTAATACATGGTTATACACGACGTCATTTTGATGTTCGAAATTAGGGTTTGTAATAAAATTTGACGATATAAGACATATGTTATAAAAGTAAAACTATGGGGGAATTATTGATAATTTTAAAAATTAAAGTATACATTGATAATATGTCAAACTAAAAGGGGCTTAACTTTTATCCAAAATTTTATTTTGATTAATAAAAGCATATTGTTTTTACTAATTTAAAATAATTGTTTGTTGCTTAAAAATTCCACATTCGAAAAGTGATAATTAGGATGTAACTGCTGAATAACTTTTGTTAATCATCATAATGTCCTGTTGGGCTCATTTCCTTGTTGTAGCATAGACCCTAGGCCAACGGTCCTCCTATTGCCAAAAGAATACTAACAAGGTTTTGCGCTTCAAATATGCCATTATCTTTTAGGTTTATGCTAATGCAACTCGAGTCCAGATCCTCTGTCTAATATAACATGTCCAACTCTATCTAATTGAAATACGTCGTTATTTCTTCTTAAATTTTAAACACTCTATCACTCTTCCCAAAATTCGTGGCTTATGAGCCAAGCCAACCCAGTTGACATCCTTTGTCATCTTTTCAACACTACAAAAGTAGCCCTCTCACCGTCTCGTCTCTCTTCTCTTCGCCACCTTCCTACACCTTGTAAAACCTAGATTCCCTCATCTCAACAGCTTCAAATTATGCGACATTTGGACAATTGCCTTATGTAAATTTATCACAGAATTAGGGATGACGATGGAGTATGAATGACGATGAAGCATTGGCAGCCCAAATCCTCTGTCATTCTCTTTTCAACACTACAGAAGTAGCCCTCTTATCATCTCGTCTCTTTTCTCTTTGCCACTTTCCTACACCTTGTAAAACCCAGATCCTTTAATCTCAACCACATCAAATTATGCGACATTTTTGGATGATTTCCTTCTATAAATTTATCACATAATTAGGGATGATGATGGAGCATGAATGACGATGAAGCATTGGCAATGATTTACAAAAACAAAAAATCTGATATTATAAATTTATAGGTGTTCTCAAGGCCATAAATGAGAAAATTATTCCCTACATTTTGGAGGATATAACAACCTAACCAAATTTATTCTAGTAATGTGGATTTTTACTTGGTAATCTCTTGATTTTAAATTTGACAGATAACATATTCTTACGTTTACATGGTCGTGTAAGCTAAGTCACGACCATGACTTTTCTTTGCCTAAAATTAATATGTTCTGAAGTATGGAAGAACAACCACACTTTTCGTGGCAAATACGAACTCGTCAAAATAAAATGATCTAAAGTCACTAGAGAAAAGTTGAAGTTCAATTTATTCAATTGAAGAACAAAATCAAGACCAAGAAAGAACAAGCATAACAAAGTTATAAATGAATATGTAATGTTTATCATACTTCTTAGTTAATCACTTTGATATTTTAAAGGCTTTTTATACATAAACACATCATTATTTCACCTCATTGCATGAGTCTTTTTAGTCACTAAAAGGAATTAAGGTTTTGATTTTAAAGAAAAGGAAGATCCTTAAAACATACATTTGGGTACATTTAAAGAAGTGTTTTAACTCAATTTTGCATTAGAAAGATTAAGTTTAACCAGTACAGATGTTAGAATAATGATTTTAGGTGTATTGGTCAACTTATATAGGTTAATGGTAGAAAAATATAAGTTAAAGTTGTCAAAACTTATGCACCAAGAGTTTGTAGCAATATTGATTGTGCATTGGTCAACCAATGTGTTACAATCAACTAATGTTCCAACAGTTAGTACATCTATCAACCGCAAATTGATCAACCAATACAATATTTCTTAAGAGTAACATTAATGTTCCAACAGTTACTACATTGGTCAACTGCATATTGATCAATCAATACAAAGTAACTAGTAATTGATAACGATGATTTCTTATTTTTAACAATTAGTTTGAACCCCAAACCCAATAAGGTCTTTTGAATTTGTAAATTCTTTTGTGACTATGGTTACTCTTCTTCTTAGGGAAAGATTGTAAAAAGAGGTACTTTTGACTCATGAAAAAATAAATTATTACAAGAAGGTTCCTCTTCACCTTGTTGAAAAAAAAGACTTATTGAAAATTTTAAGAAATGTCTTGAAGAGTGGATGTAGGCAAGATTGGTTTTGAAACTACTATAAATTAGTTTTCCTTTCTTTAACTCCTTCACTCTTCAAATTATTGTTTGACATGTATTGATTAATATTAAATTATTTTTATCATAAATTAGTTTTCCTTTTTTTCATTCCTACACTCTTCAAAATATTGTTTGATTATGTTATTGATTAATTTTAGGTTACTTTTATCATAAATTGATAATCTTAGGAGTCAAGGTGTGACTCACCCACTCATGGGTGTCAGAGTTCAGTCGCGGCGCACATTGTGTGTCAATGCTGGACGTCTCAACCAAGAGAAAGAACCTAATATAAAACTTTTAATAACTATTTATGATATCTTCCCCATACTAACTAGTCTCATGAAGTATGGTCAACGAACTATACGAGCTACAAGGTACATTGGATCGTTATTCATCTAATTATATGGATCGATCTAACAATGATTGAATTTTTTTATATTATGCTTACAGGTTATAGAATCACATAAAATTGTATCTAACTCCATATTTGAATATGGAATGAATAAAATAGGTATGAACAACATAATAAAGATAAATTTATACTCAAATTTGAATATACAACAAATACAACTGAAAAGGAATTCAGAAATTCCACTTAACTTAGACTTATGACTGAGAGAGTCTTGGATAGAATAGCAAATAGACCCAGAATGTATCCTAATTTTTAGCCTAATTCTTCTTATGATGATCGACTTAACCTCTGATCAAAAAAAGATACCTTGGCTATACTTAATCTCCTCGACAAGTTTAGTAATGATTATAATGGCCCTATTGTTCCGATTAGGTATGTCAATGGGTCAGGCTGGGCTCGGGCCAACTTGGTCATGGTCGGCCCACCGGGGGGCTAACCGGCTCGTGGCCCGCCCTATAGCTCGTTGGGCCATGGGCCGGCCCATCTATTAATTTTTTAAAGAAAAAAATCAAAACGATGTCATTTTAAACAAAACGACGTCGTTTCAAGAAAAGTAAGCAGGTAATTGGCCGGGTCGAGCCGGCCCGTGGCCCGCGTGTCCAGGCCAACCATAATTGCCATCCCTAGTTTCGATGGTGCTAAAAACCTATGATTAGCTTTTCGGGAAATTTCTAAACAAACAATTTCAAATAAATCTTTCATTTTCTTATTTTACTATGTTCAACTCTATATATTTCTCTATTTGTAGAGTACATAAACAATTCCAAATGCCTCGACTTGTTTACTTATAGAACAGGTCTCAGTCAAATAGCAATAATTCGAAGTACTTCTTTATACACTATTTCGAAAACCTAAAGACTCAATTGTATGGATACGTAAAATACATGACTTCCAATCCTATTCAGTGAATAATTTGTCCACTCCATAGATGGAATTTGGCCATAAATTTTATGAATTTTCTGATTTTTGATTATCGAATATTATTCTTTTTTAGTTTTATTAAAGTCATATATGTCTCTAAATCGAAATAACAGAATTGGATTTCTTTTTTATTGTGAAAGTTTGTTTATTATTTCTTTTATAAAGAACATTTTTTATGCCCAGTTTTTTCTTTCTTTTGATTAATTGAAAAAGAATTTTTTATTTCTTTTCATTTTCCTTTTCACTCATAGTATGGGCATAAGTGGGCTTTAGAAGGACTACCAAGTGAGTTAAGAAATCAAACTTTATCAATTTTTTTTATAGATCTTTCTACAAAGACTTTTGAATTTAACCATTCAAATTGAATTGAATTCAATTATTGAATACAATTTCTAAATTATATTAGATTTGAGTAATTTGAGTAAAGTAATGTATTTTAGGAATAATATTACTTTTAAGTTTAATGGACGATTGAGAAAGAATAGAATGAGTGGATGAATAGAAAGACCAAGATACGCAACGGATCAGTAATATAGGTTCTTTAATTTATTCAAAAGAAAATTTTTGCATCATATTGAATTTTAATATATAAAAATATTGAATTTGAATATATAAAATATAAAAAAAGAATGTTAAGTTTCTTTTGAATTTGAATTTTTAATAATTTTCTTTTGAATCGAATTTTTAATTATAAAAAGTATAAATTGGGGAAAAAGTTGGTAGAAACGATCAGGCAGTACTCCCCTCGATTCCGATCCAAAGTATATTGTCAACCAAATTATTGCGCCATTTGAGGCGTTAATTTACCAACTAAAATATCACCCATCTCTACCCAAGATCCCAGCATCACAACTCCATTTTTGTCTAAATTATAAAATAAATGGGCTTCTAGATGCAGTATTTCCTAAGTGATCTTTTCAGAGCCTTGGCTTGTCTCATGAGTCTGCCAATTCCATTTATTCTTATTCTACTTATTCCATTTATTTTGCATCTATTTGATTTATGTTGATTCTACTTAATATGAAAGTCAAAAGTTAAGTGAAATAGTGGAAAGTTAACCGTTATTTGTACGACAATAATTTTTGGATTTCTGATTATTTTGAATAAGAATCTCAACATCTACCAAAAAAAGAAAATAAATTAGGCCTAGATTGGTAAATGATCCAATAACCACCCTGCCCTTAGGAGGAGGTCCAAAAAAATGTTACGGTGGCTCTGTTGTTTTATTTACATTTTATCGGTGATTTAACACTCCCAAAGTTTCTTCTTTTTTATTTGAAAAATAATAATAGTAATAATAATGAAAAAACAATATATTTGACTTTAATCGTTATGAACTAGAACCAAGATTGAGTCTTAAACAGGTGGATCTGATTTTAACAGCCGGTACAGTAACCATGAAAATGGCTCCTTCTTTAGTGAGATTATTTGAACAAATGCCCGAACCCAAATATGTTATTGCTATAGTAGCATGTACAATTACAGGGGATGTTTAGTACCGATTCTTATTGTACTGTTCAGGGAGTTGATAAGCTAATTCCTATAAATGTCTACTTGGCAGGCTGTCCACCTATACCAGAAGTGGATATAGATGCTATAACAAAACTTTGTAAAAAAATATTAATGTTACCTACCACGAATTATTGTATATCCCTACTGGTTTTCCAAATTAATCCCGTGGATCCATATAATTCACAAGAATAGGTACACGATTCATATACAACATCCATTTCTTTTATCAACGGTTATACTAATTGATATGTTTCCATAAATAATTGAAATTCAATTTCTTAATCTGTATATTGGTTTTCTAATTTAATCTCACGGATCTATATAATTCACAAGAATAGGTACGTGATTCATATACAGCATCCCTTTCTTTTATCAACGATTATACTAATTGATATGTTTCCATAAATAATTGAAATTCAATTTCTTGATTTGTAGCTTCAATTTTTGTAAACTTATAAAGCCCTTATGTTAAACCCCGATCAATCAACCTATAAAATCCTGGGGTTTCCACTCTTGATGCAAATAAACAAATTTTTGTTATATGCCTCCGATCTATATATCTTCGTTTATTTATGGTCATTGAATAAAGGAAACTTTGATGAATAACTAATTAAGTTCCTTTCTTTCAGTTATTCTTTTCACCCTTTTTATAATAACAAAACGGTTTCTTCCAATGTATAAAACAAAAATTGCAACGACTTTTGCTACTATAACATTCCCAACCACAATTTTTTCTAGGCATTTTGCTATAATGTTATAAACAAGAGAAATTTCAAACTGATTCATAATCAATCGTTGGCGGAAGACGTGTAAGGAATTGAAAAAAATAGAAGTTGTAGCAAAAAGGTATGGTATTCAGGGCATTTGCCCTATATGTACGAATAAAAATCAGGTGAATCTTTACTCGGAGTAGAGCACAAACCTAAAAGCAATTGAAAAACCCATTTAGGAATTAGAAAATAACATCATTATTGAATTTTTATTTAGACGAAAGGGGTTCTCCGTCTTGATAATATCTTCTTCTGTTAGATAATTGTTAAGAGGAATATCTCCGAACATATCAACAAATTTTCTTTTATTTGTGTTATAATTACAAAGAATCTCTTGCTTAGTATTTACTTGTAATGTTGTTCCATAAATATATGAGTTTTTCTTATATTGTTTTCGGATGTCTCAATTGCTGAAATTTGAAGAAATTCCCTCTTTGCAATGAATGAATGAAAGAGCCACTTCAAATTAGGATTTCGAAATGAAAGAATTTCGTTCTGTCAAAATATTGGATCTTTTGAATTGATTAATAATAGATTTTATTTGACAACATTAGGAATTTATAACAAATTGAAGATTAGTCAGTATACTAAATTCAAACGAACTGGCATTATTCATTAGTTGTTTTTATTTCTTTGTTAATATTTATTCTAAATAACAATTCCAATAGTTATTATTTTATTCATTAATATTACATTATTGATTCTTTTATTCATTAATATTTATTTATTCTAAATAACACTTTCATTGGTTATTATTACTGATTAGTTATTATTACTGATTAATAAAAATTACTTATTAATATCAATCATGTAAAAATTAAAAATAAAAAACAAAATAAATGGAGAAAAGCCAGCTATCAGAGTCGAACCGATTATCATCGCATTACAAATACGATGCTCTAACCACTGAGCTAAGCGGCCTCCTATAAGAGAAATTGTATATGCATAGAAATTTAGCAAAACTACTCCAATTTATAATATTGATTTGGAATTCCTTATTGTTTTCATTCTTAGTTATTCAAAAATAATATCAATATAGAAATAAAATATGATTATTGTCTGATTCATTAGGATAGGACAAAATGCTTTTCATGTAACCGGATTGTATGGTCTAAGAATAAGGGTGTCTGATCCTTATGGACTCACCGGGAAAGTCCAAGTTGTAAATCTCGCATGGGGTGTGGAAGGGACAAATAAGTATTTATTTATTGTTTCTCATAATCAAAGAAAAAATCCAACGAATGGGTTTTGGGGGTGATATAAGAGTAAATTGTAGAAAGAATCGTGCAAATCTTTTTTTATCGATATTTAGACTCATATGACAAGCCAAGACTCTGAAAAGATCACTCAAGAAATCCCGCATCTAGAAGCCCATTTACTTTGGAATTTAGAAAAAAATAGAGTTGGAAAATGATAAATAAATAATAAATAAAAATAAGGTAATGAAAAGAAATTCTCGTTTGGATTAGGAATACAATTTTTTGATTAGTTATAGATAGATTATTTTTCTATGTTATACTATTCCATTTTTGATAATGAATCGATTTGATAACTCAGATATTGTTATTCATGATATTGATCAATTTGACATCATCACCATGGAATTCATCCCATTGAATCTATACACTTTATCATCTCTATGGGATTCAATCCTGAGTTATTGCAAAGTAAAGAAAAACAAAAGGATAAGGTTATGGAAGTAAATATTCTCGCATTTATTGCAACTATATTGTTCATTTTAGTTCCTACTGCCTTTTAACTTATAATTAACGTAAAAAATGTTAATCAAGTTAGTCAAAGTGATTAATTTGAATGAAACCTGACTTCTTACTTCTTAATGGATTGCAAAAAAATGCAAAGAATTCCAATTTCGCATCATAGATAAACGTAGAAAAATAAGGGCTGACTAGAATTAACATTATTTTATAGGATTCGATAGTATGTTAGAATGAAGTTTTTCTTCTTTTTGATGTGGAAATAAAGAAAAAACTGATAAAATCAAAAGTTAATAAAGGCCCCCTTTCAAGTGAAAAAAATTGGATATTAGATGTATCCATTTTTGGTTCAAATTCTTGATAATTAGGAATAAGAAAGATAAGATGAATTTTATTTATCCAAACCTTTTTATGGAATTTTTTATGGAAGTTTCATTTATGCTTAACAAATTGGAACAAGATATATTTGGCATTTATGAGAACTTTTTGAATCTAAGTCTCTTACTTAGACTAATAAATCCACGCTCAATTATTATATTCAAAGAGGAGAAATGAGTCTTGATATTCTAATGATTCAAAAAGATTTAACTCTTACAGAATTGATGAAAAAGGGAAAATTGATTATTGAACCATTGCATCGGTTTTTTCTTCAGTCAAATCTTTGGTTTATTGGATTTAATATGATATAAAAATCTTTTTTTCTAATAATCTTCCATCAAAAAATAATAACAAAACATATATAGAATAAACATCATATGCAAAATAATCAAATATCACTAATATTATAATTCAACTAAAATTTTTAAACTCTAATTACTTAAATTTGATTTAAACTAATAATTTAAAATAATTATGACAATATAACCAAAGATTTTTATTTGTTATTTGGGTTGCTAACTCAACGGTAGAGTACTCGGCTTTTAAGTGCGACTAACATCTTTTACGCATTTTAGACCAATCCATATAATTGGATGAAGAACGATCCAATAATGTTAATAAATGGGAAATTTAAAATAATGGGGGATGGATATGCAAGAATGTATACAGATTTAATAAGATAATATTTGAAGGATTTTGTAGGTTTGTTGATCGGGGTTTAACAAAAGAGCTTTATAAGTTTCCAAAAATTGAATTTCAATTATTTGTGGAAACATATCAATTAGTAGAACCATTGACAAAAGAAAGGAATGTTGTATATGAATCACGTACCTATTATTATAAATTATATGTATCCGTGGGATTAATTTGAAAAACCAATGTGGATATGCAAGAACAAGACCATACATATTGATAAATAGAATTGCTACTTATTTGTTGATTAGTCGGATCCTGCTATTATTAACACAGAGACTAGAAGTGTAACAAAAGGTATACCTACGAATAATGATATGTATGTTCCATAATTTTTAAATTTATATTTTAATTAATTGTTTCTTGTTTCTAATTCATTGGCTTTTTTAAAAAAAGAATAGGAAAGATCATGCAACTAAGTCAAAACAAACAAATCCAAATTGCCAAATTCTTGTAACCTAGAAAAATGGCGAGGACAAATGTGCCAAGTATTGATATTGTTGATTGTTAATGTTACTTCTGCTAGATTGTAGTACTAACATAGCATACATTTCCATAGAGATATGTTATAGTTTGCTTTCAGTGGGTTCACTATAGCTTCTTATATGAAATAAATAGGCACTTAATTTCTCTATCATTGCGTCTTTGAAAACTGAGATCAAAGTTCTCTTGGTTCACGTATCTTTGGTCACTTTAGTAACTTGGTAACACTTCGTGGGGTCTAATTCTCTAGCATAGTGCCTCCTTCAATAGAATTTTTTCTGGTCTACATGGACTACATGTCCATAGTAATAATCTCTTGGAGTCTATTGCCTTCTTCTCGAATGGTTATAACTAAGCATGAACATTTTCATTTTCATTAACGCAGCCAAATGATTTAAAAAGATGATTGCTCTTGTTAATTCTTTTGAATTAACTTAAATCTCAGGTTAGTGTTTGTTTTCTCACAACTTTCTCAGGTGAGAAATAGATTGATAAAATTGTTCTGTCCCATATTAGATAACTGCAGCATTGGATTGGAGGTCTATTTTCCATTTCTCAATTCTGAGTTCAATTTTCAAAGTCACGGGTGTGACTGGGGAGTCTCCCAGTCACACCCACTCTATAAATATAAAGACCCATCTCTACTCATCTTCGACAACATTATATTCCTTTGCTTCTTCTCCACCTGCAGAACCAATCTCCACCCCTCACTAACGTAAATAACTCATCCAATGCATGCTTTTTAAGCACACAACCATGACCACCGTACAACTGTGCTGCCGCTATCGCTGTCACTGCTCAAGTTAACTCTCCAAGCCCATGCATCCACCAAACCAACATAGTAGGAGAAAAAATGCCGCATCTACCTGCGCAACCAATTACGCCTTCAAGAATAAAATAACCCAGAGTTCCCTCATCTCCACCAGAAGAGCCTAATTCAGGTATTCCGTGCCTCAACTTCCAAAGTAGAGAACACCAACGAAATTATGCCTTTCTTAAGGATCATAACATTATTCCTAATAGAGTTTTAGATTCTTAAGCACTTATTGAATTAGGAATGTTTGATTGAGTCCACAAGTTATTGCGAAATATAGGTTAGGAATAATTTTCTGAATTTATGAAAAATTCATACATAGAATTGACATTAAAGTTTCTGACCACTTTAGAATTAGTTCGTGAAACTAATAGTAGGGGAACTGCGTTAATCTTAAATTTTGATTAATTAATGTATATCATATGATCACTTTAGAAGTATTTAATGTTATTTTTGGCTTTCCAAATACTGATTTTTATGAATATCCTGACGATTGTGTAGCTAGCGACTTTTGGTCACAATTAACCAATTCTAAGAAAGTGTTTTCCCCCAGTTGGTCTAAATCATCTGCTATCTTAGACCCTACCCTTCCATCAGTTTTTAACTTTTACACTATTCGGTAGAGGAGACAATAATGGGCAGTTTCCAAAACTGAATTATTTATTTTGTGGTATATGGTACATGTCAGGCCCTTTAATGCCGGTAGTTGGTTAAGTCTGCATTTACATAAAGTGACTCAATCTAGTGCAGGTAAAATAGTAGTTGGGGCATTTGTGACCCAAATTACAGAACATATTGGCTTGCTAACTGAGAGAACATCCATCCAGCTAGTTTTGGGCAACTCGACTCTCAACTTGAAATCTTTGGTGTTGATGAAGGTTATCAAGTGGCAAGGCAATCATTATGTTCTTATCCGTGATGACATGGGAGAAGCCTCAAGCAGCAAGCGAGCTCGAGTTGTAGAAATGGAAGCTACAGAAAAAGATGATGTTCCACCACCCCAACCCTAACATACTCATCAGAAATCTTCAACTAGTTACGTAGAGTATCAATCACTAATAAATCAATTGATAGCATTTGAACGGAGAACAAATGATAGGCTCCACAACATTGAAGCTAATGTGGCAGAGATCTGAACCTTCATATCCAATTTGAATGCTCGCTTCGAATAGTGTCCACCCCCATTTTAGTATCGTGTTTCTAACCTTTCCTTTTTTATTATTTGTTGTTTTAATTTCTTTTCTTTTTCATCTTTGTCCTCGTTTTCGTTCTTTTGCCTCTTAGATCCACCTTTCATTTTCTTATCATATCGAGGACAAAGTGATGTTCAAGTGCCGCATGAGTAATAGTTTAGAACAAAATAAAAAATGATTATTTGTGTCTTATGTGTTTGTTTTCCCATTTAGTAGTTAGAAATGCATGATTATTAAACGAACTCGATCTGGATTAGAAATGCATAATATGAGTGAATGAGTATACTTGCATGCTTAGACTAATTGACTTGGATTTCAGTTAAAAGGACATTAGCTTGTTGTGATATATGAATGACACATTTCATTTGGTACGATTTTGAGCCTTTTTGAAATATTAAACACCAAATTTTGTAATTCTTTGTCGAGAGTGTTCTTTCATGATTAAGGAACTCCATAACTTGCTTGCAAATACTAGTTGAGATCACATAATCTTATGCAAATATTGAAATGATGAAGGCAATTAGGATTTAGCCCTTTACCTTAAAAGTCCACCATGATTTTACCTCTAATAAACCCCTTTGAGCTTAACATGACACTTTTTATTTCTTTAAACCCAAATATGAGCCTTGACCTTGATTATTTATCATCTTCGTTGTACCTACCATAAGGCAAGTTGAACATTTGAAAGAGCATAATTGGTTTTAGGGAATAAGTGTGGGGAATCATAATGTATAGTTCGCTATTGTATTAGGGATGGGTATGGTTGTGGACATTTTCACTTCTCCTCTATATTTCTCTTCTCTTTATTTCTTTGTTTTAGAATCATAAATAAAAATATGAAAAATATAGTAAAAATTAAGAAGAAAAAATGAAAAAAAGAGAGAAAAAAAAAAGAAAAGAAAAGGAAGGAAGAGAAGATGAGCATAAAATGAAAAGAAGAGGAGAGAAAAGTAAAAAATTGAAAGTGTTAATTTTGTTAAGTGAGAGGAAAGAATTGATTGTTTTATGGTCATTCTTTTGTATTATTTTAAATGCTCAATTTGTGTTATGGTTTTAAACTACAATTTTCATTTTTCCTACCCTTATCTCAGCTCCATTACAACCTAAACAAAGACCTTCAAATTGATGCTTATGTTTGATATGAGTGGTGGAGATTAGATTGCTAAGCAAGCTTATGGTAGATGCCTTACCTGAAATGAACAATGAGTGAATACATATCCTACCTTCAAATGCTTGAGAGGATGAAAAGTGGAATCAGTATCTATCACACTTGTTCGATGGTTCTTTTAATTGAAGTACTTGTTGATTTTGGCTAAATATCCAAAGAATAGCTTGTTTATAGAGTATTATGACTTTCAAATTCTTAGGTTGTGTTTATTGAAATGATCGTTGATATCTTTTACTATTATTTGGGAAAATTATTTTCTATAGTCTAGTATTGTTTGTTTTGCTTGAGTAAAATCGAGGGAAATGTTGGGAAAGTTGTTATTTACATTATTTATTTTCATATTCTAGTATCATTTGTTTTCTTTGAGTAAAAGCGGGAAAATATTGTGTTGAATTTAGTTTGATTGTACTCCAATTCATATGGTGAAATTGTTATCATTTGAATAAATATGAATTGAGTGAAATCGGGTGAAAGTTGTATGAATATCAATTGGATTAATCTGTGAATACGGTGGATTAATTTATGAATGTGACATTAAATTAAACCATACCACAACCCACCTGCACGGCCGTGTAATTCACGGCGTTACTTTATGCACGTTTGTGCAAGTTTAAATTGCACTGTTGAGCACAATCGTGACGATGACTTTTATGCACAGCAGTGCAAGTTAAGTCACATTCGTAACTGAAAACAAATTATGTTTAACCTCTAAAATCCCATAATAATAATAAACACAATAACATATAAGAACATGTTGTTTTCTTAACATTTTGCAATAAATGAATTACATTGCAATAAATGAATGACGTTCTCCCTGCTAATAGCAAGATTCACGGTTTGAGCTAAATTTGCATCAAAATTTAACTCCTCTTTTACAAATACAAAACTTTTTACTAATGCATGAAAGAGAACAACCACAGTTCTCATTGGAAATACCAACTCCCAAATTATTTGGTTCTCCCAAAATTTCAAAACCAAATGTTTGTTCTGCCTATCAATAAAAATGCATTTTAATTAATTAATACAATTATTAATAAAATGTAACATTAACATGAAATGCAATTATTAATAAAAATTGAAATTAAGACAAAAACTTTCTTCAAATTACCATAAGTAATTCAATCATGCACATTAAAGGTGGGATAATAGCACTAATACTTTGTTTACTTGTTTCTGCATCAATGGCCTAAAATGATAAATCATTAAAAGATTAATAACAGATTATAAAAAGAAAATATTACAAATTAGCCAAAAAGAAAATATTACAAACAATACCTGAGAATTTGATCCAAAATGACGATGAGTGTAAAGCATAGTTGTGTTATCCATACAAACACCAATTGGCTGCATTTGGTATGTGTTATAACCAAGTGGTCCATAAATACAAAATTGAAATCACTAAACGATTAGTAACATATGCCCAAAAGACAATATTAGAAATAAAACCTGAGAATGTGGTCTAGAGTCTCTATTATTGTAAACCATACTTGTAAAATCCATCGAAAGTGGCAGCATTTTCTATTTGTCATAACCAAAAAAAGGAAAATTTGTTCAAAACAAGTAAAATAACACATGCGACATTATTAATTACTGAAAGCTAGCTTGATCTTAATGTAATATGGGATGTAGTGTGGTGGAGAAAATATGGGTATATTGGCAATTTTCTTCAGAATCCTGAATATAGTAATTAAACTAAAAAATACTTAAAATTATCATAATATAAATTATATAAATTAAAGGTTTGAAAACATAAAATCAACAAAAATAGAACCTGATTATTGGAAAGGTGTATGGGTATTGAATCTGCCATATTTGCTGAAGTTTTGCATTTTTTTACATTCTTTCTTTTCTTTGAACTTTTCTCTAATCCACCCTTCAATCTCTTACTTGATGGAGGTTTTGTCTTTATTTTGACACCTCTAATGTTATTCCTTTCACCTAAATTAATGTCAGGTTGATTGACCAAATTCATTTCAGTATTTGACCGTTGGGTCAACTCTTCATCTTGTGATATTAGGTTCTCTCCATCAACTATTTCTTCACCTTGCAATATCTCATCAACCATCTTCAACATGTTGAGAAGTCGATCTTTCACAATTTTACAAGTATCTCTCCTCTCTGCTACTCTTGTAACCAATCTCATGCTTAATGCACACAATTCTTTGTACCTTATACTTGACAACATTTTAGGATCCAATTCACTTTCATTGATAGTGGAGTTTTTACTATCAAGGTACCATATTTTTGCTTTCCGTGTCCATCTTTTCAAAATATATTTACTCGATATTCTCAAAATATTTTTCAAGTTAAAAACCTTCAAAACAAGAGAACATAAAATGCCAGCAAACTCAAACTTCTAACAACTACAATGGACTTCATCATTTGATGAATCATAAGTGACCATATTAGAGCAACTCTTCCCTACAAGAGTGATCTCATACTTTGTAACCATACCATCTTCACTGCAAAGGACAAGACTAGAATCATGAGAATGATTCCATTGATCTAGAAAACATTTAAACACTTCTGGCGTGTAGACAGTAGCTGCATGCTTTAAAATTTAAACAGGTGCTGACAATGCTGAAGTGCTTACATTACTTCTAAAATCAGCTTTTAACTCATCAAAATGACGATCATCAATAAGCCTCTGGAAGTGATTAAAAAATGTAAAAAGCTATGCTGATAACTCACGTCCATTTTTACAATGCTATTTATGCTCTCACTTCGTTGGGTGGTGGTCATCTGGTCATGTCTGCAAAAAACATTTGGCGTCCTTAAACCAGATCCCATTTTTACTTTATATGAAACATACGCTTCAACCAATCATTATCTTCAAGTTTATATTTTTACAACATCTTAGTCTATACATTGGAAAAATCTTCTTCTTCTTCAAAGTCATATATGCATGAGCTGAAATCCTGCGAAAAATCTTTAAACTGGGAAAAAACACCACTCAAATGGATTGCAACATTTTGATAAATGTGTCAGATACAAAGTCGATGATGAGTTTCAATCCATCTTGAAGTTAATGCCTTTGCCATTGCCGCATCCTGATCAATAAGAATAGTTGTAGGCTTTTTCTTAGACATGGCTTTAGAAAATGTGTCGAACAATCACTCCAATGTAAGAGCAGTCTCATTATATGGAAGTGCAATACCAAAAACTATTGTTTGCTTATGATGGTTCACACCTACAAACAAAGCAAGTGGACGACCCTTACCATTTTTCTTGTAAGTAGTATCGAAGTAAACAACATCACCAAATTCTAAGTAATCATTCCTCATCTTTGTGTCTCACCAAAATATATTAGTTATCAAATCATCTTCATCCACTTGAATGGCATAAAATAAATTAGGATCTTCAAATTGCATTTTATACAAATATTCTAACATACCACCTGTATCTTCCTTTTCATGTCTCTTGTTCTTTTAGATCTTAAACAATTCTTATAATCTTCCGAAATAAAGCCAAGATTATTTCTCCTACATGCTTGTCTCACTATCAAATCATGGGATGCTTTTGGTGGAATTCCCACATCATTAGTCATTTTAATTTGCATTGCTGCAACTGAAGATACCTTTCTGTGACTTCTATGAAATGTGTTTTATTAGGACTTGAAAGATAGTGATTGTGATACTCGACAAATTGAATCACTTGAAATTTTCTAGTTTTCTTACTAATAACCTTCATTCTTGCCTCATAACCAAATCTTGTTTCTGAACGTGGAGCTCTTACATACACATCTCTTTTATTAGGCATCCTTTTACCTTCAACATTATAACAAAAAAGCCTGCAAATCAATTTACTAAATTTATCTTTGTGACTTTTGCTTCTTCTTATTCCAAAGCTAACATATTTGGAATAAATTAAATGAAATTGATAAGCTTCTGCTTCCGTCTATAACTCCATGCCAATTTTCAGTATTAACTCTCTTAGAATAGATGAGTGGACTTTGTACAAATTCTCCTCAAAATTCAAATTCGCCAAATTAGTTGAATTCATATTACGAGTCTCATTGCCAACCAAATCAGTTGAATTCATATTACTACTCTCATTGCCAATGCCAATATCATTAATTCATATTACGAGTCTTATTGCCAACCAAATCAGTTGAATTCAAATTACTACTCTCATTGCCAATGCCAATATCATTAATTCATATTACGAGTCTTATTGCCAACCAAATCAGTTGAATTCAAATTACTACTCTCATTGCCAATGCCAATATCATTCTTATGCTACTCCTTCTCAATTTCATATTCTAATCGACAATATGGAGTATATCTACATTCCATTTCTAAACCTGTCAAATTCACAAACGAAGTACCATTATGGCTTTGTTTTCAGATAAAATTATTAACACAATGAAAAAGGAGTGTTCATAAAATACTGGGAGGTATTTTAGTTTGCTCTGCTTACCTTATTTAATTCCTATAACAAAAAAGTGATTGGGGAATGAAAGGTTTCATGTTGTGCAGTTATATGTTCTCATCTTCTCTGTAACATACACATAAAAAATGTGTAAATTCTTCCCAGTAAATGAATAATATGCTTTAAAAGGTCTTAACCAGAAGTCAATATTATCACCAGTAAAATTGGAATAAAATGTTTATATTTCAAATTAACTAATCTGCAATGTTAAGCAATTCAACCTTTACAATATACATTAATTATCACTTACATAGATGTATAAACAGAAACAAAAGAAGTTAGAAATGAATGATTTCTATGCATAAAAACAATCAAAATATCTTCAAAACTTACTTTAAGGAAAACATAAAGAATATCTTTAGTTTAAGAACCACCAAAGGCAAGCACTAAAGTACCTGATATCTCTCCACATTAAATTTAATAATAAAAGTAGATTAGCAAAATGATGTGCTCCAAGACGCAAATGGATCAGCAATAAGAGTCATATTATAGAGACTTCAAAAGAGGCAAACATCAAAGGGGGCATTCACAAAAAGTTGGTTTCGAGTCTGCTGAGTCATTCCTCAAGAATTGCTCAGAGATATAAATACAGAGAGAGAGAATGATAATAAAAAACAAGTAAGCTCAAGAATTGCTTAGAGATAAAGATACAAAAAAAGGGATTGATAATAAAAAAACAAGTAATAAAATCTATAGATGAAATAACAAAAGAAACTTACATAAGAAGATACTTGAAATTTGTCAAAATATTATCTTTCTTCCTATGTCACTTGTGTCTTCTTCTACTTCTTTACTCCACCAAATGTGACAACAAAGTCAATTTTCTTTATAAGAAGGGGAAAAAAAAGCTTTCAAAGATATGAAAATCGGACAATAAAAAAAGTAGAAAGAAACAAGTTAAATGGGCGGGAACTCTTAGTTAAAGAATTCTTTGGAAATGACACACAGCAGTCATTTGGTGTTTTTATGAATAACACTATTATCGTTTACAATCATCATCATTATGATACTCTTATATGGAATGAATATATTAATATTGTATTTTTGTAATTTGTTATTAATAAAATAATGGTTTCAATTATCATTTTAATTTTTTAATGCAGAAGTAAATAAATATACAAAATTTGATCACTAATATCCACTCTTTTTTACATTTATTTCTTAGTTTCAATTATTACATTTGATATTAACATTACATTGTACTAATAAATTAATTAATTCAAAATGCAATTTTGATTAATTGGCACAACAATAGTTTTATTTTGATGAGTTCGTATTTGCCACAAAAAATGTGGTTGTTATTTCATACTTTAGAACATATTCATTATTTTCATTTTGATTCGTTAATGTAGAAATAAATAAATATACAAAATTTGATCGCTAATATCCACTCTTTTTTACATTTATTTCTTAATTTTAATTATTATATTTGATATTAACGTTACATTATACTAATAATTGTATTAATTAATTCAAAATGCAATTTTGATTGATTGGCACAAAATTAGTTTTATTTTGATGAGTTTGTATTTGCCATGAAAAATGTGGTTGTTATTCCATACTTCAAAACATATTAATTTTAATTTTAGGCAAAAAAAAGTCACGGTCGTGACTTAGCTTGCATTGTCGTGCAAGTGTAAGAATTTGAATATTTGTCTAATTTAAAATCAAGAGATTACTAAGTAAAAAAACACGTTAGAATAAATTTAGTTAGGTTGTTATATCCTCCAAAATGTAGGGGAATAATTTTCTCATTTACGAGTTGAGAATACCTATAAATTTATAATATCAACTTTTTGTAAATCACTGCTAATGCTTTATCATCATTCATGCTCCATCTTCATCCATAATTCTATGATAAATTTACAGAAGGCAATCGTATGAAAATGTCACATAATTTGATGTGGTTGAGATTAAGGAGTTTGGGTTTTACAAGGTGTAGGAAGGTGGCGATCAGAAGAGAGATGAGATGATGAGAGAGCTACTTCTGTAGTATTGAAAAGAAGAAGACAGAGGACGTCTGCTGGATGTACTTGGCTTATAAGCCACGAATTTTGGGAAGAGTAATAGAGTGTTTAAAATTAAAAGAAAACGACGACATATTTTAATTAGACAGAGTTAGACAAGGTTATATTATACAGAGGATCTGGAATTAAGCAACTCCTGCTTTCTACAAAAAGAAACCAATTCAGATAATTACGAGAGGTTTTGCTGCCAACATCTCTGAGAAAAGCAACAACTTCCTTCTGTCCGCAAAACCACCGAAGCATGAGCCACAAGTAAGGGGGTGTGTGTGTATATTTCTCTTTGAAAATAACTTTTCAAACTGGAAAGTCTCGTTACAGCAATAAGAAGACGGGCCTCTGCACTCCAACCCTTTGTCACTCACACACCTTCTTGGCTTTCACTATCTTCAACCAGCGGCTTCACTGAACATGTTTCGTTAGCTGCTTACCACCAGCCCGAGAACTAGCATCAACAATGTCAATATCACAGAAGATATGTAACTTCTATTCTGATCACGACACAGATAAAGGATGTAGCAACTATGAGATCACCATTCTTTGCGGCAAAGAAATGGCAGGTAACATGTTAAAGAATTTGTTTGGTCTGAGACATTCTTTTTAAGTTTATTTACAGCTAGGTATTTCATTTTTACTTATAATCATCTCAGTTTATTTTCTATAATTTGTATGATTGGGGAAAATAATAGAAAACTATATGAAATATGACAATTGAATTAAAAGTAAACTGTAACAAATATTTATATTTTCAGGAAACTAATAATATAATAGATTTGATCAAAGTGAAATAATTTACTTTTAAAATTTTATTTCTAAAGCTTAAGAGAATATAAATTAACCTACTCATTAGTTTTCAGAGAATTGAAATGGGTCTCTTACTTAT
The DNA here is from genome assembly GCA_027563885.1 of Erythroxylum longipes. Classification (NCBI taxonomy): domain Eukaryota; kingdom Viridiplantae; phylum Streptophyta; class Magnoliopsida; order Malpighiales; family Erythroxylaceae; genus Erythroxylum; species Erythroxylum longipes. Next base: position 38,173,476 of record JAOQMS010000005.1, on the reverse strand, counting down.
ATTGAGAAGTATGGTTTTGATTCCTCATTGTTGATTTTGTATATATAAATTCTCCAGTTATGAGGAAATTAAAAGCAAATACAATGAGTTAAATGGTTAATAGAGAGAATGTTTACCCACTGAAAACACTTCATGCTCTTTTGTAGTTCGAAGTCACTTCAGTTTTAGGACACACAATTATGTTCAGAAGACGGACAGGATGTACGAAATATATGCATCTACATGTACATGTGCATATATTGATGATTGACAAACCACCAACTGCCCCGGGGCCCAGATCATTTCAACCTTTAGTTTTGGTCATAGTTGTCATATAATAGAGTCTCTATTTTCACACTTCAATACTACTGAAAAGAATAAAGGCACCGAGCGGTAGAATTTTCTTGTCGACTCTATAAAATAAATCTTTACATTTTAAAAAGAAATATGCTTCTTACAACTTCACTCTCAGCTAGCTTCGTCACAAACACTATATGTAACATTTAAATTCTGTTGATGTAACAATTAAAGTTTATTATCAACCATTACTTGAGTTGATTTTTTTATACGAATAATTAAATTTTTTAACTTATTTAGAACCTATAATTACAAAACAGGGGTGTATTTGTGGCTATTTATTTAGTATACATTTAAAATAGTTTTATGTTAGAGACTAGTTTTGTAGCAACTAGTAAGATTATTCCTTTGTGATCAAAAGGTTACAGGTTCGAGTCATAAAAATAACTTTTTTATAAAATACAAAGAGAATGTTGCATATAATTGACGTTCTTCCCTTAACTCTCGTAAAGCGGAGAGCCTTATACATTGGAGTAGTTGTGGTCGTTGTTGTTAGAAATATTTTTATGTTGTAAAAAACAAATTTTCTAACATTTAATTTATAATGTTATTTTTTAATTTCTTTATGTATCCTCTAGTTTCAATTCATTATGGTCATATCAAAAAAAAATAATTAAAATTTTTATGTCTACAAAATAATCTAACAATTTATTTAACTACTCTTTGGCCGAGCGGTTAAGGATTGTGCCGGCTAAGTACATGGGGTTTCCCCGCTAGAGTTCATATTTCTCGGGCAATGTTCATGGGTCATTCTCTTATCAAAAATAGTTTTTCTATCAGGTAGAAGTAAGGTTGTATATTTCTGGACCTCTTTAGACTCTACGATTCAACTTGACGATCTCACTAAATATTATTATTGTTGTTTTTATCCTATAAATTAAGAATTTCTAAATTCTTGAGTGAATAAAACCCTCAAGTTTTTTATATAAAATTATCTCGCTTGTTTAATTATTATGAGAAAACATTTCAGTACAACTCAATAACTTAAATTGTGAACTCCAAATCATATATATCTTTTTATTTTATCGAAAAACAAATAATGCTAAATAAATGCTTATAATAGTTTACGCCGAGTTTGTTAAAGATTCTAAATTTAACGATGACAATTAAATATGAGAGTTAAGTTCATCGCAGAAGTTAGCATTGGATCCTCAATTTAACATGTAACTATACCCGATGATTAAAAAATTCAACTGATTTAATCGTAAAAACTGTAAACTGTTCAACTTTTCATTTTGGTTTTTTAATTTTTCGGTTCGATTTACTTTACTAATTCTTTATGCTAAAAACAGAGAATTTGTTAGTTAATTGGTCAATTCTTGTAAATTAATAAGCTTTTATAAACCAAAATAAATCAATTAATATTTATTTAACAGACTCTTTTTTCAATTAAACTTAAAATTCTTTGAAAGATAAGGATAATCTCTTTCAATTATATTTCAAATTCTTTAATTCTATTTAATTTTTAGCTGGATTTATGACGGTCTAATACTATTAAATCTTTTAAACCTTAAACCTCTTGTCTTACTGATTTAACTTTCAATTTAGCTTTTAAAACATTGATTATATCACATCTTATAAATATATTTTTTAATTTAAATATAAAGGATTGTTTAATGTTACTTCTTTTTATGGTTTTTGTTCTTGTTTTCTATTTTATTTTTTGTTATTAAAAATTTTAAAGTAAAATCTTGTTTTATTGAGATTTGTATTAAAAAAAAGAATATTTGATTTCATCATCCTATTTTATTTTATTTTATATTATATTATATTATTAAATATTAATATTTTATTTTATTTTATATTTTTTAACATATCGACCTTGTTCATTTTTCGTAAGTTTATAATATAAATTAAACCAAACCAAACCAAACCAAACATACCCAAATTCCTGCCTAAGTAGGGTATGGGGAGGGTAAGATGTACGCAATCATGTCCGCATCTCCAATAGAGATACAGAGATTGTTTCCTTATAGACCTCCAACTAAGATATGAGCAAAAACAAATTAAAACAAATAAACAGACGTAAGTTTATAATATAGATTGGTAGATAATTTTTACTCAAAATGCCATCAAATAAAGTTGTATCTATTAACAACTTAATCTTCTATGGCATGTTTATTGAAAGCCTATAAATTAATGTACATGACTAAGGTGGTGAGTGCTTAAATTAGAATTTTTTTTGCTACATAGCAAAAGTATTAGGAGATGAAATCTGGAAGAGCCACCAGAGAATGAAATGAAAAGATCGAATGAACGGATGTAGTGCTTCATGAAGTTAATCAAAAAATATGGAGAGCTTCAGAAACTAAAGGTACATCCAACTTTTTTACTTCTCTTCCATCCACAATGAGAAAGTTTATGTGGTTGTTCTTTGTCTTTTTCATTTACTTAATTCATTTCTTAAAAGAATTTCCTTATTCTGTAAGTAAATTAGTCTCTATTGGTAAGCTAATGCATTTAGGAGCACTCCAGTCAAATCATGCATTACAGTATACCTTTACATCCACATTCCATAATTAGACAACTATATGAAGTCAACGAATTTACATTGTAGATGTACACGCACAAAATAAATATACAAGAAGTTAAGAAAGATAGGGTTTTTTTGGTGAACACTTAGATGATGAAGCATGGGCAGCTGCTTGTAGCCCGTTCCAAATACTAGGAAACAACGCTTTTTGCTTAAGGGAGGGGCCTAGGGGCAAACTCAAACTTTCATCTTAGAGTTAGAGCATACATTTTTCCAATTTTTTCAGATCTGACCATGTTCATCTTAGAGCACCATTGAAGCTCATCATTAGATAATGACGAGTCGAAACAGATGGTGATTAGAGGAGGACAACGATCCAAGCTATAGCTGGTGGAGCAAGTTCATCACATTCTAGATATTTTAAATCTTAATTATTTAAAATGTGTGCCACAATGTGTATGATGACATTCAAAATGTTGCATGGTCAAACTTTATAATCCAGTAATAAACATAGGCACCTGCACTCTAACATAAAATTGCTACAACAAAATTTTACTCCCATAAATGCACATACATATTTTCGTAGTATATATATCTTATACATAACAAAATGAGACATCAAAGATTGAAAAAATTATGGCATTATCAAACTCTACTAGATGTAGAGGGTCAATCATAGGCATCAAACAAAAAAATAAACATATAAATTGAAAACTAAGCAGTAGAAAAAATGAGACTTAGTAAACCAAAATATTTACTAGGAAGTTTATAATTAATTTTTGGAGCATGATGCTCTTGAATTTAGGATATTAGATTCCAACTCCACTCAGTGATCCAACTTCTGCTTTCCACATTTTGACATAAAATGTTGTTCTTCATTAAGTAAATATGGATAATTTATCTTGCATAACTATTTACTAATGCATTGGACAACTAGTTTCTGTTTTCTTATATTATCCACTATAAAGTGGAATTTGTATGTTTTATGGGTCTAACCCCATTTTTGGCATTTTTGTTAAACTAATTCCATTAAATTTGGGCTCTAGAATTGTTAGTTGTCTTCATTATCAAAAGGAACGAAAATCAGATGAATTCAATATCAAAAAATGATGATTGGAAGTGATTTATGAAGCACACACTTGTATTGAATTTGAACACAATCGTGTAGTAGTGGACACAACTATTGGATGATTGCATAAGCTTTTGTAATTGTGTAGGGGTTGAATGGCAGCACTTCGAGGATAAATACACTCATGTGGACAAACATGCCCATATAGTTAGTTGACATGATTTTCAGCATATTCGACTACATATCCTAAGAGACTGATTATTTTAAGTTGTGGAAGAAATTGGAGGTCTTATAAGTGGAAATCTGCTCATAACAAGGTTTCTTTGATCAAAAGACTTATAAACTTAAAGTTAAAGGTTGGAAAATCAGTGTATGAGGATTTCAACGATTTTTAGAATATCATTAACAAACTGACCACCGTAAGATCATCCTTAATGATGAGCTACAAACTTTGTTCCTATTGAGTTCATTGAAGGATAGTTAGGAAATTTTAGTTGTGACTATCAACAACTCTGCTTCAGATGATGCGCTTTCGTTGGATGTGATCAAAGAGACCATGTTCAATGAAGAGATTAGGAGGAAGGAGATCTATCTTGACAACGTATAAGCTCTTGTGGTAGGGAACAAAGGAAGAAGTAAGGGTATAGGTTTTAAAGGGCATAGCAAGTCTAAGAATATGTGTAAGTCTAGAGATGACAAGGAGATTAGGACGTGTTACAATTGCACCAAACTTGGTCATATAAAGGAATTCTGTTAATAGTGAAAGAAAGACTAGAAAACAATCAGACAATGAAGATGATAATAATAATATAGCAACAATATCAAGCACAAATGATGAGTTGTCATTGATTTGTACAACTAGTGGGTGTCTCCATATTAGTCACTCAAATTTTAAGTGACTTATCGATGTAGGAGCTTGCTAACATTGTGTTTTAAAGAGGGAATATTTCACTAGTTATAGGAGTGGTGATTTTAGAAGTGTGAAGATGGGAAATCAGAGCACTGCTAACATCGTTTGCATGGGTGACATTCGGTTTCATATCAATATTAGGTGTTTATTAACCTTGAGAGAAGTATGACATGTTTCTGACTTGTGTCTCAATTTGTTGTTTGTGAATGCGCTTGAAGGATATTAGCACACTTTTAAGAATGGCTAATGGAAGCTGTCTCAAGGAGTACTAATAGTTGTTTGTGATAGATTATGTTGCACCTTTTATAAGATATACTTGAAGGTGTGTGCTAGAGAACTATATGTCATTGAAGAAAATACTTCTCCAAATCTGTGGCACCATAGATTGAGACGCGTTAGTGAGAGGGGGATCAAATTAATAACTGGTAAATCACTTATCCCTACGAAAACTAATGCTTCTTTCATACCATATGATTATTGCAAGGCTGAAAAACAACATCGAGTGTCTTTACATAAAAGATCTACCAAGAGGAAAACTGAGTTAGAGTTTGTGTGCCCCAACATTTGTAGTCCTATTGAGGTGTAGTCTTTGGCAGGTAACAAGTACTTTGTTACTTTTTTTAATGATGCTACTTGCAAGACTTGGCTCTTCATACGAAAAAAAAAGTTAGGTGTTTAAGATCTTAAGGAAATTTATGGTGGAAAAAGAAACAAATAAAAAGTTAAAGTGTCTTTGAATTAACAATGGATGCACAACAAGTTTGAGGAATATTATGTCAGACATGAGAAGATAGAACCTATTACCCCATAATATAATAGTGTTTCTGAGATGATGATAAAACCATTTTGGAGAAGGTTCAGTGCATGCTCTGAATGTCCAATCTACCAAAGTCCTTTTAGGTTAAAGCAGTTTAAATCGTAGTATATATGATCAACAAAACTCCTTCAGTCCCTTTGGATCTTGAAATTCCCAAGACAGTGTGGAAAAGGAAGGATCTAACTTATACACATATGAAGGTGTTCAGATGCAAAGCTTTCAAACTCCTACCAAAGGAACAGAGATCGAAGTTGGATTCGCCCTTGACTCCTTATATATCTATTGGATATGGAGACGAGGAGTTTGGCTATAAGCTCTACAACCCCAAAAAACATAAGGTTACTAAAAGTAGGGACATGGTCTTCTATAAGCATAAGATAGGTGTAAATCTGATAACAAAGGACAAGACTACTTTCAACAGTTTATCTTTTGATAATGAAAATATTACAGCATGTGAGCTAGTGCAGGATGATAATGATCATATGTAACCTGATAGAGATGAGTCACATAAGCCATATCCTGTGGATGATGTAAATAAGGTCAATGACCATTATGAGTAGGGAGAGAAACCTACTCAATTGTTGGTAGATGTCTAACTTTGAAGGTATACTGAGAAGAAGAATCCTTCAACAAGATAACCTAGTTTAAATATCTCCTAGTCATTATTAAGGGAGAATCAGAGTATTTCCAAGAAGTATTGTCACTCAAAGACAAAGACTTTTGGCTCGAGGAAGTAAAGAGGAGATGGATTATTTGAAAAAAAAAAGTGAGAACTATAAGTTAATGAAGCTTTCCAAAGACGAGAAAGCATTAAAAAATAGATGGGTGTTCAATATAAAAAAAAGATGGTGACAAGCTTATGAAACGTAAGGTGAGACTGATAATAAAGGGATACAATCTGAAAAAGTGTATCAACTTCAATGAGATTTTTCACTAGTAGTTAAGATGATATCTATACACACTATTTTAGGTCTAGTTGTGAGTTTGAATCTAGAACTTGAATAGCTTGACATGAAAACTACCTTCTTACATGACGATATGAATGAGGAGATATATGGAGAAACAAGAAGTTTTCAAAGTTAAAAGGAAAGAGCAATTAATGTGTAAGTTAAACAGGAGTCTTTATAGGCTCAAACAGGTACCAAGAAAGTGGTATAAGAAGTTTGATTCATTTATGACAAGCAATGGTTATAAGAGAACATTATCTAATCCTTGCATGTGTACTTCAGAAAATTTCTTGATAGTAACTTTATCATCCTTCTCTTGTATGTGGATGGTATGTTGATAGTGAGATAACTTGCTAGCATGATTTAGAGGTTGAAGGAGGACTTGTCCAAGTCTTTTGACATGAATGATTTAGGTGTTGTAAAGTAGAATTTGATCATGAAGATCATTAGTGATAGGAAGGCTGAAAAGCTATAGTTTTCATAAGAAAAATATATTGAACGAGTGCTTGAGAGGTTTATGAAACATACTAAGCCTATTAGTATGGCACTAGCAGCTTATTTCAAGTTGAGCAAATGATATTATCCTACCATAAAAAAGGAGAAAGATGGTATGTCCTCAATTCTATATTCTTCTGTTGTTGGCTCCTTGATGTATGTCCTAGTGTGCATTAAACTAGATATTGCATATGTTGTTGGATTGTTGTGCAAATTTTTAGCTGATTTGGACAAGTATTTATAGGCCGTTTTTAGATTTTGTTTATGTTTTGGTGGTGGTGAACCAATTCTAGAAGGTTACACTGATGTGGATATAGCTGGTGATCTCTTTAATAGAAAATCGATCTTATGTTACTTATTCAAATTGGTTAGGGAGCCATTTCTTGGCAATTTAAGTTGTAAACATCTGTAACTTTGTCTACTACCAAGGTAGAATATGTTGCAGTTATCGAAGCAGGTAAGGGGATGCTTTGGTTGAAGTGATTTATTTGAGAATTGGATATGAAATAAAATGAGTATTTGGTTTACTGCGACAATTAAAGTGTCTTGCCTTTAAGCAAAAATTTCATCTATTATTCTCATATCCAACATATTTTTGTAAGGTATAGTTATGTCATTGAAGAGTAATTAATGAAATTGAAGAGGATTTACACTGATAAGAATGGTGTTGATATGTTAATGAACGTGGTTTCCAGAGCAAACTTGAGCTTTGTAGTAAGCTCAAGGGGATGACTTTCAAGTAAACAATGGGAGGATTGATTTCTCCTCCAAAATAGGTTGAAAGAGGAGATTAATGTGAGTCTAGCCCCATTTTATACATATTTTCTAGACCAATTCCATTAAATTTGAGCTCCAGATGTGTTAGATATCTTCATTGATCAAAAAGGACGAAGATCGAGCAAATTTAAGACAGAAATTGATGATTGGAAGTTGTTTCTAAAGCACATGCCCATATTAAGGTTACATACGCTCTTGCAATGACAGACATGATTGTGTAAGATTTTATAATCAGGTACGTGTTGAATGACGATGCTTTGAGGACAGACACACCTATCTCGAGCCAAACACACTTGTGTTATTGGTGGACACAACCATGTCTTGTGACTATGTAAGTCAATAGAATCATGTATTTCTATGAAATCAAGTTTTAGAGCTTAAAAGTCGAATACAATCACCATACACAGTCATATGGGCAACCGTGTGTAGTATATAAATCTTACTTTTTTAGATTTGAAAATGTTTGATATGAGACAGAAGTTGTATGAGACAGAAACACATGAAAAATAAAAGTTTTAGAGTTTGAATAACTTTTTTAAACTATTGTTTTGTTAGATTTTAATTTCTATGATTAGTTTGGGAGTATAAATACACATATCAAATTGTACTCAATTTTAAAGATAAAACATAGATTATCTTTTGTTGTTTTGAAGGGTGTTATTGAATTAAAGTCAATATCTCAAAAAGATGAATGTTTGTATGTTGCTATTTGATTTTGTCGATTTATTGTTGGTCTGTCTTATAGTTTTTACCTCTGTAGTGGAAGATTTTTTCATATTAAATCCTGTGTTTATTTTATCTTTCAATTATCTATATCGTATAAGTAATTTGTCATAGGTTGATCTTTGTTATTAATCTTGTGAATGTTATTACTAGGATTCCATTAGCATGAGTATAAAACAGAAACACCTACATGATACCATTTAGGAAATAACGATCGTTTCGTATCATTTTCTTTAATCAACAATAGTTTATGATAAACTTTATTCAACCAGAAGCCTAACCGTATGTTGAATATTTAACACTAATTATATACATATAAACACTGCAATTAAGATTAAATTTCAAAATTACAATTTAAAGTTCATAGTAACAAAGACACATTCATTATCAAGAGCGAATTTTCAACGCTATGCAGTCCAAGTCCAGTAATCACCAACTATTGCATGATAACAACCAAATTTCTCATTTAGAACAGTGTGGTTTGCAAGTAATTTTAACAAAACAATACGTGAAACTTGAGATTTCAAAAAATCGTTGTTATATCCAGAGTTAATCTCCAAACATCCTTAGCCAGTTATTCCTGAAAAATCAATTTTAGAAAATTAAAAACATGATAAAGATTTAATCATTTATTAGAAGTCAAAATAAACCCACATGGAATTCGTAATAATAAACAAAAAATAAAACCTAAAATGTGACGAGAAAATGACGAAATTAACTATATAATCAAGAATGAGTCAAGGCATTAGACACTTGAAGGTCCGATAGAAAGGAAGGAAATATCAAAAAGTGAAATTGCAAAGAAGAAGAGAATCTACCACCTTTTACAAATTTTTAAATCTGTTGGCAGTTTACGAAAGATAACAACCACTTCTTAGAACTCCTGTAACAATAACTTATCACAAACGAGGATTAAAGGGTGCAAAATGGATCATTCAACGTAATCATAAAACAAAGAAATACAGAGAAAATTTTTTCTTTACCATTCTCTCTCACGTGAAGCAAACCATCAAAGGCTTAGAGTTTGGGGAGTAAATTAATGGTGAATCTAGTAGCCAGCCGTGAAACAAAGACTAACAAACAACAAATCGATTGAGCACTTCCACACGAAGGTTAGTCCTTTATATAAGTCTACAATGGTATCATAGCTGAATTGCTTATTTCCTAGTCTTGATGTCATAAACATTCAATTAATCTGTTTAATTGAAATCTTTCTCTCGTAATATACATATATGTTATGTGTTTTTTCTGATCAGTCTGCCTCATAGGCGACGTCAATAATAGAAACCCCAACCAGAATAATATGGGTAGAAGAAAAAACAACATTAAGTTTTTTAATAGCTATACCTAGACTCGCTCTATCCTAGCTCACGCCAAAGAAAATTGTTTTGTACATACCCATTAAGAAGCACATCTCCACCAATTGTGAGAAGCGTTGGTTGCGTGGATAACACCGTTAGTCATCTCTTCAGTAGATCTATACGATGCTCCAGAAATTGCCATGGAAACAGTCACTCATGGCTGCTCGTGTGAGTCACGCGCCACCTTATGAGTGGCATTGATGGCGTGGTGGACGTCGTTCGTCTCCTTTTCGACCGATCTATGCAATGACAGTGTTAAAAAGGGAGGCTTGTGACAACTCTTATGTGGAGTCGTGGATTTTGGCATTAAGGATAATGGCTGGGCGTCGGCCCGTCTTCGTCCTCGACGCCAAGCGGCGGCACAAATAGGTGGGGGGTGGGGGTTGTTTTTTCTTTGGTTGGCCTTTCTTTGAGTGAACCCAGTGTATTTTTAGAGAGAGCTGCAGAGAAGATGGAAGGTTTCTTTAGAGAGAGTTGCACAGAAGATAGAAAGTTGTGTTTAAATGAATAATGCGCAGAAAAGATAAAAAGCTTTTAAGGCAAAAAATAGGGTTGGCTTATGAATTATGAGGGTGTTGTCATTTTTTCCATTTTGTTATTATTAATAATTCATCAATGATACGAGAATATGTTTTACAGAGAATGAATTATTATGAGTTTAATAAATTTGTTTTTTGCTAAATTAATTTGATGTGAAATAATTTTAAATGGTTTGTCCATTTATTTATTTATTTTGAAAATTAGTTTTACATTTATTTAATTCATGAATGTGTTTTCATATAATATAATTCAAATATTATTTAATGTGAAATAATTTTAAATGGTCTGTCCATTTATTTATTCATTTATTTTGTAAATTAGTTTTACATTTATTTAATTCATGAATGTGTTTTCATATAATATAATTCAAATATTCCATAAATGTGTTTTATGGGTAATTTTATATTATATTTAAAA